>CM062288.1:40623460-41223460 GCA_031216915.1 Pictodentalium vernedei
GGTGTTGGGGCACTATTTATCTTGCTGTTTGATTAATTAAAACAGAGTTTGTGAAAAGATTTTGTGTGCTGATGCAGATTTTAGTTTTATTTTGGGATTTGGGTAGTTTCAAAGAAAACTGTGAATTCTTATCCCTCCCAACTTATTAGGTAACAGAATAGAAATTCTGTCGGAGGCAATACCAGTTTTTAAGCCCATTTGACACAGATTGGGCAGGTCTCTTCAAAAGAACAAATTTCCCAGGCTTTGGACTAGTCACTAGACAGAAGCCAAAAGTTGAATTCTATTGCAGAAATGACTCTTTTATCACACGAAAGAGGTAAATGCATCTTTGGTAGGGTTGGGTTTGCTCATAGGTATAACTGTTGTAAATATTTTAATTAGATTTACCTGCCTCGAAAAGTAGCGCTCGGAAATTATGTAATTCCCAAAACTGAGCAGTCTTGGGAAAATATATTGTTTCAATAAACATTTGAAGAAGTCTACTGACATTTTGCATTACTGTTGAATGTTCCAGATGAATAAAGAGGATGATTTGAGGACTTTTAGAACCTAAAAATTTGTTTGACTATTGGTGTGTTTTGTTTGGGAATTCCATGAGAAATATGAACATGTGACCAGCACTTCCCTTTCTGTTAGTTTTTCTTTCATTTGTTGCAGGACCCCCTGTTTAAAAATCAGAAAAAGGTTGTCTGAAGGGCTATACTTGACAAACAATATTTGAATGCTAAATTTAAAATGTTGCGACCATATTTTTTTCTCGCCTGAACGTTATAATGGTCGCCTATGGGAAAATATTTAGTACTGTGAAACGTATTCATGTTTGGCTGAAATTAAACAATTGCAGGAATTTGATTGAATAAACCAAAATGTTTTTGGAGTTATGGTTGCGGAATGAAATATTTCAATATGTTGGATACTTTGGGGTTCCTTCTTACGCCTTGCGTATTGTCATATTACCACTTATCACACAGGCATTAACAATGGATTATAACATGAACATCATGATGCGTTTGCAAACACTGACATTTGGTTATATGGAAACTCCCAAAGCGAAGGCACTTGTGACAAGTCATTTTCGAAGAGACGCCATTCGTTCGAAATGACGTCATGTTTTGGGATTCGACTACATTGTTATTACAAGATTGATGGCGTGTTGCAGTTAACGCTTAACAATGAAAGTTATTTTTTTGTTCGGCAAAATAAAATAATTAGAACGTTTCTTTTCATGTTCTATCGGCCGATAGTACCTGAGTTTGTGTGATTTCTGATATAAAACCTGAAGCAGCGAAGCTGCTTCAGATTTTAGTTCAGAAATCACACAAACCCAGGTACTATCGACCGATAGAACATGAAAAAAGAACGTTCTAATGTTATATTGTTATGGTTCTTGGGTAGCTCTAACCGTTCTTTGAAAAATCACCTGATATCATTCAACACGCTTCGTTAACAGCTTTGTAAAATTGACAGAAACTTCATTGTCGTAAAAGGATGTCATAACATAATAATCTTATGGATCGCTATGGCTCATTGGTTATCCTATTTCACACCATACTGTACATTAGCCGTGAACTGGATATAATCACGCATTGGCAGTCATGTCCATGGTCGACGCAAACATTTACCAGGTGATAAGAACACTATCAGCAATATTTTAATTACTGAAGCACCGGTTGTACCGGGTGTTTTATCAATTAATTTGTTGATGTTAATTCCTGCAATTAGTGATTGGAATGTAATATTCATCCGTCCGCGGAAATATTGGCTCACCGTGGAAAGTGACCAATCTCCAGCAGCCGTACTGTATATAATTCAAGGTAGATTGGGTCATTTACTGTTAAATGGTAATGTACATTCTATCGGTCTTTTGTATATGGGTTTATGGCATATCCGCAGAAACTCTACCCGACTGAACTGCAAATTAAACTTTATAATAATAATAATAATAATAATAATAATAATAATAATAATAATAATAATAATAATAATAATGAAAGTGTCAATGACACTGTAGCTCAAATTGTCAAGACATGTACATGTATAGTATGTGACACAGCAATGAGAAACATCTAGGTAATGACCTGATAACAAAGGTAAATATAAAGTATTGTAACGGCCTGTACATAAATACTGCCCGTAGCCTGTAACAAATGTATAGGTAAAGTATTGTAAAGGTGGGTGACAGTCAGATGCTAAACTAGAAAAGAAATCTTTGAATCCCAGAATGGGTCTGGCTGAACCCCAAAATATTTGTTCTGATAGCACAGTGATGACAAAGGCACCCCAAAACACACTCATTCCTGTCCCAAGGTGAACACAAAGGTACCCAAGAAGTTTCGTGAAGATCAGTTCATAAATACGAGCTGTATAGAAGTTGTGACAAAAAACTGATTGGACCTAATTTCAGTACAAAATGGCCACTGGCAGCCATCTTGAATTTTGGACCGCATTCAGAAACACCGTTCTCGTCCCAAGGTGATAACAAAGGTACCCAAGAAGTTTTGTGAAGATCAGTTGATAAATACAGCCTCTAGCCCGAGCCATATTGACATGTGCACTTACAGTGCATAAGTAGCACGAAATAAATCAAAATTCATCTGATTTGCATAATTTCAGCACGAGAAGAAAATCCGTACTGTATGTGATGTATTCCATTTTACTAAACATTCATACAAAATTTTATCCAAATCAGAACTTTCATACAGAAGCTCTGTACAAAAGACTGATTGCACTAATTTTGGTTCAAAATGGCTGGTGGTGGCCATGTTGAATTTTGGACCACACCCAAAAGCACCCGTTCTCATTCCACGGTGATAATAAAGGTACCCAAGACGTTTCGTAAAGATCGGTTCACAAATACGGTCTCTAGCCTGAGACATATAGAAGTTGTGTACAAAAAACTGACTAGATCTAATTTCGGTACAAAATGGCCGCTGGCAGCCATCTTGAATTTCGGACCGCATTCAGAAACTCTCGTTCTCGTCCCAAGGTGATAGCAGAGGTACCCAAGAAGTTTCGTGAAGATCGGTTGATAAATACAGCCTCTAGCCCGAGTCGTATTGACATGTGTATTTACTGTGTGTAAGTAGCACGGAAAAATTCAAAGTTCATCTAATTTGCATAATTCCTGCACGAGAAAAACCCGTATGATATGTGATGTATCCCACGGTACTAAACATTCACACACAAAATTATTCAAATCAGAGCTTTCATGTGGAAGTTCTGCGCGAAAATCTGATTGCCCCTAATTTTGAACAAAATGGCTGCCAGCGGCCATCTTGAATTTCGGACCTCACCCCAAAACACTCGTTCTCGTCCCACGGTGATACCAAAGGTACCCAAGAAGTTTAGTAAAGATCGGTTCATACATGCGGCCTCTAGCCCGAGCCGTAATGGCATTTGCACTGACAGTGCTGAAAGTAACTCTAAATACATCAAAGTTAGTCTAATTTGCATAATTTACGTACGAGAAAAAAAACAGTATTATATGTGATGTATCACATGGTGGTAAACATTCATACAAAAAATTATTCAAATCAGCGCTTTCATATGAAAGTTCTGTGCAAAAAACAGATTTCTGCATCGTCGGTACAAATTGGCGGCTGGCAGCCATGTTGAATTTCGGACCGGACCCCAAAACACTCGTTCTCGTCCCACGGTCATAACAAAGGTACCCAAGAAGTTTCGTAAAGATCGGTTCCTATATACGGCCTCTAGCCTGAGCCGTATTGAATTGTTGACGGACAGACGGACAGACGGACGGACGAACAGACGGACAGACGGGCAGACGGACAGACGAATGACTGGCCATGGCATAAGCTCAAATTTGGCTTCGCCAAAGTTGAGCTAATAATAATAATAATAATAATAATAATAATAATAATAATAATAATAATAATAATAATAATAATATTTTATTACGCCTAACAACATTTAATGTTGATTGAAAAACTGCATGGATTAAATATGCCATGGTATTGCAAGATATTCAGCTCAAATAATGAACAAAGTAGAAAGCATCTACAAGTGTCCTTGTGTGACGTCGGGTGGAATGACTGACGTCGCGCATGTTTAGTGTTTAGGTTAAAACAATCCAAACACGAAAGCAAAGTGTGTGTCGAACGACTGCATGTTAATATACATCGGAATTATGTACCTCTGTTAAACCCTATAACTGGGACTTTAATCAATGATGACGTGGCATTGTGAATAGTACAGTCATTATAATAACGATATAAATTTAATTTGCGCGAAATGAATTAAGTTCTCTAACTAGAGTCGTGTCACGAACTGTGCGCTTATCTAGGCTTAATTGCGCGTAGGAATTGCGCGCAATTGTCATATCGAATGGCATCCCAAGCACGGTAGGTCCATTGGCTGAAACATTGCTTGTGCAACCCTTTGAACTAAATTCTTCCAATAGGGAAGGGGAATACCCTCGAGTGTTGATGTCAAATCACAGAATCCAATTTTATACGGAATCGCCGAGGAATCTCAATTACGGAATGCCTTATATGTATAAAGGGGAAATCTGATTCAACCTTGATCAATGTTATAGTCGGTCGTGACTGAGATAGGTATAGCTAGGAAGTAATGGATGAGATATGGGGCAGAATAACAGAAGCCAATAGTACTGGTACAAGGCCGCAATGGAACAAGACTGCTGTAGAAGCTAATGATAGGACAGATAGGCCATAGACCTGTAGTGGCCTTGGAGCTTTAGCGACAAGACGGAAGCGGTTGGTAAGACTACATTAGACCCCAGTGAGGGATTACTCATGGTCCTCATGGTCCTCATGGCCTCATACGGCAAAAAGGGATTCTCCAAAAGGTATCATCGATAGGTATCCTCGAATAATACAGTACCAGGCCATAGGTATCCTCAAATACTGAAATGAGGCTTAGAGTCGTAGTAAATTATACCTCATTGAGGGATTTTTAATGGTCCTCATAACCTCAACATTCAATGAGGCTATGAGGCATAATATATGAGGACTCATTGAAGGCTTTTACATAGACCTCATGGCCTCATACGACAAAAAAAAAAAAGATTCTCCAAAAGGTATCCTCGATAGGTATCCTCGAATAATACAATACCAGGCCATAGGCATCCTCAAATACTGAAATGAGGCTAAGAGTCGTAGTAAATTATACCTCATTGAGGGATTTTTAATGGTCCTCATAACCTCAAAATTCAATGAGGCTATGAGGCATAATATATGAGAACTCATTGAGGGCTTTTACATAGCCCTCATGGCCTCATACGACAAAAAAGGGATTCTCCAAAAGGTATCCTCGATAGGTATCCTCGAATAATACAATACCAGGCCATAGGTATCCTCAAATACTGAAATGAGGCTAAGAGTCGCAATAAATTATACCTGATTGAGGGATTTTTAATGGTCCTCATAACCTCAAAATTCAATGAGGTTATGAGGCATAATATATGAGGACTCATTGAGGGCTTTTACATAGCCCTCATGGCCTCATACGACAAAAAAGGATTCTCCAAAAGGTATCCTCGATAGGTATCCTCGAATAATACAATACCAGGCCATAGGTATCCTCAAATGGGGTGCCAAAATTGGGGTGCCTGGGAATATGGCCATTGGATATAGAGATGATGAGAATCGGATACGACTCTGTTGTAATAAGGGGAGATAACTCTGCATACATATTATGGGAAATCAAGCAGTCTGATTGGTTAGTTATAATCTATATGGATGATCTAGACAAATGAAACAACAAGAGTACTTGGCATAGGGTCAGAACTAACAAGAATAGACCAGGATAGCTAAATATAGTAATAATAAGTAAAGCTGTTTCAATTGATAGGCTCTTCTACATTGGAGTATACTCCAGGATAAAGGAACATGGTCAGATAGACGAAAACTATTGCGTGCATAGATAGAAGCCGAAAATTTTGAAAGAATTCGAAAAAATACAACTTGTCGGATTGTTTGTGGTAATTAGATTTACTCCGATTCAATCGAACATACCCTCCAAACATACCCCGTCCTATTGCAGAAAAATTGGGTAACATAGCAATCACGTGCTACCTCGCAGGTAACTCAAAACGACACTCGTCCCCATAAAACTCTTTTCCGATGTGAATCGTCGACATAATTATAATAATTTTTTCATCTTTTTATGGAATCATATGTGGCTTTCGGTCCCACTGGAAGGAGCTCAAGGAGCTCTCTCCGATGCGTGGTCGAGGCAATACATATCTGTGACAAGTAATAAACAATTTTAATAGTGACCTAACGAGAATCCCGGTAGGAAATTCTCAGTGAGCCTCCACATAAATTAATTAAGGGCTACTACTAGCCACTCTCCATATTCTAATCTGAAATGACTCCTTACCGAAAAGTCAACTTTATGTATACTCACGGTTTTCAGATTTCAGACTATGCCCATTCCAACGATATATGCTACCTAGTACCAAATATGCCAACCCCCACTACAAACCATCACTCACCCACTATACCAATGCTTGTTCTTTGTTCATTGTACAAATGTTCGTTTTTCATTTTACTCGTTCAAGTTTGCTTCTCTGCTTTCTCTATATGTCTTCACTTCCATTCAAGAGATCAAGAATTGCCGTTGTCTAGCTTTAAAAACACTCCTCATGACGAGGTAAATCTTATAACCTATATCCTCATCTCGCCTAGTAATTATACTTTTAGCCTCCAGTTAAGCGCCTTTCTCAAGCCTTACCTGCTGACCTCCGTTGAGGGTCCCTTTGGATGTATTTTAACAATGTATCTCCTCCGTTTCGAAACACAATGGGGATAAATATAGAGCAGTATCGAATATCCATCGGGACTTTCGGCGGAGGTAGCGGGCGTGCTTGTGCCATAATTTCTAATGTTCTACATAATGCGAGGCTCTCTGTCCGTCTCTCATTTCTAAGCCTGTTGTTTCTGTTCGTCACTTGCCTTGTATGTTGTGGCGATATAGAACCGAACCCTGGTCCAACCGATAACTATCACGAAAACCTCCAGAGGTCCCTATCCATTTTCCACTACAATATACGTAGTATCCGAACAAAATTAAGTAAAATCGAAGATATAGTTCAAGAATATGATGTGGTTTGTTTTACCGAGACACATCTACAGAGTAGTTACAGTTCCACCAATATCCTCATTCCAAATTTTTCGGCCCCAGTTCGCAACGACAGAAACCACTCTGGTGGAGGAATAGCCGTTTATTTCTCGAAAAGACTAAACTACAATCGTAAGACCGAGCTGGAATTTGATGATTCCATAATGTGGTTCGAGATTTCTTCGAAATCCAGCACAATCTTGATGTCAGTAACCTATAGATCCCAACAATTTGCTAATCCCGAATATTGGGAACTGTTAGATGCTTCAATTGAGAATGCCCTAAATGTCCAACAGGCTATAGTAATAGTAGGAGACTTAAACTCTGACCTAAGAAATCCGCTCTCCAAACTAAATGAAATAATAAATCGCTACAACCTCCGTAATGTTATCGATAAGCCAACAAGAGTTACGCCAACCTCCCAGACACTTCTTGATCCAGTAATCATTAGTGAAACAGTGAACCTTGTTGAGGTTGATACGCTTGACTTGGGCATGTCCGATCATTATGCAGTTTATATCTATGTCTCATTCGAACTTGACAATAGGCAGGCTTTCTATCGTACCGTTCGAAATTATAAAAAGGCAAATTTTAAACGAGCGAACGAACTGATCTGTCAGAAAGACTGGAAATCAATAATAGATGACCACGCAGATGTTAATGTGTCCCAAAAAAAATTCTGTGAACATTTTATGGAGATAATGAACACCACAGTCCCAAATTCAACAGTCCAAATACGCCCTAATGACAAACCGTGGTTTACTTCGGAACTCCGACTCGAGATTAGGCGTAGAGACCGTTTCAGACGAAGAGCTCTAAAAACAAAGGAGCCACACCATTGGAACTTGTACAAACATTCACGAAATACTGTAAATAACATGAAAAAACACGCAAAACAAATTTACGAAGATAACATCCAAGACAGATTATCGAACGCCCCCAGCCCCAGAGATTTTTGGCATATTATTCGAAATTTGTTAAAAAAAACTGACGAAAAAATAATCCCGCCCCTTTATCGTGGTGATAGCCCCGATCCATCCGTTTTAACAACGGACGACCTAGAAAAAGCTGTAATTCTGAACGAAACTTTTATAAAAAACAGTACAATTGATGATGAAAACACCCAACTTCCAAACTTTCCTACAAAAAGTCACGTTATCCTTTCGAGCATTCTCTTTGATATAAAAGATATTACAGATGTTATTAAGTCGCTAAATGCAAACAAGGCCCATGGCCATGACGAGATCAGCATTAAAATGCTGAAGGGGACTGTCGATACCATCGCAGCACCATTGAGTATGCTCTTTCAAAAAAGTTTCGATACCGGAACATATCCAGACGAATGGAAGAAAGCCAATGTAATCCCCATCTTTAAAAAATTAGATCCCGCGGACAAAAACAACTATCGGCCGATCTCCCTTTTACCAATCTTAGGGAAAATCTGTGAAAAAGTGCTCCTGAAATCGGTTTTTACTCATTTTCATCAGAATAATCTTCTATATAAATATCAGTCCGGCTTCATCCCTGGCCACTGCACTACTTTTCAACTTCTTGAACTATATCATTCGCTATGTCAGTCACTAGATGAATGATTGATGACTTGTGCTATCTTTTGTGATATCTCAAAGGCCTTCGAGAGGGTATGGCATAAAGGTCTTCTCTATAAATTAGAGCAATATGGAATCTCAGGTCCTCTGTTAACATGGTTTGACAGTTACTTGAAAAATCGTAAACAACGAGTATTGGTGAATAACACATACTCTCCATACAAGCTAATACAAGCTGGTGTTCCTCAAGGATCTGTCCTGGGACCTTTTCTCTTTTTAGTCTATATCAACGATATTGCAGACAATTTAGAATCCCTTACGAGATTGTTTGCTGATGATACGTGTCTCACTAACGGTAAAAGCTCCAGTTCTGAACTAATAACCATTTTGAATAATGATCTGGCCAAAATATACTCCTGGTCTCAGAAGTGGCTGGTGTCCTTCAACCCATCTAAAACGCAAGCTGTCTACTTTTCTCGAATCCCTAATCATAACCATCCAGATTTGTTCTTTAACGAAACTCCGATAAATTTCTCCGATTCACATAAACATCTTGGTTTAATCCTGCAGTCAAACTTGAAATGGGATCGCCAGATAGCGGAAATTTGCAAAAAAGTTAATGCACGCTTGTCCAATCTGAGAAAACTCAAGTATAAACTTGGGAGGAAAACTCTGGAACAAATATATTTCTCATTCATCCTGCCACTCATTGATTACGGTGATACCGTCTGGGACTGTGCTCCTAAGCTTCTTCTAATGAAACTAGACCGACTACACCACGATGCAGCAAGAATAGTGTCTGGTCTCACACGATCTGTTTCATCCGAGCGTATACTCTTGGAACTTGGATGGCGCTCACTCTATGAGAGAAGGCACCATCATAAACTGTGTGCTTTTTTTAAAATATCTAATAACGATGCTCCAGATTACCTTGTTGAATTATTACCTCGTACTGTAGGTGAAACAGCAAATTACAATTTACGTAATTCTAACAACTTAACCATGTACCAAGCGCGAACAGAACAATTTTCAACTACATTCTTCCCTTCATCTTCCAAAATTTGGAATGAGCTCCCAACTAATACCAAAACTGCGTCAACACTTTCTGTTTTTAAAGGTAATCTTGCTAAACTGAACCCTTCCGTTAAACCACCTTCATATTTCTATACAGGAACCAGGAAAGGAAACGTTCTCCATTGCAAACTACGAAACTGTTGCAGTGATTTAAACCACGACAAATTTAACAATTTTATCTCCTCTACCCCACAATGTACCTGTGGCAATCCCCAAGAAGATGCACACCATTTCTTCTTTCAATGCCCGAACTACCACCCTCAAAGATTGACCTTTTTTAATGCTGTCATCACGCTCAATATATCTAATGTTGACGAGCTACTTTATGGAATAATCGGTTTAACAACAAAGCAAAACGAACTTTTATTCAGGAAAGTTCAAACATTCATCCTTGCGACTGGCAGATTTGAATAAGATCACCTGAACCCAAACGATGCATATTGCACCCTTGGTTGTGTACTAGCGTGCGTTGAGACAACCGTGGCGTGCTGTGGAACTGTATTTTAATTTTAATTTTAATTTCCACCAATTTGTTCTTAACTTACACGCTCTCTTTTTCTAAAGACGATAGAGATCCAACAATGCAAAAGTCAGCAGGCGAGCCTAGACAACGGCAATCCTTCACTCTCTAATCCTGTAACTCTTTAACACCTCGAGCCCCGGTGGCCCTTTTCGGACAAAGCCAGTGGAACACCCCGTTTTCCGTGACAAAATAATGTTAAATAAATAAGTAGTACAGACCAACCACTGTTTCCAACGTGTGGCCCCAAGGCTCCTCGTTGGAAATACTGATTGGTCAGCTCTAAAATATTGAAAATATTGAAAATAGACCCTTCTAGCTAATTCAAGTGAACTGATGTGGAAGATACCACCGGAGCTCAAAACGGTTAATACATTATCTCTCTAAATCTCCAATCTTCAACCCTTTAGCTGATGACTACACTAATTCTTAGTATTTCTATATTGTATATAATTGTGCCGCAAATGTTTAATTATTCTTGTTTAAGGAGAGGAGTTTTTGTAAGTTGTGATAACTTGTTCTCCGATCCTTTTTGCTGTATATAGTGGCAAATAAAATATGTTTAAACTAAACGTGCTACCATAGAAACCAAGATGGCGGCCTCCAGTATACAAAATGTACGACGGAAACACGTATACCCTAACAACACGCGCTGCGCATGCGCACTCACACCACGTATCACTATGGAGATGACGTCACAAGATGGCCGCTCACGCGTGTTATCATGGCAACACAGCATGACGGCACTGGGTCACGTGACTATGACGTCACATGAGACCATCCATGAGATCATCCAAATCAGGACCCAAACATACGAGACATACTACTGATATTACTTAAATATTTTGTATTTTTAGGAAACGTCTGGGTTGATGCATTTGATGTGAATGATGACAAGAATTTTACAACGCATAAAGGAGACCCTTTGCCTTATGTTCCTCCAAGCAGTGCCATCACAAACGTTGGTGAAAGGTGCATTCGACTATACCAACCGAATTGGACATTTCAGGATTTCGGCTGTGGAGGGTTAAAGTGGGTACTCTGTCAAATTGATATCTAATTATTTGTCAAGTAAAATGTAGAGTTTGGTTAAATCTCCTGCAAGTGATGTTTTTTTAATATGCTACGGGAAGTGTCCTTATTGTATTCGTATTCAGTTCCCAGTGTACTAACGTATTTTCAGCTCATGAATCCCACAAGCTACAGCTTGTACCGTAGCACACACGCCCCTAAGAGTTCGATGACACGGCCAAGTGACATAGTGCCGACGAAAAGAAGGTTCGTCTAATCTTGGAATGTGTAGTTTATAAACTAAGTCCTAGAGCCGTGACAGAGTGGGTTTAATCTTTACAGTAAGAAACCACATGACATTAAATTAAGCTTCATGTTTTAATAATAATGCAAAAACTTTTGCAAGCACCAATAATCACCCGTGTACCATGGTGTTCACGCCCCTGGAGGTTCATGGCCACTCCCAAGTCATGTAGTGCTGGCAAAGGGATACGTTTAGTCTGAAATATCGTGTACTCATAAGTCCTAGAACCGTGACAATGTGGGTTTAATCTTTACAGTTAGTAATCAGAAGACATTAACCCTTTACCCAACGTAACGGTCAAAAAACCGGCCAGAGCTATTCTAAAAATCACCAATGAATTTTCATTATTTTTTTCATTTTTTGTCTCAAAAACATAGGTTATGATCCCTCTTTGGTACAAGCTCTTCGAGCTCGTTCCAATAAAGGGTCATAACCTATGTGTTTGAGACAAAAAATGAAAATAAATAATTATTCAAGAATTTTGTTTGCAAGTGTCGTCTGATTTTGGTGTTAGGTAACGGGTTAAATTAAGTTTCATGTTTTAACAAAAATTCTTTGAATAAAGGTAGGGAAGTATACATGACGCATGATACAATTAGCTTTAAATTAAACAACTGAGAATAATAAGTAACATAATTCTATGCCCGTAAAATACGGGCATATAATTATGTTACTTCGATCTAATTATGCTTAAAACGTTCTCTTTTTATAATTGTATTGCTCGTGTCAAGTTTGAGAGTCACAGATAAAGGAACACATAAGTTGTTCATGAGTGTTAGAATGTCCTATGTCCCATAGGGGATAGAGTACTCTCATAGGGAACATAGGACGTTCTAACATTCAGGCGACGAAGTGTGTATACATGTCGAAAAGTTTATTTAATTGAATGTTGCTGACTTTTTATTTATGTGTCATACTTCTTTTGATAGCATTGTTAGTATTTTGTTCAATTATTTTATTTGAGAAAATAGTTTATATCCACTGGACTTTTTTGTCCTATTCCTTTTGTTGAATAAAATGTGTTTTGACTTTTCTTAGGAAGTTTTTATCCAGAAATGCGAGATCTCGAACCTTTCGGCGGAGACCATATTTTTGAAATATTTCCGCATGCAGTAATAATATACAGCTAAAACTAAAGTTTTGTCACGAAATGCGCACAAATAGCACGTCGATCTGCGCGTTAATGTACGCGTTATGACCATAGTAGGGCTATCAAATTCTGTACATATGGCCTGGGCACAAGCAAGGTTTCAGCCAATGGACCTCCGGGTTACAAACGTTGCCTGTGTTTGCTATGAGTAAACAGGAGAACCTGTCGTGCTTTGGATGCTATTCGATATAGCAATTGCGCTCAATTCCTACGAGCAATTAAGCCTAGATAAGCGCACAGTTCGTAACAGGATTTCTAGTTTTAACTGCATGTCAGAATTTGGCTGGTCACGTCCACATTCACCTTATGTATAATCCGTGACCACTGCCAAATTTAAGTGGAAAAAATTCTCTCCTTCCTTTTTTGACAATGTTAGAAAATGCCGACACAGTTACAAAATAAAGTTGTTTTTCCTCCACGTCTGAGTATTGCTAGAAATATCGTGAAGTTTGCATATAAATCTTCAAAAACACATTCGCCAAAATGCAGTCCTTACGTTACGATGATACACTTTACACATTTCTCAGTATTTGTATCATCCTTACCATCTCGCTTGCCTGACATCCGTTACTTATTCCTTATTCCTTATTCGACATTCGTTATCAACCGATAAAATCTTGGAATCTACGAAACTGGGAATAAGTAACGGTTGGCACCGCCTTGTAAAGGATGAGTGAGATATCAATATGGGAGATGTTAATACACATATCGAGCAACTCAGTTTGTTTATCTTAAAATTACAACATCCTTAATAACAATAGAAAGTTTAGGTTTGTTGTCTTCTAAACCATGACATTTTTAACAACAGTGGGTGTACTGTGATTGCACGTAAAGGAGTTCTGGGTGTATTTGTCAAAGGATAGTTCCCGCAAAAGTGTATTATTTCAAGCCGCGCAACCAACACAGCATAGCTTTTGCATTTCACTTGCAAACCCTAATGACTTTGCCGTTGGTGACGGTTGAATACTTTTCGCCTCTAAATTTTACGTAAATTAAAATATCCGTCATCACTCTTCGAAACAACGTTTAAAATGTTCCTTCGTGTGGTCAAACACCAAGACCGAAATTTAATTTTCTCCAGGTTTTCAAGCAGTTACTTTTAGAAGATGTGTTGGAATAATAGCGTTTTTTTTTTAGGTTTCTTCACAAGTCTTGCAATCTCTGTTCTTGAGTTCTGAACATTATTTTCGTCTCTAGAAAAGTCTATCTTGCAATGCCCAATATGCGGATTACGAAGTTAGCAAATGCTGACAAAGAACGAATGTCCTCGAGAAAGAAAATCAATTTTATTTCACTCAAACATCGAATTCGCCCCCTGAGTTCCAATAAGTTCTATGTGCCAGAAGGCCAGAAGGCACATAGAACATACTGGAATTCAGGGCACGAATTGTTGGAGTGAAGCTTTCCAGTTGTTTATATCCTTTCGTTTTGTAATTGTAGAATAATGTTGATATTTTCTTTCGGCATTTCTGATCAACGTATTATATACAGTACGTGGAGAGTGGATTGTAACTAAATCACTCCCGGAGTGGAGTAATCGCCCAAGCTATAACTTTCAAATTTTGTATATATCGACAAGAGCATAAGCAATGTTTCAGCCAATGGACCTCAGGGTTTAACCCGGAGGTCCATTGGCTGAAACTTTGCTGATGCTGGTTATGCTTTGCAACAAATTTGCAATTATTGCTCGGGTGGAATCTCCACTCTGCGGGTGATTTAGTGATAAAACACTCGCCACGTACTGTACATATTACGTAAATTACGATTGAACTCTTTATGATGATATATCAATAACAATAAGGACAGTAAGATGGGGTATAATAATAAGGAGGTGAATGGGAGACGAGGGGTATATGTAACAATTTGTTGTTGTAAAGAAGAGGATAATGATACTAATCAGTGACATTGGGAAGAAAGGAATGCGGAGTAACGTTAGAAAGTTCGTTTTTGACGATTGATAGGAGGTGAGAAGAGGGGCCGTGGGAGCGGCATTTTGGATAATCAAGGCCTTTTCGGTGAAACAAATCAGCTCCTGGCGCAAGCGTTATTATTGTATTATATAGAAAAAAACAATAATCAGTATTCTGGCCTAGAGGTATGTTGTTGGAATGGCAGGTGGTGGGAAGTTAAGTTAGTCACCCCAGTGTATTTGTCCTAAATCTATTAGGGTTGTTGGAGGATACATACTTATCACGTGGAAGCACTGAACTTCTTGAACTGGAATAAGCACAGGATGAGAAGACTGTGGACGGCTTGCGTGGGTGTCCCAATGTACCTCGTTTCATTTCTTGCCAGGATAGGTTGCTTCATAATCCCAGGAAGGAAAGAATGTGAAGAAGGTCAAGTCGCGCCTGATAAACAGACGTCACTAGAAATTAGTCTAGAATTATAACTTTTGCCGATTAACATCCCATAAACAACTTGATGGGGTCAATGCTAAGGAAAGCTCGGGGTGGGTACATCCGTTATTTATTCTGATCAGGAAATGGCGTATGGTTCCCACGTTTAACGTTATTCACGCAAACGCCGTCTGTGTTAAAACAACAAAACTCATCAAAAATTAATCAGTAACGGAGGAATAACATCAAAATCCAAACATTTTTTCGCTTGTATATCTTTAAATAATGCCAGTGTGTAGACATACGTACCATTCCCTCAACATTGTTCAGGCTAAATGGAATCCTACACGTGATTTATTTATATGTTTTAATAATAATGTACAAGGAGAGACGAAAGAAATTGGGAATACGGTCGTCATTAGGAATGTTGCAGCAAATTTTTGTTCGCGGGATGGACACGATGCATTAACCCTTTGAACCCTGATGGCAGCTTTTCCGGGTGGGGGGGGGGGGGGGGGGGGCTGGGAGAACGTGATGCCACCTGCATTCATAGAGTAGATAGTTATACTGTGAATGTGTACATACTAACTAAAATGTTCAACGTACAACTATAAGACAGCGCGTTGAAAATATGATTGAGCTCCCCCTCAAGTAGCGTATTTACACTGCAAAAAAATATAGGTTCTCTTTAGAACCAAAACTGGTTCTAATCTTGTCCCTGAGATGGAACCAGTTCTGTTTAAACAGTATTTATTTCAAATCAAATAAATTTATAAAGATTAACATTAAATATTAACAGAATTAAACATAAACTGAGGGGGTTTCAGCCGTAAGTTTAGAGCTTATACGAGGTTGTATCAAATCATTATTAAGCAAAGGAGATATGAACAGTTGGCATATCGAACCAGGTTTGGTTCTATACAGAACCAAAACTGGTTCGATATGCCAACTGTTCATATCTCCTTTGTTTCAAAATGTTTGGCGACTGCGTTGAATAAGCTCCAAGTTTACTGCTGAATCTACTTCAGTTCATGTAATATTCTGTTAAAATTGAATGCTAATCTTGGTAAAATCATTTGATTTGAAATAAATACTGTTTAATCAGAACTAGTTCCATCTCAGGGACAAGATTAGAACCAGTTTTGGTTCTAAAGAGAACCTATATTTTTTGCAGTGTAGACTCTATCAGTTGATGGTTCTGAACACGTATGGGATATACCATCAGGGACCAAAAGGTTAATGATTTATTTTTTTCACGAACACAGCAAACAGTGTATCTTCATATTAAATGGACACAAAGGTCTTAATAAACATGGACTGATACGAGCAAGTTAACCCTTCCTGCGATAAATACATTTTTTTCCAATAATAATTTTGACAAAATCTTTCGACAATATTGAAAAACAAACTGTCATATGTTGACCTCTGTCTATGATCTTTTCTATACTTATTTAATCTGTTACCTGATGTAAAAGATTGTCATAACTATTCAGAAAAATCGTCCACTGAGTTCCAATGTGTTCTATGTGCCAATAGGCACCTAGAACACATTGGAACTCGGGGTCGAAATGCCATTCTAAGTACTTTATTCATTTCATTTCCTCCTCACAAATAGCTGATGACCTCCTCATTGGAAAGCAATCAACAAGCTCATTTCAATGAAGGGCCATATGTTTTAGGCAAGAAAGCTGTTTTTGTTATTTTAAGATATCGCTCCCTATTTGTGTTACGTAACGGTTAAACTCCTATGTCGCTAATATCAACAACAGAGGAACCAGTGGTACCCTATCTAGTAGAGACGTGGAACAAACTGTCAAGGAGTGTTATGAATGTATACTGTACACTTCAACAGGTTCACAGATCGCCTTGATAAACATCTGTCAAATTTGACATGAAATTAGGGGGAGCGCGGTGGCTCAGTGATCCCCGTCCTGGACGACCCGCGTTGTGTCCTTGGGCAAGGTACTTTATCCAGGTTGCCTACAAGGTGCCCCGTGTAATAAGGCGTCCTGCACGTCGATGGTGCACATGTCTTCAACCGCTGTAACCCTGCTGGAGCGGAGCTTGAACAAAGTTAGAATGTTGAGGAGCTGACAGTTGCTCGTAGATACTCGGTGGTTCTCTCCGGGTACTCCGGCTTTCTCCACCCGTAAATCTGTCACGGTCACGATTAGCCATTGCGCATAAGTATGTGTCCTTAAACACCAACAAATAAACAAATAAATAATTAAATTATGATTACGAAGTTCAAAAGTCGGAGTATGTGGACGGAATGAGGTTGCGAATACCTGCTCGAGAATGGCGAATATTTTCCTTTGCTTTGATGCGACATATCGCAAATGCATCTATTCGAGAAGTTACTGACCCACCGCGTAAGGGGCAATTATTCGTTCAAGTGCTATGAGACCATATTGAGTCTACCTGCTTATAAAATTGATCTTTGAACATAATTCATTTCTGGTGTGGTAGAGACGTGCGCCCGATGCCTAGTGCAGACCTTTATAATTTATTACCACATACGTGGCTCTCGCACTAACCTCCGACAGTCACTACAGTTAAAAGAGGCTTGGTATACGTCATTGAATCTATGTCTACTTTCTCAATTACTTTCACCACTCATCACTATAGGCATTTTAAAATTGTGTTGATTAATGTTGAATTCATTCAGGCTCTTTCCAGTAGATTGTGCGAAAATAATTTCTTGCAATCCATGACTGCGTCAAAGCTGCATTCTCGTGAACGGAGTACATATTATTTTGACCATTTACGGAGCACAACTAGAGGACAAATAAAAATACAAGTTCTAATTTTCTGCCTCAATAACATTACTGGTGACCATTCGTTCGAATTGTGGTAATAAACATTGTTTTTGGTGGCAATAAATTGGAGAGAATAACACAAATATGTTAATGGCAGTTGCAGTGAATAACAAACTCATTTCGAGTTCGGTAAAGGGTTGAGAAAATGTTATCTTATAGAATGTCATACTCTGAAATTCTTAACACTCTTGATGACAAAAGAAATTCAAAAGTCAATAAATCCGTGCGGTGCTCTAAAACGCGCATTTCTATATTAGGAAGCAAAAGGAAGACGAGGTTTGTGAGAAGCACTCAATGGATGAATTATCACAACTAATCGAAGATGAAGCAGGAACATAATCCGTCAGTTTCTTCCGATGTATAGAATACTGAAGAACAGCAAAAGGTTGATTAGACTGACATTGCTTCCGGTCAGGCAAACCTATTGCACCAAGGTTCTATTTATCTTTTTCGATCCACAAGCTTGTTAACGCGTTAAAATAAAGACTAGTTTAACTTGGTTTCTGCGAATCACATATTTCTGATTGAAATGGAATTTTCTCTAATCGGGTCAATAATTCAAAATTCTTAAATTGAATTAACTGGCTTCTTGAAGTCCCGACTGAGAAAATATTATAACTACATCGTCAAGGCATGCCTTCTTCGAAGGCATGCCTTGACGATGTAGTTAAAATATTACACAGAAGGATTTTTGTTAAACAAACAGAATTGGGCGAGAATTACCTGTATCGTGAACTGCACGGGGTTAGCCGGTAGCAACCTTTCAGCAGAGGCAGTGCCCAGTAAAACACGAATTATCATGGACGGAGGTATGGTTACAGATGTTTTTGTTATGTTGATGTAGCTGACGTTACTCTCAGTCTTTAAATTCAACGTTATTTATATACAATTTCTAACTCAACTAAATATTCTGTGAGACGACGAGATTCCACTGAAAAGATTCGTCGCAAAATCGAATTTCGAAGCTTTACGGGGCATACGTTCAAAACCCCTCAGCAGTTAATTTTGAACCTAAACACAATGCTGTGTTTGATATTATTTAGTATGATTAACTCTCCATCCGCTGTGAAACTCGACAAGATACATCGAGAAATTTTTTAATTCGTGACCTCCCTAGCGAAGCTTCGAAATTCGATTCCATTCGAAATCGTGTCTATAATTGTAATCGATGCGAGTGGTTAGGAGGCTATTCGAAAATTTTCGAATTTTCGAATTATTTCTAAAACCCTACGAAATTCCCTCCCTTGGGCCTGTACAGGAGGCCTGGGGAAGGAAGAGTACGTGGCGGTTCTGCTTCCAAAACTGTTTTTATTTCGTTTCTGGAATATTCGTCTTTCGTTTACCTGACTTTCCCAAACAGATGAGTCTTCGTTCGATACAATTATCAGTCGTGTGGAGACTGACGTTATTTGCCACATTTTACTATTGTATGAATGTCCAATATCTACAACTTAAAAAACAGTGAAATTCGATTCGAGATTCGTTTCGATTCGAAATCCTCTACCTGTTTCGATTCGACATTCAGCTCGAGCCAAAAGTGGAAATGTATTTTAAATCAATGCTGTTTACTCGTGTTAAATGTTATTTCATTGGATTTGAGTCCCGATAACACTTTTCTTATTGATACAGACGAATATGAAATGCTGAATTCTCATGATTTCACTACGTGAATGTTCATGAGTATGTCATTGGTTTGTCGGGCCATATTTGTCGCAGATTTCCCTCTTTCTGCTTACTCTAATCCTTTAATTGCTCTACGAGTTGGCCTTCTACCCTATCCTGATACAGTTCTTTCTATTCTCGTCACTATTTGATGTTATTTTTTGCCTTTGTGCCATATATTTGTCAGCCTCATTATTGTCCAACCTCGACATCTTTCTGCATCGACGACGCCAGTGTATGTCCAGTTAAAGTGCCAGGATTTTATTATGGGATTGTACACACAGTGTGTAGAGGACATTCGTCACGTGGAAACATTTCGTATCCCTCGGATTCTTCCTGCCTGCGCCTAGGACTGGCCTCCTCCACAATAATGTTTTTAATACGCTTGTGAGCTAATATACTGTTCGTAGCAATGCATACACATCGCATTCAATATATTAGCACATACGAGTATTTATGATTACGCAATCTCGCCAGGCTGGCAAGACGAGACTACTTTAAAATTATTGCAAAACGGGTATAAAATAATCTGATCTCGATTCGAGTAAATATGTCTTGAAATGTTACTTTTATTTTACAGTAACTATGTGATGATTGCACAATTACCTGAATAAACTGTGTATTTGGGGGCCTCTCATATAAAATCTGTATCTTGCAAAATGCAGCAGAATACAAAAGCGTACTAAAAAACGATACGTTTATGTTACTATTTATAGAACATTGCATTCTTTCGAAAGGCATTTGCGAGGGATGTATACGTTTCTCTGTATGTCAAATCATTACTAAATTCTTAAATCACATCGCTTTCCTATATCTTGAAACAACACACAGTGCGCACAATCGTTTCGGAATATCGAAGTGGTGATGTGGCAAAGGGTGGTGACAAGGACGGAGGCAAAAGTAATGGGTGATAGTGTAAAGGTTGGTGTTGTGCCGACAATGGCGGTGGAGGGTAGGGTTATGTGGGGTCACGTGCCCCATCGGTATACAGGCTTGAGGTCCCTCATAAGCGTTCGAGTCGTTTCAGGAGTTGCTCTGGGGTGACTCCTCTAGTGCTAATATGCTCATTAGGCCCAACCCGCCAGACGTGTTTTCCCCTACAGCTTTATAGGCGTGGTGTCCCTCAAGTGTATTGCGCATATGCCCTCGGGTCTTTTGAAGAGTCACACCCAGAGCAACTGCTCGAACAACTCGAAGGCCCATGACCTCTCAGGCATGAGAAGTCTCAAGCCTATATAGCTGTGGGTCACATGACTCATATAGCCCTACCCTCCACCGTTCTTGCCAGCACAACACCAACCTTAACACCATCACTCATCACCCTCGCCACTGACCTTGTCACCACACTTTACCACCAAACAGCTTGTAACCCCATGGTCACCACCTGTAATTCCACCTCCAGCACACCCAGTCTTGCTGCCACCCGTTACCACCACCCTCACCCTTGCCACCACCTCCCAATCCTCCCATCCCAATCACTACCCCATCCCATCTCATCCCATTCAATCGAAGGTTTAATCCCACGATGCCTCTCAATTCAATCCCAGGATTAATTCCAGGACTAACCTTCTCCGAGTGACACCACCACTCCCTCCTCCCTTCATTTCTCCTCCCTCTCCATTCATTTTTCCCTCTTCCGTTCATTTTGCCCTCCTCCCTTCATTCTTTCTCTACTGTTTTCCTATCGGAATTATGCATCAATCGAGGTTTTGGACCCCAAAAAAGGGATCAGAGGTCTTTTCTATACTAAATCTCTGACGAGGGAGATAACTCGTGTGGGTATAAGATCCCCTGGCCCATAGTGTGAGATCACCCACAGAGGCCCTACATATATCGTCTGCCATTCCGGCCTTTGTTTCGTTCTAGTTGTCGGCTCCATTTCGGTATTTCTGTGGGTAAAGCACATCAGAAAGGTGGGCCGAGTTTGGTAATTTTCGAGAATGTCTTGCTTTGTTATGTTAAGGTCCGTATGGCCCCCATGAGCATTTGGACGAGGAATCCCGTGAGATTCCGAGCAAAATATCGGCGCCTGTCAGCGTGTGACACCCTAGAAACAAACGCGCTCGCGCACGAGGAAACACGTATCACCATGGTAATGATGTCACACGATGGAGAGTTACCAGGGCTACATCATAGTTCAGTCGCACGATAGGAGCAAAATTAAGGGTCGGGATTAAGGTGCACATGACGCTCTAAGAATCGAGAATATTTGTGCTAGAGGGATGGATGAGTTTATTTATTCTTTATATACTACGAATACCTTTATTTATTTTTCAAATTATTTATCGTAAATAGAGGATCTGGAATGAGTGTTTTTCTCATATAATATTTATGAAACGAGTCTAAGAATTTTCCGTTTTGGCGAGCCTCTGGCGAGCCCAAACGCAAAATTCGGACGAGTTTCATAAATATTATATGAGAACAACACTCATTTCATATTCTATTTATCACATGACACACACACACGCACAAATTAGCCACTTAGTATGACTTTTTAACCCATCACCTAACTTGAGCTGCAGACGTCACTTGGAAAAAACATCCTCGTATAACTAACAATTTTCATTTTTTGCTTCCAAAACACAGGTTATGACCCCTCATTGGAACGAGCTCGTTGAGCTCGTTCCAATGAGGGGTCATAACCTATGTTTTGGAAGCAAAAAGTGAAAATGTAAAAAAAATGAATGGCGTTTTTCCTGTAGGTGAAAGATTAATACAATATAACCCACCCTGAATAGGACAGATAACGTAAATTCTCCCTACTGAAATTATGCAAATGTGGCCCAGTTGTATTTTGTTCAGCCAATCAAATTGTCTAGTTTTGAAACTGAACAATGAAATTGATGAAAAGCTTTATTTTTCACTGAGTAATATGAAAACAAAATATCAAATGTTTTATAGTGAACAAAACGGACGAGTCATATGATAAATTGTATTTTGTAACAAAAGCTAACGTTTTCTGACAGAAAAGTGGTGAGCTGTCAGTTTGGTAATAAAAGTTGTGACCTGCAAGAAAAGTGGGTACGCTAACAAAAGCCGGTGCAAGAAGTAGCAGATACTTCTGTTACATGTGCGGTTCTATTGCTTTTTTATGTAACAAAAGCCGTGAGCTGTTTTTGTAACAAAAGTGGACGACTTTGTAACAGAAGTGGTGATCTGTAACAAAAGTGGGCGATTTTGTAACAAAAGTGGTGATCTGTAACAAAAGTGGGTAGTGTAACAAAAGTCGTGCTACAACCTACAACCGTGTTCCCGCATAAGCAATCGGTATTAAGTGTCTTGTTCAAGAACCCAATGCTTAAGGGCCCCATCGGTCTCAAGTTCGACAATGTTGTCAATATTCCACTCTGCTCCCCTTTAACCCACTGAAATGAATAAAGAAATTTTGAGTGAAGCAGCTGAACTGTTTGAGTGAATAACGTGTTATTTTTCATTATTTTTTTTTTTTTTTTTTTTTTTTTTTTTTTGTGACAGTAATCAAACAGCGATGACAAAATTATGGGTATAACTACGTCCAACTGAGATGTCATGTACTGATTACTTACGATTCACGATAAAGACTAGCCAGAACACACAAGCTAATGTGTGTATGAATAAAATCATTAAAATGTTCCTGATAATCGCCGGTTTATTTGCTTCTCCAGAAAGGGGTGTGTGTGGGTGTGTGTGTGTGGGCGTGTGTTTGTGTGTGTGTTGGGGGGGGGGGGGGGTACGCACACTGTAGGCTAACAGGGCCATCTATATGGGCGCGAGCACCACTTACATTCTAAATTACTTATATAATGTTGTTCATGCAAAAACGTAGGCCAGGACAGGCCGGAACAAGGGAGCCGAGCCGGCTGCCAGGACACAAAAAGCCATCCGCCCAAGGTGATGGGAAAAGGCCACATCACCCATTCGCCTGTTAGGATCACTGCGACGAACCACAGGCGTCTTCTTCTAGCAAATCGGGCAACGGTGTCCAGGCTCTACACTCTTTATGCGACATAACGTGGAGTGGTGAAGGGAATTGACATTGCCATGAGGACGGTCGCCCAGAGGACTTATGTCCGTTAATTCCGTTGATATTGAGCATTTGGAGCCAGCAGACGCAGCTAGCCCACCCCAAGAACAGCCGTACTAATCTAGTGCCGGGGTTACTCAGCGGCACAACACTCTCGCTCTCCCTACGTCCAGTCACTCAGCTCCGTGGACAACGATAACGCGCTTTCCATGACGTTGCCTACGAACAGTTTCCCACTACTGATGCCGTTTTCCCATTCACATACACTTGCATTAATCATCCACCCCAAAACTGCGATGCAAGCGATGCGTGCGGTAGATAGCCATGCGACTAGAGTTGGCCATTGAACCTATAGTTGTTGTGTTAGCGACAGGACATTAGGGATCCCGTGGTCCGGGGAGGAGAAGGGGTCCGCGAGTGGGTGAGGATAGGTTGGGTAATTTACATACCACTAGCCTGCGCGGCATGCATCGGACCAGGAGAATATATTTGGGCCGTAGGCCAGGGCATATCAGGCCACGGCGAAATAATATCTCTCCGCGGCGTGATATTCATTTCTCTGCGGCGAGAAATTATTTTGTCGAGACGAGATATCTCGCCGCGGCGAAAGAATAATAACTTGCTGAGGCAAGTTAATTTCTGACGTGGAATGTACATTAGGTTTATAGTATTCATCTCGCCGTGGCGAATTAATTATCCCGCCGCTGCGAATTAATTATCGCGCTGCGGCGAGATAAAACCTTGTAGCGTGAAGACAAATGCTGATAGCGAAATGACCGTTCTTGATAACTGTCTTCAAGCGGTAACCTAGCAGCCATGCCTTTGCCCCAAAACTCTACCTCAGCGCATATTTCGAGGTTGGTGCAGTCCACAGATTACCACGAGCAAGTGCTCAAGACATCTTCTTTCCAACGCGCTGTTCCTACCCTGCTCCACTCACCAACTCGACATATTGGCTCTTGCAGGTGGTTCGACCCGCTAGGTCTTTTCCGCGACAGAGTGAGCTCACCACACTACTCCTTCAACCCTGTGGCTCAACACGACATGACCCTACCATTCTTCCCATGTGTTGCCTGAGTAAGAAGTTTGATCCACGCAATAGATTACCCGGCGATTCAACATACTAACGATATCCTCATAACAAACATCCAGTCAAAGTGACCCGATCGCATCATCTTCGTGATCCACAGTTCAGTTGCATTGACCCTTTTCAGAAATTCCATCCCAACCCATGTATAATGCACGGGCCCGAAGGCAGACTGTCCCCGACGACTACCTGAGAAAGGAGTGAGTTGTCTTTTGAAATTTTTCGAAAATATTGAGAAAATGGACTAAACACCTAAATTTTGTATAGAAAATGCGCCCACATTCTAGGGAGAAGAGGCAAAAATGTCCGACTGGGGTGGCCATGGGAGGTCCTATTAGGCTTGGGCCTGATGACACAATCAACTACATCCCTAAGACTCTTTACAACACTGTTGACAACACCCATACCTACTAGTTTGGAGACCTTCCCCTACACTGACGGAGTCGCTCGACCTGTCCTGGTGATTTAAAACCCCTATCTTCCGACTCAATCCAGTGATCCAGCAGGTATCATTAACATAAAACGCCTACCTTCATACACGATGTACCACCCCAACCATTCATTCCAGGGGCAACGCATTCACCAAACCTGTTCCTGTAAACCATCGAATCCACCTACCGCAAGGTAGTCCGCTATCTCTGCATACCCACCCATTGATCTTGATCCGCCTCTGCCGCATCTATGTTACCCAACACAAAACTTATACCCTACAATATTCACGTGACGTCAACACACAACTCTAACAATCTGGTGGTCGACTCCCTCCCCTTCCCACAACATATTCAATCCGCTGTTCTACCACTCATTCGTTTGAGTGACCCTGCGATCAAATCCCACCACTCATCTAGTCCAGTATTCGACCCTGACTATACCACTCGACCAGACCACTACACCCTTCTTTACAGTTAAAACTGTCAGGAATAGTGTGCTTACCTAGGCTTAGTTGCGCGTTGGAATTGCGCGCAATTGCCATATCGAATGACATCCAAAGCACGGCAGGTTCTCCTAGTTACTCATCGCAAACACATGCAATGTTTCTGCCAATGTACCTCCGGGTTACCCGGAGGTCCATTGGCTGAAACATTGCTTGTGCACAGGCCATATGTACAGAAGTTGATAGCTTTACTTGGGCCATAACGCGTAAATTAACGCGCATATCAGCGTGCTATTTGTGCGCATTTCATGACAGGACTTCTAGTTTTAACTGTAGGTAGAGGTAAATTGTCTAATTAAACGATTGCGCTGCCAAAATGCCCAAGTTTCATATAGTTTGGAAAAAGAGTAAACCCGGCAGGGGCGAACTTCTGGTGATAACACGATTTGGGCCAGAGAAAATTATTAAAAATTGAAGCAGTACAACTCCCCCCCCCCCCCCCCCCCCTCGGTGGTTAAAGGGAGAGAGTGTTATCCGCTTACTTGAGAATTTGTCACATAGACGAAAAGAGCAGCAGCATATATATATTCTGATAATCTATATATGTATGGCTGTATTTAAAGGGATCATCGAATAACAGCCGCAACAGCTGGTGAAAATTTCAGCATGATTGGATGAACCAACTCGAAAAAGGAGCAAATGATAAATAAATGTAACATCCATACCATTTGTATGGCTCTATTGACAAGCAAAGGATTCTAAAGTGGTACAGAACCAGCCACTGTTGAAACTTTCAACCTCAAAATAAATAGACTTCGCATATTTCTGTTACATTCATATTTGTATGACTGTATTGATAGGCAAGAGGTCAAAACGAGGTGCAGGATCTTCAGTATGACATCCCCAACAACTGTAAAACTTTCCGTCTAATAAAATGGAATATCTCATTAAACGAAAAGTTGTAACTGATACATGGATAGATAGTTTCATTCGATTCCATTGCTTGGGTCAAAAATGGTGCAGGACATTCATCATACCATCTTAAGAAATGTTGAAAGTTTCAGTTTTAACATTTTCCATACAATGGCTCTGAAAAAAAAAGCAAAGCGTTCTAAAGTTATCATCTCTCCTTTGCTTCGCTCAGGTGAGCTAAACATTGGATCGGAAAGATGCAACAGCCTACTTAGTGCCGAGTCTGGTGGAAGGTTGGGTCAGTTCTGCGTAAGCATTACGATTTCAGTTCAAATAGATTGTTTTCTGCAAAAAAAAAAAAGAAAAATGAAAATGGGTAAACATTTTCTACGTTCATCGACCATGGGAAAGGGGTAATCTTTTTACTTCAAAAATGGTCAAATATTACTTCAAAAGTGGTGGCCTTGTTTTTTTACCTCAAAAGTGGCCGATGGTTACTGCAAGAGTGGAGGCCTCATTTTACTTCAAAAGAGGGCGACGGTTACTACAAAAGAGGTGAGCTACTTCAAAAGTGGTCGATGTTTACTTCAAAAACGGTGAGCTACTACAAATGTGGTCAGTTACTTCAAAAGTGGGCGTAACATCTTCCCAGCTATGGTGATCTTCGCGAATGTCATGAAGTCATCGGAAAGTCAATAAGCTGTTACACTGTGATGTACAGATGTGTGATATTGTCAAACGAGTTTTGTTTGCTAGTGCATCTTCTACTCAGCTGACCCGTATTTACTGTTAGTTCTGGATATACCACACTGCGAAATGGAAGCTCAGCACAGAAAGTACCGATGGTACTACTGTAACCAGGAACGTAGCTACAAGGGGGAAGGGGGGGGGGGATGTATATCACCTCAATATTTATCCAAAAATGAAAATAGTTGGACATTTTTTAATTTTTTAAAGCAATTCAAAGCATTGTTGTAAAGGAGGTTTTTGCGAATGTGGTATTATATTGCAGTGAAAAGTCCAACCGCCGATTCCCACACGCAGATTTCTGATCGAACAACGGAAGATTGTCTGACACCTTAGCGGCTCCGAGGTTAATTCCACAACCGTGGTCGCGTTACTTATTTTGTTCTCTTCTGTGTTTAACCTTAAACTTTCATGCTGTGACAAGCATTTAGCAAACAGTTTCTTGAATTATATCAGAAATTGTAGAAATACAAACAAGCTGGTCAATTTGGTGCCCACAGTTGACATAAGCAGATGATGTATGAGGCCAGTATACAGGGCACATTATGAGACCTACATGCAATGCACTCAAAGACTGCAGTTTGTATTAGGACTCCAAATGTGTCCGATGTGATGCTGTGTCGTGAAAGTTTTGAAGCTTCTATTAAAATTGTGCACAATTTTTGGGGCTCTGTAATCTCATAAAAGACAGATATAGCCATACTGAAAATGTCCATTTGTCTTTGGTATTGTTGAACAATATCTCTCACATGTTGTGACCTTTTGTATTAGTCAATCAGCTAACTCATTAATCATACTTTGTAAACATAATGAATGGTTGTTAGTCATTGAGTTCATTTCAAGATTAGTGTGTTCACTGCTCAGCATGATCTCATATTTCAGATGATTAATTAGTAAATTATTGGTTGAATACTGTTTTTTAGGACATTCGCCATGCCTGTACATTCATGAAATTGACACAATGCCTAATGAAGGCATACAGGGCCTACTTACAGACTACTTACAGTACCACATGAAACTGTCATTTTGCGGTAGCTACAGTCATATAAACTGTTTGGACATATTCTCAGAATCCGCTAAAACCTATTGGTACAGTCACTCGGAGTCAAGAACTTGAAATCCCCCCCCCCCCCCCGGATGTATCCATCCCTAGTTGGAAAAGGACATCATGTGATTTTATTTTTCTGACTGGAAAAGGACATCATGTGAATTTATTTTTCTTGCAGTATCTCGATCGATGGGACCCAGCCACTAACGCTTGGGGTGCGAGTCCTCTAAAATAGGCCACATGGGTTATAAACAATTGACTGACCTTGATTTTATCTCCATGTTGTGACCATGTTTGGCCATTGTGCAAAAGTATGTGCCCTTAAACACAAATAAACAATAATAAATAATCTCGATCGACAGACTTGGTATCTCGATCGATCGACTTTTCTCGATCGATCGACTTAATGAAAGGGTTTTTTGAAGCAGTGTCAGTAGTATATAGGGGACGATTCGTGCCACATTACAAAGGGTTTTGCGGGAGCAGCTAGTGATAGATTCCTATTAGAACCGGAGTTTTTGCCGGAGCAACGTTTTCCTGTGCAAAATTTCGCACCCTCCATCTAGATCCACCAAGTGGTATATGTGCTGCATGTATAGCATGCTTTTGCAAATATAGTGATATACGTATGCACAGGGTATGTCTATAGAGTATGGGTATGTGATGGGATATTGACGGGGAAGTTGTGTTTTCTTGGAATTTTTCCCGCGAAACGGTTGACGTTGCTATTGGCGGCATCGTGCGCACGCGACATCATAAAACACGTTGACAGTGTTGTTTGCACTGTACAATCTGATATGACGTTATTCGGGTAAGGGTGTGTAGACCTTCTCCTACGGGGGTGATCTCGTAGTATAGTATGTTATAAATCCCTGCAGGTCCCATGTTGGCCCTTGGTACTATTAATCCTCCCTTTACTTTATATTATTTTATGCATGATACAGGTAATATGTAATGCCAGTCTAGGCAGTATTGTAGGGTTGGTGGGGATAATAAATGGTCGTCCAGTGAAGGCACCCTGGTAGTCTACTTGGTGTGTCCTCATGTGAGGTGGGATTTGCGTGTAAACTCGGCGGCACACGTGTCACACTGATAGCCTTTTTTTCTTCGGGTTTACAGTACAAACTTATCGAGAAATGAACCATCAATTGGACGCGTCTCGCCTGTATCGTCTGCATCACTCATTGTTATTACCTGCGAAAAAATTAACCTTGAAGTTATTTCTAACTTAATATGGAAGTCATTCAGAAAACATGGATGTTCTGGGTTGTACGGTGCTTACGCTCTCGGATATGCTTTTTGTGAAACAGGAAGGTTACTGCGAATCGTATACTGGTACCCTAAATACTTCGCTGTCTTCGAATCATATACCGTAGAGCAAGTACCGATACAACCCCGATCACCAGTAGCACATTGAGGAAGAGTTATCTTCATGCTTTGGGCTAATAACGGTACTTGTTCTAAGTGTTCGATATCCGTGTTCCAAGTGTCAATATTTCAATTTGCCCTGCAGGTTTTAGTGCACATATTTTCAAATCACATGTTCATAAAATCTGCTGACTGCTTGAAGTTACCTCTTTCACGGTTGTTTTACTGGACATTTCGGAAGACAATGGGCTAATAAAACTGCTGCGGATTGCTGAATTTAATGGGCTAATACAACTGCTGCAGATTGTTGAATTTAATACGTGACAGGCGATTATTCTACATATTTCATCATACATTGGACAAGTGACAGTTAAAATGATAATCTCCTCAATTCAATTGCCATTGTCCATGGCTGAAGTGCTGCCACAGCATACCTTACCCAATACACAACTGAGTCATAAACACATTCCGATAGATTGTTTCTTCTGGATAAGTTTTTCTTCGCAAAACTTGTTCTCATTCCTGTCCCTCCCGCCACTTTCTCTGCTCTGCGTTCTCTTTGTCGCTCCGGTTCCGAGTATCCTCCGAATACCTGGTGTGAAAAACCCAAAAGCCTCCAAACAACAAACAAAAAGAAAAAAAACAAAACAAATTAGTACCAGTGTTGTGCACACTACAACATGTTGGCGTCTCTCGCGGTACATGTGTGTCTATGTATTGTCCATATAAACTCAACCCTAATTTAACAATCAGAGAGTAGGTTGTAATATGTTACATCTGTCCCCTCAGTGTTTATTACAACCGTCCCCATTGCATGGTCAAGTAACGAAAACGTTTGTAGAATATTTACAGGGAAAATATATTTAAAACGCATTTTCCCAATTGAAAGAGAAATGTTTTATGTTTCGAAAATATAATTTAACCTTTATTATTAAAAGGCCTTCTGGTGGCTACCACGCTTCTTAGAAAAGTGTCAAACATTACTCTACAGGTTAAAAAAACTCGTTTTTTGTCCTTCTCAAATCGTCAGAAAGGTTTTAATCGCGGCAACACTCCAGCAGAGTGTCACACAACTTTGTGTCCACTTACTAGAGAGGGCACATCTCGAGTATCTCTCAAATCTTTGTATATACCAGTCGTGTTACAACTGACCGGTGTTACAATTTCCCCAGTCCACACTACTTCTGGTAGCCGATTTGTCAATGAAAATGACAATGGAGTGTTTAAAATATGACTGATTGACACCTAGCACAGGTACATGCAAGTAAATTAATCAGTTGAACATTTTTCCGATAATTCCATTGGAAAAAACGTTTATTGCATAATGCAGCTCTTGTCGAGTAAGTTTCGTTGCATTTTGTAACATTTATTACATTTTGCAACGTTTTCCAGTTCATGTATTAGCATTTTGTAGCATTTTGCTACGTTTTTTCCTGTCCGTGTTGTTGCATTCTGTAACAAAAGTTCGAAAATTTACAAAACCTGCTCAAATACGCGTAGAGGTGCACATAATATACCACAAGACAGTCTCGTAGAATAACAGAGACACAAATTTATTTTAATATTTGTATAATAACATGAATTAGTTTCTGATTTCCCGCTTGAAAGAAGGTTTATTACATTTTGCTACGTTTTTTCCCGTCTATGTAGTTGCACTTTATAATAATTATTACAAAGTAGGTTGTAACAGTGCTATGTTTGTATTTTAGGCTGTTGTTTGTAGACTTCAGCCATTCCTGTTCTGTACTTGAACAAACTTACACTGGACAACAAACTCATTTATTGAGCAATGAATGTAACCTTCAAAGGCATTCATTCGATCACTTAATTTAACTGTCCTTATTTGTAATTCCAATTTCTATTCTGGGTGAACTCTTGGTATGTTAGCAATTGATTTTTCGCAATAATATTTCTGATTTGAAATTTAGCCTTCTTTTTATTTCGCCTCAAGTCTTGAAAACCATTGTTTGAAATGAATTGCAAGTACAATATAAGCTTTCGGTACGACAGAATTTCTGTATAGAAAGCGAAACAAATTGTAGGATAGCTTCAAGAAAATGTCATGTCTCTTATTCTCTCCACTAGTTGTACCATTACCCCCCCCCCCCCGCCCCCACCCACATCACTTCTCAGGCAGCGTTTTCTCAAAAATTGTCGAAATTAGCACCACACTAGTTTTTGTCAGAGTCTGAAGGAGAAATAAAGGGGAGGAGTTGTTCTGACCAGTTATCTCTAACTTATTTCTATTGATAATATATTTGAATATTGATATATATTTCCATATTTTTGTACATCTACACTGTACTTGACAACTAGTTATCTGAATTGTTTTATGATAAACATTTTTCTTTTGATATCTGGTTCAAAACAAAAATAATTCTCTGGGTGTCTAGTCCTATACCTCCTCAATCTTAAATTTGGAATTATTTTGAATTTGAATTTAATAAGTAGTTAGATGGAATACTGATAGTATATGGATCGTGATAGGCTTTTGGGGAACATTTTGTTGGGGATGGGGCTGACCCATCAAACTGCTCTGAATTTTTCAGAATCAATGTGCAGGTCCCTAGGTAGGACTTGCCTTGGTAGCTCCTGAAAATACTCCGCCCATTGCCACGAAATTTGTCAAAATTAAAAGAAACATCCCTGTCACTATATACTTTGTTCTGAAAATACCTCACCCTTGCCATGAAAACTGCTAAATTAGCAGGCCATCGGGAAGGGGGTAGAGGAGACTGGATCTCATCTATCTAATAGTGACAATGTATGTAGATGACATTCGAGTTAAGGCTTGATGTTACTAGGAGTTAAGATAGAATAATAATATTCTTGTACAAAACAGAAATATTAGCAAACATGCACATCAATTTATCCTTGGAAAACATTATAATGCGGTCTGTATTTTAAATATCCTAATAATTATTTTTCATGTAAGTTTGTCTCATAAAATGTACAATATATTGCATCAGGCCACGTGTATTTACAGTAAATACAACGAATTAATGAACTTCAAAATTCTTTTACATCCAAAGTAAACTCAAAACTTAGAATGTACCGAATTACATGAGTTGTTTTTCACCTGGGACGTTGTACATAACATTTGTCAAGCACTTTCAGAAAAGTAAGGAGGTACATGTATTTTAGTTTTATTTTGTTTTCAATCTGAACTGTTTCAGGGTATACTGGAAAACCGCGGTATTGTTTTCAATACCGTCAACGGTACTAAAATCCGAATACCGTACAGTTCTATATTTACTACCATTCCCTTATCATTTATGGTCTCATTCCCTCCATTCTCAAGACTTTCAGTAGTGAGTAGGTGGAACATTTTCAAATTTTCCAGAACCAAACTAGAGTAATTTCAGAATTACTACTTTCTACCACAAAACAATTAAAACAAATCAATACCGTAACCCTCACACACACGTAAAGACGCCATCGTAAAAACGTCATCGGTTCCACAATTGGGGAAGGATGACGTTTTTACGATGACTTTTTTACTGATCAGAATTTAGAAAAGTTTTTTTTGCAAACTGGTCTAATACTTTTCCGCATTATTTCCTTTCTTCAACTGATGGCGGGGGAGGGGGAGGGGGAGGTTTGGGTGTGTACACGAATACCATATCATTACTAGCAGTTCGTGTGGAATCGTTGATAGTTAGTCTGTCTGCTCCCAAAGGAGGTTTACGTTGGTAAATATGTGTTGCTTAATTGTCGAAGAGTGAATCGAGTAGGATAACACAGCAGGCATCGTTTCCGCGGCAGCACGCAGCACAGATCGCAACACTGTTACAAAATTCCATTAAAATTGTGCCGGTGACAGGCGTCAATATCGAAACAAATTGCATAATTTGGTCTCAAAGGCAATTAATGTTTCCTCAATTTTAAATAAAATAATGCAAAGGTGGACTTTCAGTGTTCATTTTCCAGGCAGAGGCCATGTATCTGTGATGACTGTCGACAATTTTTAGGATTGTTGTGCATCAAACATTTTGTAATGAGAAGCGGTAATTCCGACAGATAAATGTAGCTGAATGATCTCATTGGTTAATCGCCACAAGTGGCTGCAAACTATTAGAATCAGTCTAACAAGAGAACTTGAGCACGCGAAGGATACTTTATTTATCGGATCGCTCCTGGGCTTTCTGATTAAAATTACCACATACCCATAAAACCCACGTGATCTCTGGAAATACAGTTACGGGTGTGTAATAAAGAGGTCTATCGTGTTTCAAGAAGTATAACTTATAGAGATAAGACGCATCTTAGAAATCATTAAATCACACATTCATTTTTTCTTATCACTGACAGAGTGACTTCCGAGTGGAAAATTCCCTTGGTGAAGAATTGTAAAGACATAAAAAGCTTCACATGTACTATATCCAAATTACATATTTTTTGACATTGAAGTGATTTTGAGGTAAATTAACCATATCACATCTTGTATTATACACGTGGATGCCAGGTACTGAATTCTAAATAAGGAGCAGAAACAAATTGGGGAAGTGGGACGGAGAATAGTAAAATCTTACAGATGAATCCAGATATAAGTTTTAGAGGTCACACCAATACATGCAGTGCCACAACATTCCCCCCATTCAAACAGAGAACTACTAAAGACAAGAAGCAAAATTCAATTTCCAGGCATTTTTTGTATTTTGAAGAGGGAATTCGCGCTTTGTATGGAATACTGTGCTTATGATGCACCCAACTAGGAACGACTGACGCAGTGCTGCTGAATCTTTTGGGGAAAAAAGACAAAAGAAGTTTATACAATTCTGAATGCCGCCATTGCAAAAACTGACGTTACCTACAGTGTCATGATTTTCAGTTCAAGAAAAAGTCCTTAGAATTATGAAAACCGAGAGGTGACAGGGTCGCTTTTTTTGTAATCCGTGCGCATGGATTACTAATCCGTGCGAAAGGATTACTTATCTGTGCGAATGGATTAATATACAACGATTTTTCACACTTGGTACATCGCGGACACCAGTCATTACATGCGCACGTGACGGGACATGTTAATTTATTTTATGGTTCCAAAACTAATCAAGGAGCGCGACTGTGGACGAATGGCTCTATGAATCAATAAGAACCTGGTATACGACACCCCCCCCCCCCCCCTGGGGTGCATAGGAACGGGTTGGTATGCCGTTTGTAACATTCATCCGCCATTTCCTACTTCGGAATTTAATTATTTATTGGGGTTTAACGACACTTTCGACATCCAGAGTTACCTCGTGTCGGAACCTAGTTGGGAAAGAAGTGGAAAAGGATTGTTTGATAGTTATGTACAGACCGATCAGCCCTTATTGGGGGACCTGGGCGGGAGTCCTACCCGTGGTGGAACTCGTTTGATGGAATTTATCACGTGACTATTCCCCCCCCCCCCCACACCTAGTAATAGTAATCTGCTGTCGTGTGACGTCATCGTAATGGTGATACGAGTTGTTACATGAGCACGCTGACGCAAATAGTTGGGACCTTTTTTAGCTGGATCAGAATCTAACGAGAGTCCTCTGTAAAAGGACCATGGGCCAGCGTCTGATATTTGTACCTACATAAGTTATCCCTACCTCCCCCCTCCCCCCCCCCCCCCACACACACACACTCTTTTCTTGAAAGTAGCTTACCCCAGCAGATTTATCCCTTTTGGGGGTTGGTAAAATAACTACATGGTTAAGGTTAGCCCTCAGAACACACACTACCACCGTCACCCTTCAAATTAGCGGTTGCTGCTCCTGCTCTTTATTCTTTACCATACGATGATCCTAATCGTAATGTGGCCCTAATACCCAGTAACAACCCAATGCTGATCCAAGTATGATCTTGGGATTTTCCGAATCTGAGTCTCTCCGCTGCTCATCACTTTTCTCATTCATCCGTTCCCTCCTCCTTTCCATCTTCTCCCTCTTATTATAGAGGCTTTTAAGCAAAAATCTGTTAAAAGTCTCCCCAAAGGGGGTTCAGTCGACTGGATAATGCTACTTCAAGGGCAGGGAAGATAACTCGCGTCCGCTCAAATACCCCCCGGGTAAGATGGTGGTCAACTGATCCACAGCCGCAGCCAAAAAATGTCGTATGGTTTCAGACTCTGAATCACCTGGATATATATTACACAAAGTTTGCTAAGCACCACATATTTGACAAATCATTGTGAAATTTTCTTATGACACATTTGCGATATTTTTGGTGGATATGACTGAGGAATGTATTGAGGTGGTCCCCGGTGTTTACACTAGCTCTCTTGACAGGCAGACTTTTCGTGACAGTCATGGAAAGCATGTACCCCCTGATTTCCATAATGTCTTCGTGTACTGTCTACATGTACATAGATGTGTAGGGTATTCAATCTTAATTTCAACACAAACCCTTGTGATTTAATGACTGAATATGGCGAATGCAAATGTAAAAGGACATTTGTCTGAAGCAGAAATGTGGTGGGCTGTAGGGATGGGGGAACAAGGGCTTTCTCATCGTTGGGTTGGCGAAACCCTTGCCATACGGTGATCACAGGAGCCTGGGCAAGATTTCAGCAGAATGGCACACCGGTCAAACGACATGGTGGTGGCAGAGACAGGGCAACATCTGCAGCAGGAGACCAGTGTTTTGATCATTCAGTCCCGTAGGAACCGCTTCGACACAGCAACCCAGCTTCGCAGTGACCTTCAGAATGCATCCGGGGTAAATGTTTCCACGCAGACTATCCGGGCAATGTTGCAGGAAAGTTGTCTCCGATCGAGAAGATCACGTATTCGCATTCAGCTTTCCCGGAACCACCACCAGGCACGATATGAATGGACCATTGATCACGTTGAATGAACCTGAGAAGATTTTCGACCTATCCGTTTTACAGATGGGTCAAGCTACTGCCGAGACAGCACCGGTAGGCGTTCTAGGGTATGGAGAAGACCAGGAGAGCGATTTTATGCAGCCATCATTTCTGAGCACGACCGCTATGGCGGAGGGTCAATACTGGTCCTTGGCTGCATCAGCTGGGATAGACGTACAGAGCTCTGTGTCCTTGACAGTGGTACATTGACTTCACAGCGGTATATTGATGAGATCCTGGATGCCCACGTCAGATTGTTTACAGGTGCAGAGGGTGAAAGATTCAATCTAATGGACGATAATGCCCGTCCTCATGTTGTCCATGCTATCCAGGTATACTGACAGAGGGAGGAGATTGATCGTATGGACTGGCCAGCATGATCCTCTGACCTCAACCCAATCGAACATGTCTGGAATGAGTTGCAGCTTGCAATTTCTGTCTGTCCAGTCCAACCAAGAAGTGTCCAGGAGCTTGGTGCCATGCTGGTCCAAGAATGGAACAACATCCCACAAAGTACCATCTGGAATCTGATTGGGACCATGAGAAGGCGTTGTCAAGCTGTAATTAACAATAATGAGTCTCATGCTCGATGTTGAACCCACATCAGTTCGCTCCGTCAACTTTTTGAGAAATTTGAAAAATGTCCTCTTTTACCAATAATATACAGTTTCCATGGTTATCGTATTCAAAGGCTAAAACATAATGTCCGACACAAACGAAATCTCAATTTCTGCGCTTAAATCATTAAATATATAATTAAATATAAAATATATACATTTTTCATAACAATATTTCAACTAAAACGTAAAACAGGTAGTTGGATATACTTGGTGCTTAGCAAACTTTGAGTAGTAAATCTTTCTATTGCTGAAGTAAAGAGATGTACGGTGGCTGATGTAAGACATAGTGATTTTTTGTCTCATTATAACGAGATACTTTCTTGTTATAACGAGAAAACCGGTTCTCGCTATAGTGAGAAAACATCTCGTTATAACGTTTTAGCATCTCTTTTTTACGACTTAGCATCTCGTTACAACGAGATGACATCACGTTACAACGAGAAAACATCTCATTATAATGACTTAGCATCTTGAGAAAACATCTAATTATAAGGATATAAGGACTTAGTTACAACAAGATACTTTCTCGTTATAGCATAGTTTGGAGGCGGGCGCGGTTATTCGTCTCCGTACGCAGATGATGTTTGCAGAATAAACGATACACTTTGGATGAATATTTATTTTGACTAATTTTGACTGAATAAAAATGAAAATAGCTCAGAGCTCTATCAGTGCGAGCAGGAATAACGCAAAGTGGCAATCACTTCAATATCATTGCCAGTTGATGAGGAGGGGGTGGGGATGAGTAGATAAAGGTGCAGGCTGCAAGCCGAGAGGTCCTCGGGTCGAATCCCACCTCGTCAACCGCGTTGTGTACTTGGGCAAGACGCTCCACACCCATTGCACATCTCGGAGCACGGCGGCGTTGTGTAGTGGGGCGTACTGCACGTCAGTGGTGCACCTTTGTTCAACCAATGCTAACACTGCGTGTGTGGAGTTCGTATGTTGTGGAGCGGACAGTCGCTCCCCGTTGCTCGTTGGATCTCTCCTGGTAATCGGGCTTCTCCACCTGTAAAACTCTCGTGGTCATGAGTAGCCATTGTGCAGAAATATGTGACCTTAAACTGCAATAAATAAATAATTAAATAGATCATTGCAAAATTTTGTTTGAAATATTAAGCATATGTGTAACATTACCGTGTGATGTCGGTTGTCCAGGGGCAAATGGCGTGGGTAGTTAGGCTTGTGTGATTGGGGGTGTTGGGTCTGTCTTTCTGACTTTGTGAGAACCTAGACAACAGTATTTGCGTGTTTGCATCCTCTCGAGGTTCTCCAAGAGGAAAGAATGGGTAACAGTTTGTTTTCAGATTTTGTGGGAACTTGGGTGTCACTGTTTCTTACCGATAACAAAAGACAAAAAAAAACAAAAACAACAAGTCTTCAACGCGACAGATAAACACGATCGAGGGCGTGTTTGTTTGTGTGTGTGTAGGTGAGGTTCGGGTGTGTTATCGGTCTTATGCTAATGTGTTGTGTCAAGGTCTCTTTACTTTAAACCATGTGTTACCATCTACCCAAGTAGCTGGCTTGATTCCAAAACTTGTATATGGGTAAATGGTAAGGTTTCCTTTGTTGGAGCTCTTTCTTCATCTCTTCCAATATTAACATTTCCCTATGTGTTTGCCGCACCTTGAAGTACTGGTTCATTCTTTATCATGTATACAGTTATGGTCACAACCTTGAAACATCCTTCAGTCTCAGTATATAGCTATATAACAAAGAACTGACAGAGTTAGACAATTCAAATATCTACTTGCCTTTACAGAAGGTCCATATACCAGTATAAAACAATTTCTCATAAAACTCCAACCGATGGGATCAGTCTCACATTTTTGTCGTCTCTGGGGTTTTCAATCTTTAAGTACTATGATATAAATCTCTGTTGTGGATGCAGTGCGTAACAATCTCATAAGGGTTGAAGGCGGCAAACTAGCAGTACCCACCGATGACATTCGGAACTGTATGTCCAGGGCAGAGCGGACAGCTTCGCGTCCACTCACTCACCAAATTTTATATCGTAGAACATGTGTCTGTCCTGCATTTTAACCAGTGTCACCTGATTCCATCCCCTCCATATTGTTATTTATATATTTATGGAATCCCCAGCCTTGGTATGGATAGAACACTGTGTTATATAGTAGTCAGGGTGCCAGTTAGGTATTGATGCGCTAGGAGATAGAAGCCAAGAAACCCGCGGAATGGTGGATAAGATAGGAGATACGAACCCCATAACGCATTAGTTTGGAGATCAATGTGGACCTTGGTGGACTAATGTTGACTGTCGTGGACCTTTGTAGACTGATGTGGGACTTGTGTTGACTGAGAGTATTGGTGTTGCAGTGGTAGGCATTGTCTTGGTTTGAGTAGTAGTTTAATAGTAGTGATTGGCCTTGTAGTCAGTGGTTGTGTAGTAGCTGTGGATGGTGTAGTCAAGGTTAGTATAATCATTGTTGTTTTTTTGTGAAGTAGTAGAAGTGGTTGATGTGGAAGAGGTTGGGGTCATAAAAGCTGGTGTAGTTTGTTTTGGTGTCGTAGTTTTAGTTGTTATTGCTGTAGTGGCCGATGTCCTAGTATATGTGGTTGATTGTGAATGATGTAGTTAAAGTGACCGATGTAGTTCTTGCGGTTCTTGCTATAGAGTTGTATTGGTTGGTGTACTACTTGTAACAAAAACTACGATCCAAAGAGACAACTATGCCATACCATTGAAAACAATTGTTTGAAACAGCATGTGTCCAGATTCCCCAACGTTCTAACTCCACATAAGCAATGTTAGCATTGGTTGAAGACAAGTGCTCCACCAACGTGCAGTATGCCTTAGTACACAGCGCCACCGTGCCCCCACACGGACAACCGGGATGAAGTGCCTTTTCCAAGAACGCAACTCAGTTACCCCTGATGGAGATCGAACGGTGGATCTTCGGTTTGAAGTCCAATGATGTAACCACTGAGCCACCGCGCTCCCGTTCAATCCATACCAAACGAGTATCATCAAAGATGGTCATGGCGTTTTCAGTAGAAAAAGCCCTATACAAAAGAACACACCATCAGAACACACTCCCGCTATATCATTGGGCCCCAAAGTAACCACGCACCATCACAGAAACGTACTGCAGTACCTACCATAAAATGTCTTACACTCATATCACAATGGGGATTGAAATAACACAATACAGGCAGTCGGTGGGCGTCTTCTGCAACTCCATGTACTCCAAAGTAAAGACCCGTCATGGATGCTATACTGCTTCATCGCACGCACATATCTTGTATTTGTTCACATGTGTTCTATTTTCTATTTCTTCGTCATGAACCTAATAATCGTTCGATGTGGGAACACCCAAATAAATCCTGGCACTACAAACACATCAGTAGCCGAATCATTTACTATATCAATACTAAACTACAACATTCGGAGTATTCGTCACAAACGGCCTCTTCTTATTGACGATATTGACGATTTTGACATATTTTCCTTCACTGAAACTCACCTTGACGACGAGTATGACATTAGCAATATTTACTTGCTTAACTTTTCAATTCCTTTCACTCACAACAGGAACCAATTCGGTGGTTGCATCGCAATGTATTTCTCAGACAAAATTGATCACAAGCAAACAGACCGTCTCTCGTTCAACGGCGACATTCTCTTGTTCGAGGTTGGAACCAGCCACAAATTATTTTTATGTGTGACGTACAGGTCTGTGAGAGAAAGTACTGCAGAACATTGGTCTAACTTAGAAGAGAAAATAGATCCTGCATTAACCCGGCGATAGTTATTAAAGGAGATATCAACTCTGATCTCCTGAAGCCCCAAAGTAAATTGCACTCTCGCATGACATCGTTCAACCTAAACAACGTAATAAAGGAACCCACTTGAGTAAATACTACATCGCAGTCACTGATAGATCCGATAATTGTAAGTGACACCGTCAACGTGGTCAATTCAGGAACACTTGAACTGGGGTTTTCCGATCATAGAGCTACATATACCCATATTTTTCATTCCCATTACAGCAAATCTGTGACCACACGCGACGTTTGGCTTTACAATAAAGCCGATTTTGAAAACAGTAAAAGATTCTGTATCCAATTTTGTTTCAGAATTCTTGAAAATAGCACAACATTGCATTCCCAATTCCACAATAACAGTACGGAAAAATGACAAACCATGGTTTACAGCTCCATTAGAAGAGAGCTACGCCACCATGGCCGACTAAGGAAAATCAGCCTTGAAAAATAATAAGCTCCAACTATGGACAAAGTATAAATCAGCCAGGAACAAGGTCAACAACATAACAAAATTTGCCAAAATGTGCATTTGGAAATAGTTGGCGATTCCTTATGTTAAGATATGGAACCTCGGTCGTTTTGGCATATTGTTAAGCAGTCTTTGCAAAACTTTTCCAGCTCTGCAGGCAGCCCCCATCTCCACCGTGCATTTGGTAAGGGCTGTGAAATAATCTAAAATGACACAGATAAAGCAGACCTCATAAACGAGACCTTTGTTATTAACAGCGATTTAAACTCACATTCAAAAAAGCTGCCACCCGTTATACAGTTAAAACTAGAAGTCCTGTCACGAATAGTGCGCTTATCTAGGCTTTATTGCGCGTTGGAATTGCGCGCAATTGCCATATCGAATGGCACCCAAAGCACGGCAGGTTCTCCTAGTTACTCATAGCAAACACATGCAATGTTTCTCCCAATGGACCTCCGGGTACCCCGGAGGTCCATTGGCTGAAACATTGCTTGTGCACAGGCCATATGTACAGAAGTTGATAGCTTTACTTGGGCCATAACGCGTACATTAACGCGCATATCAACGTGCTATTTGTGCGCATTTCATGACAGGACTTCTAGTTTTAACTGTACGTAGATGTTCACAATCCATCAGTAACATATTTTTTTTCTGAACAGGACATTATCGCCATTCTAAAAAGCTTGAAAACAGTCAAGTCAAATGGTCACGATGGAATAGGCCATAGAATGTTGAAGGAAATATAGTTTTCTGTCAGTAGACTACTTTTCCTTCTTCACAAAACATTCTTATTAGAGTGTGCCCAACCAGACCAGGGGAAATTAGCTGATGTGATACCACTTTTTAAAAAGGGGGCCAAATACGACCCCAAAATTCCAGGCCGATGTCCTTATTATGCTGTATTGGGAAAATCATGGAACGAGTTGTTTTTAAAGATATTCACAAATACTTCTTTAATAACAGGCTATTTTATAAATTTCAGTCTGGATTTTTGCCGAACAATAGTACCGTATTCCAATTAATAGAGGTCTATCACAACCTATACAACGCAATAGACAAAAGCATGCAAACCTGTGGCGTTTTCTGTGATATTTCCAAGGCTTTTGATATGATATGGCACACAGGACTAATTTTTAAATTAAAGCAGTATGGGGTTTCTGGCCCACTCCTACGATGATGTCATAGTCATCTTACAGACCGATGGTATTAGAGTACGGTAGTCCTGTTTTGGTGCGGTGCTCCGCAACATTTAATGAAGCACCCTGGGGATATACACTGCGATGCCGTACGAATCATATCGGGCCTGGCACTATCAGTATCACGCGATCGCCTCTTGTTAGAACTTGGGTGGAATAATCTAGAAACGAAAAGACACTTTCAAAATATGTGTATTTTTTACAAAATCGTACACATCGAGGCGCCAGATTTTCTCTATGAACTTCTACGTCACTGGTTTGTGACCCGTCGTCTTATAACCTTTGCAATTCGTCCAATTTCGTGACTTACAGCATGCGAACTGGGCTATTTAAACGATCATTCTTTCCGTCTTTGCTCATCGCTTACTGAATTCAAAAACCTGATATCACCCCCAAGCCACCCCCACCCCCTGTGCAGACCACATGTATACTTCTCGCATGGTGTTAGAAACCACAATATCATTCACAGCAGAATTATAACTTTTTTGTAGTGATCTGAAAAGAGATAAATTCCTCAATTACATCTCTGAATGTCCGTATTATGCACACTGTATAACTGTTGTTCAGGACGCGAATCATTATTTCCTTGCCTGCCCCTCTTATTCAAACGCTCGTAACGCTCTTATTGTTAATTTATCAAATCTTAATTTTACTTTGAATTTGGTGGATATTCTATTGTACGGTGACCGGCGTTAGAAACCAAAATTAACACTTTGATTTTTAAATGTGTGCAACAATTTATTTGTGGCACATGGGGGTTCGACAACGAGTTTCCCATCTAGTAATATTTGGAAAACAATGCTGACCCAAGGTAGCCACTTCAATATAGAATACGCATGGAGGGGTCACGGAATGGACGCGCCACCAGTGTGACATTTGGCCAGCGCCTCGGTAGACAGATTGCACTGTCATGATGATAGTCGCGGTTGCGCAGTTTGTGACCTGAAGCGCAGACGAGGCACTTCCCCTACCTCTTGTGTGAACCAGCATAGATCTAATGAGACACTCCCTAAGCTGCAGTACAGGAGGCGGAGAGATGATGATTATTATTATTATTATTATTATTATTATTATTATTATTATTATTATTATTATTTTAACACATCCTAATCAGAAGAGCACCCAAGCGGCCCTTGGTTTTGAATATTAATTTGATTCAAATCAAGAGAGACACAGAATGCCAAAGGGAGATCAACAGTATTTCTTTCTTTCTTCTTTATTTCTGTCTTTGTTTACTGCTATATATTGATATTTATTTATACACATACACACACACATTTATAAACCTTTTCAAATAGTTTATTTTACATTTATGAATTTCAAAAACTTGCTTGTTTCACCATTGTAACATTTTCTGTTTTCATGTTATGGGAGCGAAGGTTTCTACTAAAAGGAAAACACTTGTCCCTTTTTGCTAGGAAGTTATGGCAGATAAAAATATGTTCAACTAATAGAAACCAAGATGGCAGCCTCCATTACAAAACATGAACGACAGAAACACGTGTCTGCATCACAACAAGAGCTGCGCATGCGCATTAACATCACCATGACAATGACGTCACAATATAACCGCACACGTGGGATACCAGAACAACCAGCTTGATACTCATCATGCACAGCGGCTTGGCATCACATGCCATCGTAGAGAGGATTCTGTTGGAAGGGCACTAAAAATACCTGCTTGTTACAACTGATAATGTTACAACTCCACATAATGTTACACCAGCGTATAATGTTATAAAAAATGTTGTAAACAACCGATAATGTTATAAACTCCGTATAATGTTATAACTTTTTCTATTGCATAATGTTATAAAAATCAACGCACGTGGTTAACTTTTTACAATATATAAAATTAAGTGATAATATTTTATTTGTATGTATACTCAGCCCGGTCACCACTTTTTCAGGTGAACTCCAGCTGGAAGTTGTGCAGCTGCCAGTTACCATCTTATGTAGTATATGAGATGGGGTTCCTGTACGGTTAGACGGACCTCAGTGGGAGGGTCTCCCGTAGCACTTATTGTGAGGTAACATAGTCACGTGAAATACACCCAGGTAGCCTTAGTAGTCCTCCATCTCCTGGCATCATCACCATAGTGACACGTGTGTACGTGTTTCAATGGTGTCAGTTCAGGAAAATGACAAATTTTGAGGAATTTTTTTTTAACCGGACCAGAATCACGCGAGATGTCTCTCCAATTAAACCATGATGGGAAAGGAAGGGGGTGCTAGGTTATTCGGAGGATATGTTTACCGATACGAATATTCACCTCTTCCAGGAAAGTAGTATATCATAGTCATCTGACCCAGTTTGGGAGTCAAATGCCTCAGTTTGTTGCCTCTATCGAGTGGCTAAATCTGAATTTACGCATATTTCTCTCGTTTTAACAATATCCTATTCTTTGTTTATTTTGCTAGAAGTTTTTCTAAAACTTAAGATTGAACTAAAACAGGTGAAGTTAGAGGTGGCGATGAAGGAGGAGGTGGTGGAGACATGTTGGAGATGAGAGTACAGGTTGTGGAGTCACTTTGAACAGGTATTACGAGGAGGAGGAGGAGGTAGGATGGGATGAAGAGATGTGGGGATTAGAATGATTAAAATGTGAGGTGTAGGGATTAGGATGAGGAGTATGAGGCGCAGGGATTGCAATATCGAGGTGATTATGGAGAGAAAGTCATGAGAAAATGTAGTGCATGATGGTATGATATTATTGTGAAGGTTTGGAAGGTGGTGGAAGAGGTAGAGGAGGTGGCTGATTTGGGATTACATGTTTTGGATGAGGTGGAGTCACTCGGGAGAAAATATTATGACGAGGAGGAGGCGTGGAGGAGGGGGCGTAGTAATTAGGATCATGATTGGGACTGGGATTATGTATGGTGTTGTATTAGGCATTTGGACACTCCCAAGTATTCTTATTTCTTCTCTTCTAAGCTTTCTTCACACCCGTATAAGTAGTAGGAGAGCGATGAAACGTGCCACATTGGGAGGACCCCGCAGGGGACCCCGGAAGTGACGTCATGTCACGTGACCTGGTGGCGCCATGTTTGGTTGTCATGGTAACCCGCGTGAGCGGCCATCTTGTGACGTCATATCCATAGTGATACGTGGTATGAGTGCGCATGCGCAGCGCGTGTTGTTAGGGTGACACGTGTTTCCGTCGTCCATTTTATATACTGGAGGCCGCCATCTTGGTTTCTATGGTAGCACATGGTTGCTATGTGACCTAAAGTCTTACAACAAGACAGGGGTATGTTCGGAGGGTGCGTTCGATTGAATCGGAGTATTACACATTACCACAAACAACCCGAAAATCCCTCCAAATCACCAAAATCCACCAAAAATCACCGAAATTGACTTTATTTCCCCAATTTATGGCTACCATAGAAACCAAGATATATAAAATGGACGACGGAAACACGTGTCACCCTAACAACACGCGCTGCGCATGCGCACTCACCCCACGTATCATTATGGAGATGACGTCACAAGATGGCCGCTCACGCGGGTTACCATGACAACCAAACATGACGCCACCAGGTCACGTGACATGACGTCACTTCCGGGCACGTTTCATCGCTCTCCGACTACTCGTATATATCTAATTGTTCTGTCTCTCACTCAGATGTTATTCAACACCTTCTGGCCTATGTAAGGGATGTGTTATGATTTTTGCTTTTTCTCTTTTTGTATTGGAATATGTTTACATATACACCCTTCCCGACCTTTTTAACCCTCCTTTCTATGATATTCATACCACCCACATCTCCTACCATCAGTCTCCGACCCTTTGCCATCCACTACCACCATGTCATACTCTACCAACCAGATCTTTCTTCCGCCACATATACACTGCCATTCCCATCCCAGACCACCCCAGCAATCCGTAACCTTTCTGTTTTTTTTTTCTCTTGTATGTTATCTTGCCTTTATTTCGTTTGTAATTATTGCTTATTGATTGATTTATTTATTTATTGTTGTTTAAGGTCACATACTTTTGCACAATGGCTAATCGTGACCACAACATGGAGATAAAGTCAAGGTCAGTCGATCGTTTATACCCCATGTTGCCTATTTTAGAGGACTCGCACCCCAAGCATTAGTGACTGGGTCCTATTTTACCAGGGAAACAGAGCTTGTTTACCACAGTAAACAAGCACTGCTTCACTTCCCGGGTTTCCCACGGGGGGATTGCTTATTGAAGGCTAGTGAAAAGTAAAAGAATATCACTCGGGGTAATAGGGTGTCCCCGTAAAACTGTCACCGACACAATATGGCATTGGCCGTTGAAAGTGTCGGTAAGACCCAATAATCAATCCTCCCCTATTAATATTTCAGAATCGATGAGTTCATAATCGGGTAGATTTCTACTCGGCAGGTGTTCTCAGGAGAAATCACTCTTCATTTGGTGAAACCTCTCTTCTGTCTAGTTTCGAACCGCATGTCCTTTCTTTGTGCGACGCAGACAACCTTTCGGCATCGTGCGTGTGGTAAAGGTACGTCCATAATGATAATGCGATGTGCACTATTATCTTTATTTCTGCGTAAATCAACAAAATGTCGCATCATAGACCCTCGAATTGATGTCGTGACACTAAATATTACCTTTGATACGAGTTTATTTACAGTTATAACATTATCGGTTAATTTGTTTAACATTATGCATTGAAAACAATTGTAACAAAATGCGTTGATTTTTATTACTTTTATGACATTATGCGTTAAAAGAAGTCATAACATTAGGCAGAGTTTATAACATTATCGGTCGTTGACAACAGGTTTTGTAACATTATGCGTTGGTGTAACAATATGCGGAGTTGAAACATTATCGGTTGTAACACTACTCTCCCACTCTCCAACTCAGTGCAACAAACATTGGTATGTATATGTAATGTTCAAGTCGTGCTAAAAATTTGCACATGGTTTACCCACTTGAGGGTCTTACCCCTCAGGCATAGGTTACTGGGTACAATTTAGTAATACACAGCCTGTCTGAGTCCACAATCAAGCACTGCTCCACTACCGGATTCCCAGGGCTATCCAACTGCCTTTGGAATGTGACATACACATGCAATGGCTAAACATTGCTATAGCCATTTGCTTTGGCTCATCGGTAGGGGCTGGCATGATACATATAACAATATGGATGGGGGAGTCAGATGACGGAGGTAAACATACATGACAGACACATGTTCTACGATATAAAACACAAGTTCCCACAAAATCGGAAAACACTTAGGTCTACTGTTTCAAACAAAATCTTGCAATGAAATTGAAATGATTGTCACTTGGTGGTACCACTGGTCATTGCCATTACCGTCATTTCTTCCATGTTAATTGTCATCGGCATTTCTTTCCTCCATTTCGAACTCTTGCACGCACAAAGCATAAGGTAAAAGCCAATGTGTCATCCATTGATGTCTGATTCTCACCCGTCGCGCTATTGAATAACTTGATACTAACTTCTATACATATATATTACGTGTTTTGCATCTATAACGTCTTGTAGATTTTGTCAGTACTAGAGCCATTCCTAAATTAACTATTTGCAAGTGAGCAGGTAGAGATGCGGGCTGCAAGCCGAGTGGTCCTCGGTTCGGATCCCACCTGCGGCAACCGCGTTGTGTCCTTGGGCAAGACACTTCATCCCAACTGCCGACGTGAGGGCACTGTGGCGTCATGTACTAGGGTGTACTACACGTCGATGGTGCACTTGTCTTCGACCAATGCTAACTCTGCTGGTTTGGAGTTAGCCATCTCTCAACAATGTTAATGTGTTCTGAATTTGTGTTTTATGTACATATTGTAAATGTTGAAACACTGTATGCTGTTGAATAAAAGTATCTGTCTATTTTTATATCTATTTAACCCTGCTTGCTCTGACAGAGCTCTGAGCTATTTTCATTTTTATTCAGTCAAAATCGGTGAAAATGGATATTTATCCAAAGTTTATCAGTGATTTCTGCAAACATCATTTACGTAGGAATCCTCCAAACTATGTGGGGCTCCTTACATAAATATTACATAAATATTATCTCGTTATAATGAGATGTTTTCTCGTTATAACGATATATTTTCTCGTTATAACGAGATACTTTCTCGTTGTAACGAGATACTAAGTCGTGATAACGACACGTTTTCTCGTTATAACGAGATGTCTTGTCGTTATAACTAGGTGCTATATCGCTATAACGAGATGCTAAGTCGTTATAACAAAATGTTTTTCGTTATAACGAGAACAGCTTCGTTATAACGAGAAAGTATCTCATTATAATGAGACAAACAAATTCCCTATGTCGTAAACCAGTCCCCGTAGAGATGTCATACTCGGAAAAAAGGGCGACACGTGTTTTCCAGACAAAGTCGTGTTCTGAAGATTTAACGTTGTAAACTATGTGGCTGACAGTGACATAGCCATGAGGGGGAGGCTGAGGGGGTGGGGCATGTGACCCACTCCTCCAAAAAACATTTAGTCACCCCCACCCGACCCTCATTTGATTTGGCCTATTATTGATGTTTTTCAGAACTTATAAATTTCGGCCACAAACAGACTCTGAGTCAAGGAAATTGCGTTTATTTGTCTCAAATTTCAATTTTTTTCCCGGGGGAAGCCCCCTTCTCCAGCGAGAGGGGTGTATCTCTCTTGTGCTTCCTCCAATCTCGCCGCTATGTAGATCGGATGCTGCTGCACCTCCTATTCTCTATGCTCCCCCAATAGTAGTTCAGCGATCAGAACGCAGTGGCTACCCCCCTGCGTAGGGAGGAGGTAGCCGCTGCGTTCAGATCGCTGAACACCCCCCCCCCCCCCCCCTTAGACATTACCCCCCTCTTAAATTTGATATATTGGCAAGCCTGGTGGTTGGATATATAAAGAAAAAAAGACCTATACTCCCAAGTTTTTGCATAGGGGCCCGTGACGCGCTTTCCTGGATATTCCCTGCTCCCTCTTCCACACGCCTCCTCTACATGCTATAAAATACAGGAAGGGGTAGGATCAAATTCGTAAATGATGAGTAAATTCATTAGCAAATCGAAAGCTCTCATCGTGGAAGGTGACAGCGCTTGCACTAGCGTATAGAAGGGGGTGGGGGTGGGCAGGGAATATCCAGCAGAACACATTACGGGTTTTGTGTAAAAATCTTCTGTGACCAGGAAAGCAAGGCTGAGCACAATGAAATGATAATCGGTTTATATTTGGTAAGTTCAGCCTCACGTCACCCGAATTAAGAAAGAAATTGACCATGTCACCTCCTGGGACACAGTATATGAACAGAGGTAACGTGGTCAATTTATTTTTTAATCCGTCCGCACGGATTAGTAATCCGTTCGCACTGTTTAGTAATCCGTTCGCCCGGATTAGGAAACCGTTCGCACGGATTAGTAATCCGTGCGCACTGATTACAAAACAAAATTGGCCATGTCACCTCTCGAGCTCCATACAGAATTAACTACCGGACTCTGATATTCCGAACACTTCAAGTCAGAGGATGTTTTCTCAAAAACAAGTGGAATAAGTTCCCAATTGTTCATCAATCAAAGGGAGATAATCCCCTTTCAGTTCCTATCAAGTTGTAAGGAAATTCAGCTGTCTCATCACGAACAATTCAAGTAACTCAATACCTAAACTGCTGACATGGGGTGAACACCTACTGTTCACCCCATTAACACAGCCTTTAATTCATTCCACATGATTAAACAGGTTATTCCACATTTGTTTCACTATCTGGGTGCCAAAACGAAGAATATTCCCTTTTCTATCTGTTTGAAGCCTTGGCACCTCAAAACTCTAGTGTTTTATTAGTAGATTAAGGAGTTAAAATGACAGCATGGAAGAAAATGGACTTCCAGTAATTATATGTGGGGTGGGGGCGCAGGTGGTAGTTGGAAAAATATGACCAAGTTTATTGTGTTTCAAGGTGGCAATACAAAGTATTTAAACTCAAGCCGGTGGTGGTTAAACAGACTAATTGTACAGAAAGTGGCTGTTGACATCGTTTATCCTGCTGTTCTAACTTGCAGTTGCCCCGAACGACTGTTAACCCCCTGCACTCTGATGTCGAGAATACTCGACACCTCCCCCACTCTAAGCCCCACCACACCTCCCTGTCATCCATGGTTATCCCCCCTGTGTTGTCAGAAATTCAGCAATTTAGAGTTTGGTTGACAGAGCTCAATTGGAGCTCTGTCAACCAAAATCTAAATTGCTGAATTTCTGACAACACAGGGGGGATAACCATGGATGACAAATCAGGCGTTTCGTCATCAGCGTGCAGGGGGTTAATTCAACGCTAACCGACCGATATAATCTTTCTTCCCGTCTCAGATCATCTGTTTATTTTGCAAGCGTTTGATACATTCCATGACAGCAAAATGGGCACTGCCTCGTGGAAATTGGGCATCTCACATCTTCGGAATAGCGTATCCCCAAAACTTGCAACCATATTACAAAACCAATGTGCTTGAGTTGTAAAATTAACAACACTTGGATATCTACAAACAAACAAATACCATGAAATATCCCTCAACAACAGTTACAATGAAACATTCTTTTAGTTTATGAAAGTCTAAACATATCTCATTCACTCTCTGTATAACACATCAAGTTGTTTGGAAAAAAATTACCCATACATCCACAAGTGCATCATCCCTTAAAAAAAAGTAAGTAGAAAACAATATAAGGTCGCACCTTAATTTTCAATTTAAGCTTCGAATTTTCATTGCTGCCGTATTATCTTATACCAAATGACCTTAACAATCTTTTTCATTCCTCAGGTTTTTGAGAGATTTTCACACATTCCAGTAAAAAATTATAAACGTTTTCTTCCTTTCTGAAGTGAGCAAATCAAAATTTATTTAATGGATACAAAGCTCAACTATATTAAACCAATCCGCTGATCATCCATTTTTAATCCAACTCACAACAAATACAATGGGTCACGGGTTCACTTATTTAGGTTTGCATACCCTCATCCGGGGGTCGCAAAAGTTTGAGGTATGCGTATACAATTTCTATCGAAACAACCTGCCTTTTGTGGGTGTAAAAATGAAATTTGAAATTAAAGAGAATGCCAGTTCATCGAGTTATTGGCGGGACCGCTGTTTTTAAGACCATATATCATCTCCTCCTCGCCGAGATATGTCCTTCAAGAGCTCGATTCTGATATAATAGTTCTACATGATAATATATTGAAAACTTTAACTTCTTGAGAAGTTGGCCCGAATGGGTGTCGATCTCGGGTCTAAACTCTGGTACCCAATCACCAAGCCATGAGCAAACTGAGCAAATGGCAACCCCCGAAATTTAGTTATTTAGTTATTGGAGTTTAACGACTCTTTCGACAACGGGGTTAAATGAATCATATTTACCTACGTGCAGTTATAATGCCCTTTCCTGGGGGCGCGGTGGCGCATTTGGTAGAGGTACAGGCTGCAAGCCGAGAGGTCCTCGATTCGAATCCCACCTGCGGCAACCGCGTTGTGCCCTTGGGCAAGATACTTCGCCACCATTGCCCACGTGGGGACACGGTGACGTTGCGTACCAAGGCGTACTGCACGTCGATGGTGCACCTATCTTCGACCAATACTAACCTTGCTTGTGTGGAGTTAGTATGTTGGGGAGCTGACAGTTACTCGCCGTTGCTCGGAGGTTTTCTCTGAGTACTCCGGCTTCCCCCATCCGTAAAACTGTCGTGGCCATGATTAGCCATAGTGCAGAAATATGTGACCTTAAACATCAATAATTAAATAAATAAATATAATGTCCTTTCCATAATGTAGTCAAATGCCCCACTCTAACAATGCCCAACTTATAACTGAATCTGTAAACCATGTGGATGTGACTCACTGATATAATTGTCGATTCGTCAAAAGAATAAAAGATATTTTTTTTTATTTCGCCTCTACCACTGAAATTGTTATCGTTTTACATGGCATACCTTAGTATAACTTCAGTTAGATAGCATATTAACATATGCACTTGAATTCCTCATCCAGCAATGGAGCCAGCCCCCACACCTAACAATCTCGAGCTATAGTTGTAATTGAGATGGTCTGGTGAAAAAGTCGTGGATTACTACACATTTATTAACTTACAGCAGCGTATTATTTTTGCCTTTAACTCTAATTGATTCCTCTAGTCGCAAATGCATCGGCAGGCACTGATATTGACCCTACCTGTACGATTTATGTGTTACAAGCAATTCGGACTACTTTTGGGTTGGGTCCCTCGCTGTATATGTTTGTAGCGTAACCGTGATGTGTAATTTACCGTCAGGCTTAACAACACCCTTGTGGTTACTAGATGAGAGCAAAAAGATTTGCTCAAAGGAAACAGCGATCCTCTGACCGATCAACAAAAGACAAATCTAGTGTTCCTGAGCAGAGTGAACCCACAAAGCAATCGACTTCAACAGTTATTCATATTATGTTGTGTATATATATTATATCCTTTCTTGATATAAAAGTTAATACCGTCTCCTACTTTGCTCACCTTCTCGTAATGCAAACTCAATGTACAAGTGCTGAAACCAATTGTAGCAATCGCGGTATGTCCGGGCCATTATCTTTTGTCCCCACCACTTCATGTAGTTATGGCTAATACAATATCTCTCGATGGGATCCAAACCAATAATGTCTTTGCCTTCGTGACAAAATAATTTGATAATTTTATTTCCACAGACGAAGAAGATCCAACCCCCTCCATTCAGTATTTCTTACCCTGGTTGTAAGTAATGTACCCCTGAAACATTTAAATATCAAATCTCAAGCAAAAATAAGCTTCTCTCTCGATTCAACTCAAATTGCCGAAGATTGAATGCAAACATTGAAATATTCACAATTTACTGGATGACCTACAAACAAACTAGAACTTTTGAGACATAATAGGCATGGCTCAAATATTCAATATTAAACCTGGTTATAGAGTTTCAACTTGAAGGGTACCACGACCTGGGTTCCCGCGCCCGCTCTGAAGACGACGGTGGTTGGGGTGGTGTTTTAAAGTTCATAAACGAAGTTATACCTTACAGAATACGAAATGACTTATCGGTCTTTAAGTCACATGTGTTTGAATCCTTATTTGTTAAAACACTTCTATAGAATAGATGTACTGTAGGAATTATTTATAGACCCAAATACAGTGTTAAAAACAGACCTTGGCAAGCTTCTTTCAAGAGTGATGGAGTTATTGAACACCATAAACAAGAAAAATAACACAGTCTACCTCATGGGTGATCTTAATATAGACACGTGCAGTCTAAACACACACCTAAAAACGAATAACATTATAGATTTACTGTACAGCGCGGTGTTTCAACCCGCTGCAACAAAACTCACTAGTGTTACATAATTCTATGCTTCTCTAATTGGCCACATTTACACCAATACTATCAATAATTCTACTTCAGGAATTATAATTACATTACCGACGTCATTTTACTGCGTTCTACATAGACGAGGTAGACAAACGATCACCTATATCAATGCCTAATTGAGACAATCATTCAATACAGAGAACGTCACCCACTTTAAAAAGAATATTTTCCTGTGACTTTTCAGACGTGACAAACGGTTTTAGTCCTTATTTCCAAATTAAACAAAATACTGCGATTTGATTGGCTGAGAGGTACAGTGTAAATTGAAATCCACAGTGTATTTTATTTACACCGTGTTTAACCACGGTGTAAAAACAAGAATATACAAGAGCAAGTTATATGGCTAAAAATGTACCCATTTTTAATTAATGTATACCTTCTGCTCGGTTATGTTGGAACAAAAATAAAAATACAGGAAATTTAATATTTACGTGCAATAAAATATTACAGATATGGATGTCACTGGAACTGGCTCATTGAGCCAGTTCCAATGACATCCATATTTTTCTGGTTTTATTTAGAAACTTGCAAGGTACTGATTTTCTGTCAGATTTTGCCCACAATGTAGGTTAAAGTATCAAGTACACCACAATTCTTGGAAATAAATCTGTTATCTTCGTTTTTTCCAGGGTGTATGGGAATTTACACCGGTTTGGGAACTGGACTTGCATTACGTATTGTCTGTACCAGTCATATAATAGCACAACACATCAGGTGGATTCATGGTAGCAAGGGCTAACAGTAGAGCTACAGGAATATGTACCACTTATACTATACTATTATAGCACCCTCGTCCGAGAAGCCCGACACCCCATGACCCGAATAACGTTGTCAGATTGTACAGGAAAAAACAACAGTCGTGAGCGTTTCTATGCCGTCTTGTGAGTATCATAGCTTCACGACGCCTGGCAACATCAACCATTTCGAGAGATAAACTGTCAGGAAAACTCACTTGGTGGATCGTGTTTGAGTATGGTATACGATACGTCGTCTAGTTGTGTTCCGTAAGTTGCGTAAGTCTCACTCTGATATCTGCCTAAACTAAAAATATTGGGGTTGGAATCCATTTGTTGACTGACCTCTATTTATGTCCTTGAACTTGGTATGTCGATTTTGAATTTATACACGACACTCTATCTACTGGTGGTACATAAAATTATGTTGTGTAAGTTTCATTATGATATATCTTTCCAAAAACAAGTTATGACCCAGACACGAAAAAAAAATGGGGTGCGCGTTTAGTCCATGTGTTGACCTCCATCTAGTTTTAACAATATTTTTATTCAAGATAATGTTATATGTATGCATTACATAGCAGTATAATAGATAAATAATAATAAAACAAGTTGTGCTAACAGTATATGATATAAAAGCAACAGTGATAATCAGGTCGGTAGATAAACTACCATTCGAAAAGAAGCCTTAGGCTTATATGAGTCGTCTCCTACGTTTAATAGCACTTTTCGATGGTGGCAATGATCAGTAGTAACAAATGAAACATGTATATCGCATCCTAAGGGGGTGATCAACTGCGGCCAATGAATCTGGTTGAACCTCTGACCCTGGGCAAGCCCACCACCGGCCGGCGTCATACTGGGTGAGGATTCTCGATGAGTACTCACAATCGCCTGCAACTACGCAATGACTCATTTTTCTTTACATCAACATGTGCAGCACAGGGGTGCCGACAGCTCCTCAGGGAAATTTGAAAAAGGCAGTTTATACTCATGTTATGCTTAGAATAAATGGATCAACAGGCTCAGCCCCTTAGCCAGCGATATTCGCGATTGTCTAAACTACACGAACGTGAATCAGTTGTGGTCTAACTGATTTAAAAAAAAAAAATAAATGAATAAAAGGAAGAAGTCAGAGAGTAATGGCCTTGGTGGGTCGGTCATGAATTTAAACACGACTCACTGTCTATTGGTGGTGCACACATCATGTAGGATTCATTATGATATATGACCGAATTTATGAAAATAGTTTTTTTGGGGGGATCCTTCCTGGACGTAATCTTGAATAACTCGACTTGCTCGAAATGTACAGAGATACGTGATTCAGATTCGAATTCGGCGTAAAATGTTAAGCTGGAAACGAAAAGAAACCTTTAACTTCCCGACACTGCAAGGTTACCCTCTCTGGTTTCCAACTACTTGTGTAGAATAATTTGCCCTTGAGTTTACTCCTCCAAAATGGAATCGGTAATTGGAATGGTAAACTGGTCAGAAGAGTAAGGAGAACCGATGACGTCACCAAGAGAAGTGGTGTAAAACTTGGATCGAGAGGGGGAACCCATTTGTTTGTATCTGGTTGCTGTTATATCATTAGGTGAGTTAACCCTTTACCCAACGTAACGGTCAAAACCGGCCAGCGCTATTCTCAAAAATCGCCAATTAATTGTCATTATCTTTTCATTTTTTGTCTCAAAAACATAGGTTATGACCCCTCGTTGGAACGAGCTCATCGAACTCGTTCCAACGAGAGGTCATAACCTATGTTTTTGAGACAAAAAATGAAAAAAAATAGTTATTCAAGAATTTTTTTTGCAAGTGTCGTCTGCTTTTCATGTTAGGTAAAGGGTTAAAAGTACCCGTCCGAAGGAAGAAATAACCCACTTGGTGAGCTTCATGACTAGTTGGTGGAAGGTAGTAGAAGAATATGTTATTATAATGAGATAAACCCCAAAATTACTACAACTGGCGCTAAGCGTTGACCAAATTTGTGTAGGCTGAAGCCTGAAAATTTTGCAAGTTTCAAACTTGTCACCGGTGGCCATTATTTCCTTTGTCTAATTGACGCTCAAACCCGCCAGATTTAATCGAGTTTCATCCAATCGTTTCGATTACGCATCCTATGTAAATTTATTTTCACTTGTTTCCCGATTATTTTGGAAAATTCTTTTTTCCTTTTTTTTTGTTTTTTGGTCACATTTTTGGGAATCTCCCAGATGAAATATTTTTTCAAATTTTTATTGTCGAAATTGACAAAATTATTCTGAGTGTAAAAAATGGTTATGGCTGTTACGAATGATCAAAATCAGGCACCTTATGATCCCGAACCACAAATTTCCATTAATACATGTGATTTCATGGAATGTTTTGCCTTACCCGGATTTCACGTCCCCAGAGCTCGCCAGCTGCTGCAAAAACGCGCTCATTTAGGATATTTTTCCGAGAGCACACTGAAAGATGTTCCTGGTTTAAAGGTAACCAGGGACCTTTTGGGTACCACCAATTTCGCCCCACATGTTATGGGGAATGAAAATCCCCGTTCAAACTGTTCTCGATGCATTGAAGCCAAGGATCAAGTTTGTCAGCGTGGAGAAGGAGAGAGAGACCCTTTGGCGCTTCACCGGGTGGGGGAAAATCCTGGTGGTCCGCTTTGGTCTCGACCTGATCGCCCACACGTCATAGAGATTCGAGAAATGCAGTGGGGAAGAGTAGGGAGTCCCGCGACGATCCCTCATTAACTCCCGCTTGACATATTAGAGGCAGGCTATTTCAGAGTTTTGTTCCAAAATAGACCGGGCCCAGTCCCAGATGCTGCTACTTTCGATACTAACCCTCCACCGCCTTATGAATCAGTGGATTCTGATTATAATGCTTTCCAAAATGGTGGGAATCGCGGTAGAGGCAGAGTTCCACCTAATCCAATACCCAACCGACGGGATCTGAATCCCAACAGATGACCGCTGGTTTCCACATGGTAGAGACAGATATGCTTATGATCCACCCCCACGAGTGTACCAGCCTTATGTGGAAGGAAATGCTTATCATCCACAAGGGAACGGGTGATAGAGGGTGGGAGGTATGCCCATGACCCCGACCTGTGTACGGTCAATTTGAGGGACAGCGTTCACAAGTGCGAGAGATGAGACAGACGGACTGCAGGCATCGACGTAGGATGCCTAACATTCCCAGGGGTTTGAAATATAAAGGGACCACCAGCCGGCAAGCATTTCCAATAAATTTCATGCAATTTGCAGACATGCAAGACTGGAGTGCGGGAGAATGTTACGACAACCTTTGTTGGTGTCTTCAAATTGGAAAAGCGCTTCAGAAAGTACGAACTCCCTGAGACTGCACATCTGCAGTTCAATCAAACCCAGCCGCAACCAGACATGACCCTAGAAGAATGGGCTGATCAGATTTTGACAATGGCCGAAAAAGCATTTTGGTATCTTTCCCGAAGGACACATGTTTCTCCAGGCCGTTTTTGTCATGGCGCCCAAGATAAAGCAAACCAACGTCCGAAAACAGTCGAGGAAGCTATTGATCAAATAAAATGGTTTCAACAAATATCTTTGGCTTTTTAGGGAAATTTAAGGAAACCAGCTCCAGAACCGAAGGGTCCAACTCAGATTGCATCCCTTTCATGGGACAACCCACACCCCCGTGTGCAGTCTGCTCGGGTATCTAATCCACCAGTACGACCCAACACAACAAGGCCCAAGCCTCAGGATACCCAAAGTGTCGTGTCTGAATTTTCTGGTGAAACAATCACTGAATTTAGATCAATTGGCACAGTATTATCCAATTTAAATGACAGTATGGATACCCTGACCATAACGATTTCCCAAATGACTGAACCAGGTCAGACTCCAAACAGATCAAGGAGTCGATCTTCCTAACCTGGGAGGAGGAGTTGTTGGACATGTGGGTATATGTCCCATTCAAGAGAGTGTTCTTCCTGAAATCCAGGTAATCGATCAATATCAAAACCTTCTACACCATTAGGGTCACCAAATGACCCAAATACTAGAATTTCGCCAATGGTCAAATGTACGGATGATTCGGAGGACGATTTAAACGAGAACGAGTCGGAAATGTAGGCCGTTTGCCGACTCCAGATTTAAAAATAGGTCATAACCCTGTCATTGCTTGGGATAAATTCCCTGGAACTTTCTTCTCAAAAGAGAAAACATTAAATTTGATGCCAGATAGTATAACGATCAACCAAGTAGGTACTTCGTTGTACTATACAGTACCCGTAATATTAGAAAACGCCAAATTAGATGCTCTTATCGACACAGGGGCTCAGTTAACGGTGTATTCTGACAGTCTTTAGAGCTTTTTGATGAACATCCTCGCATGTTGAAGGGCAGCAACGTACGACCTGTAGGCAGGGAATTAGCAAATATTTATGGACAAATAGAAGGGCCCATCAAGATAAAAGTGGGAAAAATTGGTACATCATTGTCATAACACGTTGGGGCAGATATGTGAGATTTATGATCACTCTAGAGCTCGACCGTACTCAGACAGGACAGCCGGGCTTTCTAGTGAACATACGTCTCTCGGCCTCGCGGTGTTGTGTTTTTTGTTGGGGCAAGTCCGTTACTTGATATTTAAAAAAGATAACCGACGGTGGATCATTTGAGTATAATTTAATGGAAATGAAAATAATACTATGTACTCACATATTCGCATCAATGAACAATCCAAGAATATGCATTATACACAAACAAAGCACATAAGAATTTCCCCCATAAAGTTCGAGCTCTTTCCGGGGTACCCCGTGCGCGATGCTGTTGTCTAGATGCTTCTGGTTGTTCCTCACTCCTGGGTTTCCTCTTCACTTCTCAAGCGATTGCGTACATAACATATTGTCTATTTTACGCCGCTCAACCTCCAAATACCCTAAATTGTCAGTCAACTGTAACCAACTCTGTCTAACTAAATTTTACACATTCGATATCATAGTCACTTTAGTCGGATTTAACAACTCGCCGTCTACAACAATCTCCGTTTACACCAATCTCCGTATGCCGTTTAAACAAATAAAGTTCATGCATCTAATTTACCTGTCTCAACTAAACTCACTCTAAGCTCTTAGCTTAAATCAAATGTTCGAGCTCTCAACAGCTTCGATTAAGGAAATTGTTCGAGCTCTCAATAGTTTCGATTAAGGAAATTGTTCGAGCTTTCGACAGATTTTTACTACTCTACACTTCGCCTATGCGTCGCGTCGCGTCACTTAACCTAGCAACTGCTTGCCTACTTAAAAGGAGCCCGCTTAGTCTCCACAAATAACAACCCCAGTGGCTAGAGCTCCGAGCCCTCTTTTCGACGGATTACTGACTCAATCCTAGGTCGACTGACTACCGATGACCAGTCTCTCATTATATAGCATGTTCGTGCCTAACTAATCATTAAGTCATTTCCTCTGTGATATAGGACACCATTTATTAAGATAGATGAGATATCTCTTTGTAAGCTCGTGAGTTTGGCATTTAGAACTACGGGGATGACACGTATTTGAGGGCCACATAGCATGGAACACCATGAGCGGCTGACAGTAACAAATTACTAGTAGGGACTTTCAGAGATAAGTTACGTCATAGTTTTAAACGTCGTAGCAGGGAACCATTAGTCCTCTCAACGAGAGATAAACACCCACCTGGTCAAGCAGTTAATTCATTAGCCTTCAATAATTTGTATCCAGTGTCTATTTGCGGCTTTTACAAGCAAACGTATCAAATTAATTATTTACAATCCCCGACTATTAACCCTTAACTCGGACAAATTGGAATCGATCTTGACAATCAGGAATTTTTATGCAGCCCCTGTTTCTACTCCAATTATTTTGTGTCATGATTTCTTGCCCGAACAGGGTACCCAATTAGATCTGGCTAAAGATATGATGTATTTGGGAAAAGGAAGAGAGGAAATTCCGATTCAGTTGAGACAATCACAAAAGAGGGAGGGAGTAAAGGTCAGGTTATTGGAAAAAGTAATAATTCCCTGCAATTCGGCGAAACAAATCCAATGTGCTCTTAGTGCCTCCATGTCGGAGTGCATAATAGAACCGTTAGACCCTGGGGGAGAAAGGAATGTTTCAAGTGAGTTGCGTAAGCACTGCCAAGGTGACCATCTGCCCAGTTCCTTATGGATGTCGCAATCGGAGGGGCAATATTTTAGTCCGGAAGCTATCGCTAGGGAGTTTGAAAATATGGTAGCTCTCCTAGATTAGGGTTATATTGAACTGCTGGGGTTGGTTAATCGGGAATATTCCCGATTTCCATTGGAAGTAACTGCTCATTTTATTGAGCGGATGGAGAAGATGGAGATATTTTTTTTAAATGGAAGCCATTGACCCAGTTCCCTCCAACGGGAAGTCTTGATTGCCTAGCTACTCCAGATGGATTGGTTCAGTGGAGGGGTCCGATGTTTTAAAGATTAACATCGAGGAGATAAGGAGACAACGTCCTTCCGGGCATAAATTTCAGAAAACACCGAAGCAGGTGCCCAAGAAAGTATCCAGATTAATGGATCATTGCCACCCCCCCCCCCCCCCGAATATGATTCTAGGGCGACGTCTCTAGTTACGCCACCTCCCAAACGCCAAATAGTGGTCCCCTGAGGATTCCCCTTCTCTGGGACCATTAGAAGAAAATTTTGTGGATACCACACATATCCAGTTACGGGTGGTGGTGGAAATCTTTCTTGTTCAGTCGCCAATTCTTCGACAGGAGGTCCCTCATATATTCCTTCACCATTTCCTCTCGCCAGACTCACTTCCTCAGTTATCAATTTCTCGAGAGTTTACCCCATTCTTGTTCCCACTGCTCCAACTGTTAGTTCCTTGGGGGAGGTCATTTAGTGCCTCTTCTAGTCACTTCAGCCATATCTCGTTTCTCGGTGGGAAGTCTCTCAGCTTTTTCTCCCGCCATTTCCTCAGTGGTTAGTCCCCTGGTCGGAGGTCATTCAGGTTTTCCTTCTGCCATCCCAGCAGCTAAATCTTTGATGAGAGCCCCTCCAGGCTTTTCTCCCTCCAGATCTTAAAGGGAATCATTTCCCATGAGTTTATTAGATACCCATTTTTATTTGGATCGGGTTAGCCAAATGTTCCGAAAACTCAAGTTATCAACTAAGGAGGTTCACTCCCTTAATGGTGGTCGGGCCACGACTTGTCCTTTGCCTGTCGTGGGGGTGGGGGTAGGGTGGTAGAGTGGTGGTCTATTGCGATCCTACTACCTACCCTAATCCAGAATAACTAATTGGGGATCCTTGTTTGAAGGCAGTGATTGGCCTTCATCCCCACCATGTTAGACATCTACCAATGGTAGAAATGGAATCTGCTTCCCATAATTGACTTGCTCCCATATGCCACAGGGTTAGGAGAAATTGGGCTCGACAGGACACAACCAGTGGATATTTGGCATCAACAAGATTTAGTGTTTGTAGAGCTGTTAATGTTGGCAACTTTGGCAAAGCCCGTCGTGTTACATCTAAGGGGTCTCTCGGGAGATTATTTGGGGAGGGAAGTAAATTCCCTCGCACTCCTAATGTTGATGGACAGTGTAGGTAAACAGTAAAACTCCACCTACACTGTTTTACCTCCAGAAGGTATGTGGTAGAGAGATGGACAAACCACTTCCCTAATGCATATTTCAGCATAGGTCCCAAATGTTTACAATTTAAGCCAGAGCAGTGGAAGGGTGTAAAAGCCATCCCGCTAAATTGGTTGGCACTGGAGTTCGACTCTCCTTATTTCCCTGGATAGTTGAACCTGGCCGTAGGGGGCACTCCTCTTTATTTGGGGGAAGTGGCACTAAAAGTTGCCACTGAGTTTCAGATGCATTTGGGGGTGCTGGTGGCCTCGGTCATTCTGAATGCCTTATCCTCTATGAGTTTCCGTCCTTATAGAGATGAAGGTTGCAAACAAAAATACATTTACAGTTTTACAGATAGTTTCGGAATGATTTTGTAAAATTGTAGCGTGAAATGAAATTCGGGCAATTCAAAGGCATGCCCCAACAAATTATTAATTATATTTCCAAAAGTATTCTGCAATTGAAAATAACAGGGTTCCAGGCAGATTTTTCTAATATCATATTGAATTTTGTATGAAAACTTGGGATAACTTGGGGCCTGTTAATGTGCATTTTTAACATGAAACCGTACCGCTATTGGCGTATGTGTTTCTGTTGGGCATTGAATTATATTCACAACTAAAGTACACTAAGTCTTGTGTTTGTAGAAATTTCAATAGGAAGAATTATTTAATATCCGGAGATTCTGTCTGGAATTCTGCTTATTCATTACTTGGGCACATCCTCTTCAATTACAATCACGTTTGCACAGATGCAAATAACTTTATTTGTAGCCTACCACATGTACAATACTGGAGATTTATCCCCAATGCTAATGCAAAAATAATAATACTGAATAAAGAAATGTCTTGAATTTGGGACCTCTTTCCTGGTATAAAAAAAAATAAAATAAAAAATAAACATGGAAAGGTGATGAAATGCAAAACCAGTAACTTGCTTCTATTTCTGATGCCATGTGTGGTTTATTTCAATTTTGTTAAGTTTTTTAATTTAGTAATATAATTTAATTTTCTTGGTTTCCTGGTGCAGTTAAAATATGGAAGGGGAGGGGTGTTGGCTTAAAAGCAATAGAGGGGTGGGATTGGTAAGAAAAGTTAGAAAAAAATGATAGAGTTGACGGTATTACCAGCAACATTCGTCTTTTTGCTGACGACACTACCCTATACTTGATTGTTGAGAACCCCACCATGGAAGCTAATATTAGAAAGTTGGTCAAAGTCTTGGTTAGTTAATTTCAATCCTAATCAAACTAAAACAATGATCATTTCACGAAAAACGCTCGAACCTACACACCCACCACTGTCAAAGTTCTCTACCAACATTATTAAGGTATCACAACACAAACACCTGGGAGTGGTGTTCAACAACAAGGGGACATGGATAACCCATGTTGATGAAAGAGCCGCGATAGCTTGGCGGGGTATCAACCGGATCAGACGCTTCAAGCATAGGCTTGATCACAAATCCCTAGAGAAAATCTACCTCGCATATGTCCGCCCAATTCTTGAATATTCCGATAACCCACGAGTACAATCTAAGGAACAATTTAAATCCCATCACACCTTTGTGTCGCACCCAATCATATCATACTCCCTCTCCCACCACGCGCTTGTGGAATGAGATTCCACCCGAGATTAGGCAAAATAATACACCTCCACAATTCAAAGGTTAACTATACAGAAATTTGAATATTGTACCTAACCACTTCTACTTTCAAAAGTCGCGCCGAGACCAAATTATTCACTGTCGCCTACGCCTTTACTGTCGTAATCTCAACAATGACTTGTACAACAACTTTCTGTCAGACACATGTCTTAGCCGATGCGGTGAAGGTGAAACTGCTGATCAATTCTTCTTCACTGCCCCCTCTTCTCCCAACAAAGGCATCATACACTTGGCACTCTCCAATGTAATTTTAGAACTGACATCTGAACACTATAATCCCGCAATGAACACACTAATCTTCGAAAAGGTCCACGAGTTTATCTTCTATCAAAAAGGTTTTGCTGATGTATATTACGGTCTACAAGTTAGTAACGACTCTTCAACTTTGTATTATGATGCATTCATCGACTAAAAGTAGGCCAGTCACCACCTCGCCTGGTCTCTCTTTCCTCCCCCCCCCCCCCGCCTCCCTCTGTCTCTCTCCTTTTCTTCCACTCTTGTCTCTTCCCCTTACCCCAACTATTTACCTATTATTGAATTTTCATGCGTATGCTTATTTTGTTATACAGACCAAATAATCTCTGTACCAGCCATTATAACTGTAACATACAACTACCCGAAGACGGCCTCGAATAAGCACTTAGCTTACTGCTTAATCCTCTTTCCATGTTGAAGATAGTTATTCACAATGCTAATCAACTACTGTCTGTCTTTTTGGAATAAAATAGTGTTTAATGTAAAAGCTAGAAAACCGTTTTTGATTAGTTGAATGCAGGGAGTTTTAGTCTCCCTGCAAGCGTACTTCCTTAAAGGATAGGGGTTTTATTACGATTCCGTGGGATATCTGCAGGAGGTTTTATTTAGAAAACTGGGGGAATATAGCATAATTTGCCCCTGAGTTTACTCCTCCTAGATTGAATCGGCAATTGGAATGGTAAACTGCTCAGAAGAGTAAGGATAACCGGTGAAGTATAAAACCTGGATCGAGAGAGGGAATACTGCTGTTGTTTGTATATGGTTGCTGTATTTCATTAGGTGAGTTAAAAGTACCCGTCCGAAGGAGGAAATAACCAGCTTGACGCGGCGTGACCAGTTGGTGAAAAGTAGTAGAATAATATGTTATTATATTGAGATAATGACCAACATCTACTACACAAGCATTTAATCAAGACATTGGCGATAGCAGCACAGATAACGTAGTGATTGTCTTCACTTCACTGCCCCATCCTATAACATACTGGAGTTCAAGATTCGTGCTATGTGTTCAGCAGACGTTCAAGAAATCATAGAAGATACCTAGCATTTCAATTATAGTATTAACCCTTTACCTAACCTGAAAAGCAGACGACACTTGCAAAAATAATTCTTGAATAACTAATTTTTTTCATTTTTTGTCTCAAAACATAGGTTATGACCCCTCGTTGGAACGAGCTCGACGAGCTCGTTCCAACGAGGGGTCATAACCTATGTTTTGAGACAAAAAATAAAAAAAATAATGAAAATTATACTATAATTGAGTGACTGGCAGGTAAAATGTAAATTTTATATTTTACATACTAGTCAAGCATAAAACAACTACGATAACAACTCTAAGATCATAAGTATTATTTTTGATTATATACGTTGCTTATTCTAAACAAATGTTTAAGTTTTAATACAAAATTAATGCAAAGTAATTGTTTTGAGGAGGCAATCATGTCCTTTTAAAAGCCACGAGTGGATAACCAATGGTCCTCTTTCAGAGGCGAAATTAATTGACCATGAAGCAAAATATGTCACGAATAACAATAACAACAATTATTCATCATAAATTGTCACATAGTTATGGCGTTACTCCTTTGTTTAAAAGAAGTGGTATATTTCAAAGGGGTTGATAAGAGGATATGCCGTATTCAACAAGTATCACCCCAAGCTCTGCAACACCTGGGCGATGAAGAATATCTTTCGAGAACAAAAGCAATAAATTGGGACAGTTTCAGCTCAGACAAAAACAAAAACCCTTGAAAACATTTCAGTGATCTCTATTGAAGTATCTTCTTAACTTCCTCGCCTTGTGATATTATACAACGTTTCACACAAACTAAAACCAAAGGGCACGATAAAAATGGCCTTTCTCCATAATGATTGCAAGATTTTGCTGACTCATAAAAAACATGTATAGAAAAGAATGGGGGAAAAATGTCAAATTAAGTCAATTTAATAGAGACTTCATACCGAGTCTCTCTTTCTGTTTGTGCGTCCTTTGTTTGTCAAAGAAAACAACTCTATGACAAGTCGTTTACATCATATCAGCTCGTGATATTGAACAAACCCCTCGTGAACACCGTCGCGATTGTATATTCAATATCACTTGCTTTCTGTGGTGTAACCTCTTCATCGTACACAGCTCTCACTTTTATAACACTTTGTAGAGTTTATCTCGTGTCCACCAACATTATTTACACCGCCTATTCGCCCGTTGTACCTTCAGCGGGGAAATACAAGTTTTATATAACGTAATTTTGTGGCGTCAAGACAAAAAATAAGACGTCTGCGTTTTATCAATTTCCTTAAAGCAGAGTCGCCGTTGAGTGGACGTAATCCACACGTGGGAAATTATGTCTATGCATGCGTTTTAACCCTTTACCTAACGTAACGGCCAAAACCGGCTAGCGCTATTCTCAAAAATCACCAATTAATTTTCATTATTTTTTTATTTTTTGTCTCAAAACATAGGTTATGACCCCTCGTTGGAACGAGCTCGTCAAGCTCGTTCCAACGAGGGGTCATAACCTATGTTTTGAGACAAAAAATGAAAAAAATTAGTTATTCAAGAATTATTTTTGCAAGTGTCGTCTGCTTTTCAGGTTAGGTAAAGGGTTAATTAATGAAGCACAGGGCTGTACCAGATGCTACCTTAATCAAATTTTTGATGATTATTTCTATGATCAGTGTTTGGAATCTAATGTTATTGCGTCCTTTGAAATATTACCCACCAGTGGAAAGTGACCAGTCTACAAGGCCGTACTGTATATATTTGGTTTAAACAATATTTTATTCTTTAAAAATGTCATATGTAACAGAATGTTTACAAAAAGTAGCGAAATAGGATGAGACATCTTATTTTACATTTGTTCAACAATGTAGAGTAGCAGAATAATAGAGGGATTTGGCAAATAACTGAAAGCTTATTTGCGCCATCTCCCTAATCCAAGAAATATGTCAATCATCTGAGGTGGTAGAAAACACTACTTAAACTTGTCCAAAGCTACCTAAGGTCATGACTCATATTCAAAATTAGAATATAGTCTGGGCAGGTGCACAGCTAACTGGGTGGCGCATCGCATCCATGACCACAACAATGTATGGGTGCGATTCCCCGGCCAGTGCAAGGCTAATAGATTGATCAAAGTAAGCTTGAAGAAAAGAAGCTCAAACGCGAGTTGTCGAACATATGACGACTATACCTGATATACCTGGTTTTGACACGTAACTGGTATGGCGGGAGCAGGCTGACAATTTTTTGCTCCTGGGAGTTGCGAGACTAAATCCAGATTTTAAGTGTGTAAAACTTTTGAAGCATGGGTACTAAGTGAACTTGCGTGACTGGTATGGCGGGAGCAGGCTGACACTTTTTTGCTCCTGGGAGTTGCGAGGCTAAATCCAGATTTTAAGTGTGTAAAACTGTTGAAGCATGGGTACTAAGTGAACTTGTTTATCTTCATTATGTGTATTGTTGCTTTTTGGAGTCTCTGTGTATTTTCGTCGTCTGTATTTTGATGGTAGTTTTTATTTTGTTCTTCATGGAAAATTTGGAGTGGAGGATCATGGCCATGTTTGGGTTTTTCGCCCTATAATCGACTGTCAACAGGGAACTGAATTAACATACAGTTTATCCAGTTGGTCTGAAACAGGCTACAAACGAGACTGTAATTTTCTTAGTTTACTCTGTAGCTAATCTATTCGTTTTGTATTTTTAATAAGATTAATGTGAAGACAACAGCATATGTAAATTTTCTGCAGTGTCCATTTTTCATGTCTTGTTCAGTGGACTGAATTAAGGTGATTCTAAAGTCATGGCTGCCAACATTGATGCCAGGAACCTAGAAAAATGTTAACTTTTCTTCGAACAATAACACGTCGATAAAACAGTCAAGCCCTTGGATACCAGGGTTATGGGGAACGGTTATGCAACATAGAACGTGGTGGGCCCCCCCCAAAATATGCGTTTCCCAAATTTGCGAGTCATTTGGAGACATTAGAAAATCTGTACCGTCAAAAAGTCTGTGATGATATGGCCAGGTTTTCAAGAAATGGGGAAACGTCTCACCTTCCACTGAACAACCAACGTGAGATCTCAGTAATGCACTGCAGCAGTTGAGTCTTAATTTTTAATGAAACACATCGAACATAGGATGAGGTTCGTTTTCAACCAGGGTTGTTTCCGCATCAAAAGTGTCCCCCATATTGAAGGTGGGAAAATCAAAACAGTGAAAGTTGTGGGCAAATTTGTTGCGAGAAATCTCGCCATTTGTGCCTGTAAAGTCTCATGGCAATGCCACCTCTGAAATTGTTATTGTCGAAATATGTCCTGGGTAGCAGACTAATATCGGACAATTGCATTGATTTTCCGTTCTTTGTAAATATTTTTCCCTCACCAACCGCTACAACCACTTTGTTTACACGGAACGACCTTGCCATCAGGTTGTATTCATGCGCGAAAATTACCAACAGAAAACAAAAATTGCAGTTATCTTTAATTAACGAAGCTGTGACATATAGCGGAATTTCAAACACATGTTGTATTCTTTGGTTGATGATATATTATATATTCGTAAACTGCTAGATATTTTACTTCTCTTAGTCACAAATTGGGGGAACTATTATTCATCATGTAACATTGATTGTACGACTTTATCGGCCTGTCGTTCGGCTCCTTGTCGGCCTTGATCTTGCTATCTTGGTGAGTTCCAGAAATAATGCTCCTAATTTCTCGATCTGGTGTGATTTATATTGCAAAGCATTTTGAGCAAGGTATTGCATGATATTTCTTTGCGATCCACAAAGATCATTGATAATGTCGAATGATCTGTGGGCTTTTGCTCACATCCACAAGTAGTTGTTGATTGGAGTTTGTTGTCACCGAAAATTCACATGCGATGGTAAGTCGCCTGTTCAAAGTGCGAAAAATGGTATTTTTTATACTTTATTCACCCCACCAAGCCTCTTAACCACAACTAAAATATGTCAGAGTTATGAACAAGCAATGTTTCGTTGTGATTTTTTTCCGAGTTGTTGCGTGCAAATTCTCAATGAAACTGAAGTATGGCAACACACACGAGGCACAATCGAGCTTCCAATTTTTTTAGCACCTGTAATTTATTGAAATATTGGCAAATAAATCTACATTTTCATAAAAAAAAAAAACTATACACAGTTTCAAATAGGACCTCTAAGTAATAAAACAATCAAGAAAACAGAATTGAAAAACAGTAATTAATTATCAAATTAGTACCAAGTTCATACCAATTCATTGTCAATGGCTCGGTCACTCAGAATACCACAAAACATTAAAAACACAATAAAATTGCATAATCTTTGCTTGATATTTATTATACTTCCCATATTTTTAGACAAAGTACATCCACCCATCTGTCCATTGGTTTACGCTTTGCATTAATCATTATACTCTTACCTGCCTAATAATAGTTGAAAATGGAAATACACCCAAATCAACCTCAGGGCAAACCGCCCTCCACCAATTTAACCCGAACTATGTTCCACAGTGGCTGAACCGACCCCCAACAATTTGACCCAAACCAGCATACAGAAACTGAGTGATTCTGATGAATAAGATATGGAGAATAACAGGGCATAAATTGTTTATTTTTTCCCCTTCCAGACTTGTTTACTTTTTGGCCCGCGTCAAATAGTCGGAGAACTCCTCTTCCAGAAACTAGGACCTTCTTATTCCACAGGATGTTTGTACATACCAGTATACCACAGTTGTGCATATTGTCAGCATTTTGAGTTGGTTCAGTATTTAACAAAATTGTGCAGGTTGTGGAACTTAATGAATTTTTTGGTGGAATTTCACTGTCAATCCGGTTATATGGTACCTTGTTTGTCTGGCTAACTCCTTTAAATTTTTCAAGCTAAGATTTTTGTATTTCACGAGATATTTGTACATTGATTTGCTTCAATATATGACAAAATAAATGCCTAATTTACAGGTTGTTGAAGCTGGTAGATGTTTGGTACAAAATTTCACATGTATGGTACATAGTTTGTGCGTGGTAAACTTTGCAAGGGGCATCATATGTGTTTGACAAGCGTAGCTCATGTACAAGTAACAAATCACAGTTGGCACCTTCAACCTCCTGAACCCATGTGCTGTGTGGGGGCATGCATCAGTCTACTATTTTTGTTTTTACAATTTTAGACTTTAATTTATTCTGTAGATAAATAAAAACAAAAGAACTTGTTGGAAATCTGAAATATGCTAGAATGAAAAAAAAATGATTAGGGTCTGAAGAATGACATTTGGAAATTAATGTAATTACATGTTATGTGAGGCAGATATGTGCACTGGATCTTTGATGCTTTGTACAAGTAATATTTTTTCAAATGCACCAGAGCCAATTTTCAATAGGTAGTAACAAAATATTTGTAAAGAAGCACGGGTTTTTTGTTACTTCATAACTCTGAAATAATGCTGAGGTTATGTTTGCAAATATTATTTTGTTGCTGGTATCAGGCAAGGAAACTTATTGGTATCCTCAATACTTGATCATGTTTCTGAAAAAGCACATAATATTTTTCTTGGCTGTGTTACCAACTTGGCATAAACACACAATTTGCTATTGATGGTTAGCTAACATATACCCCAAGCTGGGCTATTCAACATGTTTGATATTTAACCCTCATCCGAACAAAGTGGGGTCCACCCCTCCACCAATATATAAAACTCTTGCCCCCAGGACTAGCCTTTTATGACTTTTCTAATCCTGTTCCATATAAACGATGAGTGAAAGAAAAAGGCCAAAACGCTACTCCGCCCAGGAAGCTCTACGGATTATACTGTTCGAGGAACATCAAAGTGGCAGCGAAGTGTCAGATGATGGCATTGATAGCATCGAGACTGGGGAGGAAACTATTGGAGTTGCAGTGTCTGAGCAAGATTCCGAAATAGAAAATAGTGTAGAAGAAATGTCTAGTGATGAGATCGCCTACAACAGTGAAGAAAATAGTGATTTATCGGTAGATCATGATAGTAATAATACCAGTCAGTCTCATAGCAATCAGGATCATAGCATTCAGGCTCTTGGTAGTGGCTTGTATAAATCCAAGTCAGGGTATATTTGGCAGACAGCAGAAGATGGTAGAATGTAATAGACCAGTTTGTGTAACCCATGCTATCAATTTCACCAAATACAATTGTACTCCCCGCCAGGAAGAGTCAGACTAGTTGACTAGATGGTGTATGTTCAGAAATAATCTACTATCCTCCCAATATTACAGTACCACTGGAAATAAGTTGCCATACAATCGCAAAATAATGTTATCCGTAACAGCGCTTCAATGATAGCACTGGCCTTTGGCACCATTTTTTGGAAAGCTCTCTCGGAGAGCTTCCCACGAAACGGTGCCCAAGACTAGTGTTATCAATGAAAGCAAATGATGATAAATTGATTTGCTTGTGTATGACAACTTATTTCCAGCAATACTGTATATGACTTTAGAGTGTAAAAACTGATCGCAAGCAGCGAATTTTTTTTTTTTTTCACAGTGTATGTTAAATACAATAAACAGAATGTTGAAAAATAATGAAAAATCATGTCTACATGTGTTTTATGTTCAAGATTTATGGGGGTCTGATTGGGACCCCCCCCCCCCCCCCCCCATCCCTTGTTCAAATTGAGTTGTAAATTTCTTGTTCCGATGAGGGTTAAAATGCTAATATATTTACAAAAACTGTTCGTTTTCTACATATTTCCACTGGAGGCTGCTTTTGATCCAGTAATGGCCAGTTCAGGTCAAAATGTAGTGGCCAGTTTGGGTAAAATTGCAGAGGACAATTTGGATGTATATGTAATAGTAATAGCTGAAAAATTGCTAAAAATGAATAATAGTCATAAACAGTGACATCATTTTCAGCTTTGGGCTGTTCCGAAAGGATAGTGGTGGATAATTTTTTGTCAACTTTGCATGTATAATTGTAATATCACTGTTATTCGACAAGTGAAGGTACTCTAAAGTTTTCATCAATAACACCATATGGGTGGAGTCATTTCAATATGAAAAAGTTAAGAAATAAATTCTAGCAAAGTTTCTTCGTATATACCAGGCCTTAAGATTACCCCAAATTCACACCATTTCCCGCTGTGCCTACATTAAAGAAGGTGTGATGATTTCAAGAAAGATATATAAATTTTCTGTGGCTCTTCTGCATTTGAGAATAACTTCCATCATAATATGACCGTGAAAAGCAAATAAAAGCATAGTAATAAAACCTAACAGAATAAGGCTGTTATTTCTAGTTTTAATGTGTTCGATTAGACAAAAAGGGTGTAGCCAAAAATGAATTTAAAGGCCTGTATATACTCTTGTGTTCAGTCTGGTTGTCGTGTCTGAAACCCAACTTCAGATTAATATGACTTTGTTGTAAGAAAGGCTCCGAAAACACTTTTTGTGTTTGTGGGTGTTGTGATTATAATATAATCTGAAGCATAACTTTTTGGGGTTGTGTGGGGATATTATATACCCCCCTCCCCCATGCCCCCACCATACTGAGTATTTTTTATTTTCTAGGGATTAGTTCTTGAGATGATCGGCTAATTGTGTGTGTGTGGGGGGGGGGGGGTGGGGGGTGGGGGTGGGGGTGGGGGGCTGCGCTGCACTATCACAATGTGAAATGACTCTTAACAGGCTGACCGTTCACATGGTTAGGGGATGGCTATCCATACATTCAGTTGCATAAACTTTATCGAGAATATGCTTATTTATCTATCATAAACAAGTATTCATATATTGCAGCGAATTGAAAATAGCCTTTTTAGGCAAAACTCTAGAAATCTATCAAACACAAGAAAGGCTGGTTAAGTTATTCAGACTTTACCATTCAAAATGCAATATTTGGCTAACCAGCCATCTGTTTGCGGTCGATTTACTTGTAAATTTGTGTAGCATGAATGGAATGACCGTTCTCATCAATTTTTTCAAAGCTACAACATTACCCCCTATTGATATATGGTTAGTTATGCTTCAAAATACACTGATATGTACTTGTTTTGTATATTGTCACATGCACCGTCATGCGGGTGGAGCAAAATGCTCTGACGTGTAGGTACAAAGGCATGATTTCCAGCACTGGATCTGAAAAGCGCTGTGCCTAACCAACATGTACGGTAAAGTATTTGATCCAAGCAGGTTGGGAAAGTGACCTATTTCTTTTGTCTTGGGGAAGTTATTTAATTGGTCATCTAAACATAAATCCACCTGGACCTTTTTGGCTTACCTAACTAAAAGTCAGGATGAGCTATTCTGATCACTTTCTGTCCGTCGTGAAGGTGGTGTTTAGGTCTTTTTCTCTCAGTCCACTGGCAACATGTTAATGGAATTTCACGTGGGTAGTGGCTATATAGGGGCATTTGGGTTTTTCTTCAAATTGGGTTTCTGTTCATATTGAGGAGGGGGTGTAGCAAAAATGCGTCAGTTTTTAAAAAAAAGAGAATTGATATTTGGTATACAGCTTTATTTGGAGATGTACACTCACGTTTGTTCAAGAGAAGTTTGAGGGGCAATATTTGTGTGGGAGGGACAAGAATTTTTGCTCTGACAAAAATTTCTGTTTTCCAAATCAAGAGGCTGATTTGAACCAAATTTGATATAAAGTATTAATGAGTCATAAGTACTTGATTTATTCCAAAAATCTTTTTCAAAATGACCCGTGGGAACCACAGGAGCTAAAACTAGAAAAAATGTCAAATGCCCATATCTCCAAAACTACATGGCTCTGAGAATTCTTATTTGGTGTGGAGCTTCCTCAGGACCAACATTGAACAGAAGGGAAAGGTCAAACAAAATGCTATCGGTTTTATCATAGGATACTTTTTGGGGACTTTTGAAGAAATGCTGAGCCAGCATTTTTTAACACTGGGCAGGGTATTGTTTTGTTTTTAGCTCACCTGACTTTCAGTCAGGAGAGTTACAGAGATCACTCACCGTTTGTCGTCCGTGAACATGGTGTTTGCGTCTTCTCCTCCCAAACCGCTAATCCAATTTAATTGATATTTGAGATAATGGTTTGTTATGACATGGCAATTTGATTTTATTCAAATCAAGTTGCATCGCCCCTTGGTAGGGTCAAGCCCAAAAAGTGTGGTTAAATCTTAAAAAAATCTTCTTCTCATGAACCAGAAGTTGCAGAGACTTGATACTTGGTGTGCAGCTTCCTTTTGAGGTGAAAACTCAGATTTGTTCAAGTGAAGTTTGCGGGGCTATATTTGCCGTCGTTATGGGAGAAGCAAGAATTTTTGCCCCTCCAAAAATTTATATTTTCCAAACCGAGAGGCAGATTTAGACCAAATTTGATATGAGGGCTTATTGGGTCATAAGTACTTAATTTATGCCCATTTTTTTCTTTTTCTCGTCGCCCCATGGAAACCACAGGAGCTAAAAATAGAAACAAATTAAAACGCCCATATCTCCAAAACTACACAGCACTGAGAATTCTTATTTGGTGTGAAGCTTCCTTAGGACCTACAGAATGGCGTGGTCAAGACCAATTGCTATCGGTTTTATCATGAAATACTTTTCTGGGACTTTGAATAAGTGCTGAGTCAGCATTTTTAACACTGTGTGGGTAATGGGAAAACATTTAAGACTACTTTTCTCCCAAACCACTACTCCAAAAGCTTTCAGATTTCACATATAACATCATTGGAAGATTGTACCACATGTTTATTGAAATCAATTCCCTAGGTCCATATTTGGGCTCTCTATGGAAGCCCAAATTTTTAAATTAGTGCAGTATGAGGAATATTCTTTAAAAATCTTCTTCTGCAGATCTACCAATAAGATTATTTTGATATTTGGTATGCAGCATCCTTAGGGCGGTGGTGAGATTCAAGTTTGTTCAAGCCAAGTCCCTGAGTTCATATTTAGGATGAAAATTTGGGGTCCTGTCACGGACTTAGAAATTTTGGACCAAAATTCGGAAATTAGTTTTTTGTTTTTTATGCGTTTTGGTCAAATTTAAGAAGAAAAAAAAAATAGGCTGCAAATATTTTGTTTGGGACTTCGAAAATTTCCGAACAAATGCGTTTATCTCAATTTTGGGACGTAAAAGTGCAGGAACTGAAAATATAAGGAAAATCGTGTGTATTGTGTGGGCACAACTGCTTCATCTGGTTGGTATATGCTTTTCTTAGGAGGGGCATATGTAGCTTTTTCAAGTCAAGTCCCTGGTTTGATATTTAGACTACCATTTCAGGTGAGCACCCTCAGGCCCCCTGGGGCCTCTTGTTTAATTAATTGTGGATGTTGTAATGTGAGTAGATGAATGGGCTGAGTCAGCTGGTTGCTCTTTTCTCTCGTATCAAAGTGTTCAAAATAGAATTTACCAGGATACAACATTGTTACCGATGATAAGATAGTTTTGGGGGACCTCTATATAACAGTAGAGCATTTTTATATCACCTGACTGAATGTCGGAATGAGCTATTGTGATCACTCACAGTCCGTTGCCCACGAACATGGTGGTTGCATATGCTTCCCCAACTTGAGACTGAGCTTCCTTTCGACCTGTAGAACGAAGTTTATTCAAACAAAGTTTGTGGACACACTATTTTCCTTTGTAATGGGAGGTGCAAGATTTTTTTCCGCAACAATAATTTTTATTTTCCCAAACGATGGTGTGATTCGAAGCAAATTTGTTTTGGTATATTGAGTCATAAGAAAAAGATTTTCCTGTGTCCCAATGGGAAGCCCAGGAGCTAAAAATCGAAATATTTTCAAATGCCCATATTTTACCAAACCACATGGAACAGGGAAATGTTATTATACCGCCACTTTTTTCAAAAAGTGGGATATATTGGATTGTACCTGTCTGTGCATGTGTTCCCACGTCCGCCCATGTAGACTCAGATGTCTGTTCTACTTATAACTTCAACATTACTGCTCATATGTCGATGGAATTTCATACAGATGTTCATTATCACGAAATCTTTAAGCAGCAGCTGTTTAGCTGTTAATAATGATAATAATAATAATAAATAATAAATAATTTATCAGCCTAAAATCCACAAAAGTGCTCTTTGGCTTTACAAAAACTAATGGAATGCCTGTTGGAAGAAATATGTTGTCATGTTTTTCTTGAATTTAAGGTGCTGATAGTTTTTATATGTTTTGGGAGTGAGTTCCACACAATGGGGGCAGCCGCAGAGAATGCTCTGTCACCTGCGGTCTTCAGTCTTGCCCTTGGCTGTGAGAGCAAAGAATTTCATTGCCGGACCTTAAAGCTCGGGCTGGTTCATACCGATTTACAAGCTCAGCCAATGCAGTTCCTTAAGGATAGGTGTTATGTGGCAAGTTTTTCTATTTCTAGTGACTACTCGAGCTGCACAGTTCTGTATATGCTGCAGTTTTATAATGTGGGCATTTGTTGATCCAGAGAGCAGGGAGTTGCAATAGTCGAGCCGAGTTGTCACAAAGGCATGTACGAGTTGTTCAGCTGTTTTGTTGTCTATTAAGTTCCTAATTTTGCTGATGTTTCTCATATGAAAATATTCCACCTGGCAGATGTGCCTGACATGTCTGTCAAGTGATAGGTTTTCATCGAAGAAAAAGCTGAGGTTACGAACAGACTTGGTTGAGGAAATGCACACATCCTGGATGTGTAAATCAAGTTTGGGCAATTTAGATAATTGCAGCTGAGTTCCAAAAAAGATAATTTCAGTTTTGTTGTGGTTTAATTTCAAGACATTAGCAGTCATCCAAGATTTTATTTCCAGAATGCACTGCTCTAATTTCTGCACGGAACAGGCAGCGCTATCTTTATATAAATGTATGTATAGCTGTGTGTCATCAGCATAACAATGAAACTTAAGCCCATGCTTTCTTATAATGTCACCCAATGGAAGGACATATATGGTATACAGAATCGGTCCGAGAACCGATCCCTGAGGAACACCGCATGAGAGTGGGAGTTTTTCGGAGCGCTCGCCCTCAATTACAACACATTGTGTACGATCTTGTAAATAGGAGCGAAACCACTTAAGTACAGTGCCTTTAACACCAATCCTATTTTCTAGACGCATCATGAGGGTCGTATGGTCGATCGTGTCAAACGCAGCGCTGAGATCCAGAAGCACGAGACATGATTGTAACTGTTCATCCATTGCCAACAGTAAATCATTTTGGACTCTCACAAGCGCAGTTTCAGTGCTACAACATGGTTTGTAAGCTGACTGAAATGCTTCGAACAGACTGTTAGATTCGAAGTGAGATCGAAGCTGAACAGCTACAACCCTCTCCACAGCCTTTGACAAGAAAGAAAGATTGGAGACAGGGCGGTAGTTCTTCAGACTGTCAGGGTCGAGTGACGGCTTTTTGATTAGTGGTGTTACTAGCACTTGTTTCATTCCATCTGGAAAAGTGCCTGTTGAGAGTGAGGCATTAACAATTTGTACAAGGGCTTGGATGAGATTTGGAAGACAAGCTCTGAATAACCATGTGGGTAATGTGTCAAGTGCGCATTGTTTGGGGGAGATTGTTTGATCGTGTTTGATAATGACTCGGCATCTACTGGTGTGAAGGAATGAAACGATACGTCTTCACAGCAGGTGTCTGGTGCATTAACCTTGTTTTGCTCAGAACCTAGACTAAACCGTATTTTTTCGATTTTGTTAACAAAAAATTCGGAGAAGTTGTTAGCGAGTGTTGTCTTAGATGTATGGTTGTTTTTTTTTCTGTGAGTTGTGGCCTTTTGAATATACAAAAATAGGCTATTTTTTGTCTGTTTGCATCGTATCTCAGGTGTGGGCGATTGGATCTCAATGAAATCGGGAATGAAAATTGTTTATGGAACAGGCTTTCAAATGAGTCTCTAATAATATTTCTTACTTTTCACTTTTTAGACATATCCCCCTTTTTAACATTGAAAATTTGCTGCTTGCCTCGTAAAATAGACATTTTTGTCTGTTTGCCTCATATTTCAGGTCTGGGTTATCAGATTTCAATAAAATTTGGAATCAACATTGTTTGTGGGAAAGGCTGTCAAATCAGTCACGTCCCCGCCATAAAACAAAGAAAGAAAATACATGCAAATCACCTCCCCACATGTGGCATTGTTTTTTTTCTACAAAACAATTTTTTCTACATCTCTTTTGTGAATGGTTCGATTGTGACTAGATTTCAGTAAAAGGTGTTTGTGGTCTCCACAATTACTTCATTTTAAAACAAAGACAATAATTTTGTTGCTTGCCTGGAAAAATAGCAAATTGTTTGTCTATTCACATAATATCTCCTGGTTTGGGTTTAGCGGCTCTCATTGAAATTTGGAATGAAGACTGTTTATGGGAATAGTTTTCACAGTATCATGTCTCATTTCTTCTCTTGTCATTTTTTTTTTTTTGCTGGATGCACCGTGGGGGTATGCTACCCCCCCCCTCTTGTTTACCAGGAAGCATCCTTTGGACCAGTAGAAGTGAGAAGTAACAGAAATGCAATTGTCTTCGCGGCAGCCCGGAGAAACTTGTCGATGCCAAGCCACAGTTCAAGGGGAAGGGTAAACTGTCCAAAACCACCATAATTCGACTTGTTTCTGGAGCAAGATGTGCCAGTCGATTGAGATCAGAAGAAACCAACAGATCTACAGCTGCTCAGAAGTTGGAACATGACATAAGAAATGCTGTTTATCATGTTTTTTGGACATCATGATCGTTGTTCAGAGTCTTGCAAGAAGGCTCCAGCAAAACTGTTACCTGATGATATAGTATCAGATGTTAGTGATCATCTTGTTGATGATGAGCCTGTTACATCTACACTACAGGACCAACATGCCTATTGGACGGATGGTACATCCCTCAAAGACCAAGAAGTATCCAGAATAGCAACACCACATGTTATGGACATCGGCCACGACATCATGGATTAACATTCGGACCAAATTTGATGGAAAAATGTACAATAGGTGTAACAGAGGCTCATGGCATGCACGGGGTTATGGTGAGGCTTTAAGGCAGAACCTAGGTGAGGAATGGTCTCCAAAAGTATGGCGCATGGTGACAGAATCGGATCCATCTCCTGCATTTGAGGCCACATACAATAGGAAATTGCAAAAGGCAGTTATCAACAGATCTTTGTCTTCAAAAGAGACCTATAAAGCTAAACGGTGGAAGAAAAAGATGGCCAGTGTTAAGCAGAGCACTTCAGCTAAGGCCAGGGAAGAATATGGTGATACTGCTTTTGATGTGGTGCCAGCTGTCAGTCCCCAAGAACTCCAGAATCTGAAGACACAGTGTTTTGAAAAAGAGATTCAAGTATCTTCAGACACTAGGTCCACAATTGAATTCAGCACCAGACTTCAAGGCAAATGCTCTTTGTGGATAGATGAGAGAAAGAAGCGGCTGACTTCATCTATTTTTGGTAACATTATCAACAGAAAACCTCCCATTGCCATTACTCATTTAGTTAACAGATTACTGTATGGAACACTCAATGGTAATAACTACACTTCCTTCGGGCTTAGTGCAGAAAAAGCCACCATTACTGAATACATCTGTGAGAAGACAAAGACTGGGGAGATTGTCAGTGTTGAGCTTCGCGGGTTTTTTATAGATGTAGACCATCCATATCTCGCTGCCAGCACAGATGGTGTAGTCAATTACGACCATTCATCAGAGTGGGGCCTAACTGAAATCAAGAACTAAAATAAAGAACTGACACTTGCGGATGCCTGTAAGACAGTCAAAAATGTCCCCCTGACACTTGTCAAGAACCACATGTGCCTGAAGGAGAATCACAGATACTACTGGCAGGTTCAGGGTCAGCTGAACATTGTACGTGCTGAGTGACTAGATTTTGTTGTCCGGGCCATTAACCCTCATGAACTCTTCATCCAGAGAATATATCGAAATTTTGACCTTTGAAAAACTAAAATGCTTAAAAAATTGAAATCTTTTTTTGAATGTCTCTTGCCAGAGTTGTGTTGCCCGAGAAAGGGAAAATATCCAGCGATTAGAGAGTCAGGAAATTGGGTAAGAATCAACCTGAGGGATCCAAAACCCTCTCTATCAAGTTCACACACTAATAAAGCATCTTTTCCTATGTTGACTAAAACATTTGTACTAACTTTTGTGCTTTGTGATGCATTGTGAAAAATGTGCTACATGCACCTGAAACTTACATTGATAGTAAAACATTCAATATGTTAGGGTTTTATTGTGTGATTCATGCCAGATTGTTGAAAGTGGTATCTGGAACCATAACTAATCATATTTCACATGCAAAATATTTATTGATGGAATATATTTTTTCCAGGTCATTCATAATATGTTGAGATACATGTATTACGACACATTTACCATGCTAGTGGCAGGATTGTTTCAGGTTATAAATATATTTTTCATACATTACAAAACAATGGTTTTATAACAATTTCTTGGGGATTGTGTTACATGTAGGGGACTCCAATCAATTTCAACAAAACAAATATTTTTCTTTATTTTTACTGAAATGGCTATTAATTGGTAGAGGACTATATGTATTTTATTGTTGGTGGTCTGAATTTGTTTATCACAATTGGCTTTATTATAAATTATTGGAGAGTGCTCACAGTCACTCTGCAATAATTTGTAATAAAACATATCAGATTTTATTTGTGATTGATGAATAGGAAACATGGGCAAGGAAAATATTAGCTTTTGTTCATGGTACCCTAATTTGGGGGGAAATCCTGATAGTGGCTTGCAGCACCTTCGAGTTAAGGAATGCATGGAGTGTAAAACTCAGTGATTGTTTTTCACCCATATTTCTTCCAGGGAAGTGAAATAAACACTACTGTTGGGGCTATTACTATTATTTTTGGAACACAATGCATGAATTAGTGTTATGTGTAATGATTTACTTCAGTATCGGTGGGTTTAATACTGTACCATCCACGAATATGCCAGAATGTTTGTTTTTTATAGTAATTGTGGTACATGTGTATTTCTGTTGTTAAATCACTTAAATGGTAGTGCTGGAAGCCCATATTTGGGCTTTATTCTGAAATACAGGTGCTTCAGCTTAAAAGCTTCATATTAACTTTGAAGTTAAATAATTTTGACTATTAGGATTTGCCTTCTTACAATTGATGAGAGAGTGCCGATAGTGTAACAAGACAAAGACACATGAACAAATTTTGATTACCAAAAATAATTCAGCACTCTTCCAGTAAAATTGTATTCCATGTGTTTGTGTTTTGTCACACACTTTTGTGAGGTTTTAGATTTGGTGGGTTTTCTTTTGCAGATTAAAAAAAACGGTGGGGGTGGGGGCAGCTGATTGCTCATGATGTGAAAGCAAAAATGTCAAACTAGTTTATTATTACAGTCTTCTTTGGTGGAGAATTCCTGCCCTTGACATATTTTTAAACACTCTTAGGGGAGTATGTGTGATAATCTTCCTAAGATATTGCTGTTAGAAATGTGTATTACCATCATTGGAGAAATGGAACCTAACTGATGCTCACTGTATAACACTGTATTTTGCATTGGCTGGAGAATCACCTGCAGCAGACTTAAAGTTAATGAGTAACATGTTTCTATTTTCAGTATGGTGCAGAGGCAACATCTGCTAAGCGAAAAAGAACAAAGGCACCTCCAAAGGCCAGAACGTCAAAGAGGGTACTTGTACCAGTTGTGAAATTTGTAGGCAGAAAAATACTACACGAGTGGATTGATGTTGATAGCACAGGAACTTATCTTATGTCTTGATGATAGCACTGGTACTTCTCTTATGTCTTTAGAATGTTCGACACTTATCATTGAATAAAATAGTTCTTGTTCATGGTAATATTCCCAGAACTCACTAGTACAATGATAAAATATATGTAGTGTAGTATTGTTCTTTGTTTGATGAAACTTCAACTGCTCGCGTCAGTTTGTTTCCATTAGTGTGAGAATATATGAATCTTCAAACATACTTGTCAGAGACAGCTTTTAGGAATGGATGTTTTCTTTTTCAAACTGTGTGAAATACATCAACTAATCTCAAACATTTGTTTTCTACATTTATTGTAATGTTTCATGGAATAACATCATGTAACATATGTTGATTGCAGATGAAATTGTTTCTGTTTATTACTTTTGTTCTGTTAATTCTAGTACTTACTGTCACTATTCATTTAGGGAATATATTTTTTTCTGTTATCAATGAAAAATGTGTCAGGTCTAAAGCCATCGTTCTTATTCAACCACATGTTGCAATGTAGCAGTTAATGAGTGAAATAAACTGCACATTATCCATAACAGTGTGCTTGAAGTACTGCCCAATAGGTTTTTAATCTGGTTATTTTATTTCTGTTTGTTACAGGAACAACTAAATGGTTCAAAGGCCATATTCAGAGATTGGTAAATGGGAGAGATGGTGCTGCGAATGCTGTATACGATGTCGCTTATGAGGGGGAGGAAGGTACTTATGAACTTGACCATCTGGTGGACGATTATCATCATTCCTCGGTGAAGTTTATTGACACTTGGTAAGTAAGTCAGCTAACTGTAAATGCTGCTCAGCACACAGTGATTTTGTTCAAATTTCAAATTGTTCCAATTCGGTACCTTTCAAACCCATGACAATATGTGTGGTGTGAAATTTCATTTCTCTTTTTAAGATTGCAAGACTAAATTATGCTTGATATCAGCATTTCATCTATTGCCCACATTGATTGAGAGACATTGGCCACTTTCCAATAAGGTAAAATATAAGAAATGTTCAGGTAAATTGGAAATAAACAAATTCGTATTCGACAAACATCTATATTTGCTGCAAATATATGAAAAACAATTATTGATTAACTGGTCTCTTCATTTAGTTGATCCACCGCTTAATCAAATGAATATACACATACCTAATAAATTTTTATATATGTTATCATTTTGAGAAAGTTCTTCACTGCTGTTGCTTGTGGAAATTTGTACCTTTATGATAATAATGAGAGATGTTTCTTTTGATGCATAAAGTTTAATTACTATTATGGGTATCATAAAATTCCATAAATAGAGGATCACCATATGAGCCCCCGGTTTGTGGAATTGAGATCAGTAAATTAGAATATAGTCCGGCCGCCGAGACACTGAACCTGGTTTTGTTGTATTAAGTTTTTTCTCGGCGGATTATTATTCTATAGGGCCTCCTTGATAAGATTTTTCTTACTGGGCAGCCTACAGTGTTGAGCATTTTTTTTATTCGACAAAATCCAAGATGGCCGCAAGGTGGGCGCGATGAAAAAATACAATATCACCATATAACTTGGATCGGAATTTCTGGTAAGATAATATGGAATTTTGAAGATTTTTCTTCTTGATTCATCGTACACATATATAATTGTTACTTAGTGGCCAAAATAAGATTACCAAAATCCAATATGGCGGCCAAGATGGCCGCCAATCTGTCACACTTTTCTCATTTTTGAGATTTCACCACGTATCCTTCATATTGTTGCTAAGATGTTGACAAATATGCTTATATAATTCTGTTTACCAGAAGGGCCATTTCTGCACACACTGGTACTCTAATATCCACCAGAAGTGGATTGTTGCTCACTGTGTCACGTTATTTACAAACGCTGGTATAACCTAGTCAATCCGACAAAAATTGCGAATTATGCTACGTCCGTCGGAATTAACCGATATTATATGTATAAACAATGTAAGGTATATACACATATCGGCACATTTTCAAGAACCTACTGTTATTCTCATGTGTCATATGAAATATATTCTCTCAAAACCCAAGATGGCGTCCAAAATGGCCGCAAATATGGCAAAAAAATCATTATTTCTTACAAATATAGGCGGCTATTAGGCGCTTTTATTCTGAAATGTCCAACCATGATTACCGATATGAATTAGCCATATGGTGTGATGCTCTTTTGTTATATATGATCAAAGGAATTGGTGAGAAACCCAATATGGCGTCCAAAATGCCCCCAAAATTGGAAAAGTAACAAACCAATTACAGTCTACACTCATCTGCACATAGTCCGGTCGCCAATACACTTAACCTGTTTTTTTTCTCGGTGTATTATCGTATCACTATATTGTATAACTATATGGTCTCCTCGTGCGATTCCTTTTACTGCGCAGCTGACAGGGTTGATCAATTTCCTTATAACCGCCAAAACCTAAGATGGCACCAAATTCAAGTTTCCGCCGATACCACTGAAAATATTGAAATTGAAAGTCAAAAATCTTTACTAAATAATTCAGTACAGCACGCCATTTCCAACTGATTGTGTTGGTCACAAAGCGGGTTAGCTTATCCCCAGATTTTCCAGAAAAAATCAGAATGGCAACCAAAATTAGTAACATTTTGCTATTTTCAGCAGTAGTGTTAAAGAGTCCAAAACGGAGGTGGGAACTGAAATGTACGCGAAATAAATTGTAATGAGAGAGATGTTTGCAAATATCATTGGTGAAGTACTTTATAAGGACCACACAAGATGCAGTGAATATCAAGTTGAATGACTGTAGTTCCTTAGTTCCACTCATCACTACGCATTACTGCCAGCGATTTCTGTTTATCGCAGCAGTCCTCTGAAGCACTGCACGCATAGAAAATGGTACACGCCATGTTTGCTGCATTAAACTTACACCACGAATATTTGTATGGCCTTTTACCCGAACATGTGCACATAATCATCTTCAGTATTTCATCAGGTGCTAGCTTGACGTTGGATGCGACTGTCACAGGGTTCAAAGATTTTGTATTAACGTCTTTCTCGAATCCAAATACAGTTGGGTCCATTTGCGGTGGGTTAGGTTGAAGGGCATTCTTCCATATACAAGTTTGCAAGTGGGTCCGTTTGACATTCTCAGTAAAAGCCTCTGTTGTGGGTGGAGGTAGCACAATTTAGGAGCAGATGTTGCAGTCGGATTCCCAATTCGTGTTCTCCATATGCACAAACGAGCATCGGACATTGATGTTGACTTCGGAGATCAATAGCATAATGCTATGAACTTGGTGGCTTGTTCTAGAACATCTGATATCTCCAGGTTATTCTCACCAAGTGAAGTATCGCACCTGGAAAGTGCGTGAGCAGCGAGCAATTGAGGAACAATGTGCTTGTGTGTATCAACTGGGGCAGGTATATCTATCACCACCCGTCCATGGATTGGTGACTCCATAGTCATTGCAACCGTCAAGTGTTGTTCAAGGTAGTGATGCAGCAACAACAAATAGACGTCAGTGTCGTCAGCAACAACCACAACGTTATTACATTCAGCTGCAGCAAACAATATTACTTGTTGAACGATAATGTTGTCAGCTTCCTCGTGACCAGTTGCCATATCTACTCTATCTTTCACCGATCCACAACTAACCTCAACCGGAACATCATGTTGGCCAATAATTACAAGTTTGTGAGTTCGAGTGTTTTGCTCAGCAAATCTTTTGTCCGTGGTGAGTTGATCACATATAATGGAGATCAGTTGCTTTTTGTTCTCCACTACGGTCAGCACATGTTTTTGTGGTGGTAGCAGGGAGGTGGGTACAAGTTGAAACACCCGGCTGCTATCGACATTTCTGTGTGCCCTTGTCACGCACTTGGTGCTGTAGACAACATATCTGTCAAATACCAAATACACATCACTCGATCGCAACTTCTGTTTGATGTTGTCTTTAAACGCTGTAATGAAGTCTAGAATAGTTGCCGGTCTGGTTTTGGTAGACACGGGCCAATGAGGTAACCAGAGCAGTGCACAGCCATCGATAACAATTGCAGATTTCTTATCCACCCCAGACATTCTTTTTGGTTTCTCATCAACTGTTTTATTTTTCAATACTGATTTTGATGTGCACATGCGCATATCCCCGGATTCATCAAATATGGCGGCTGGTAGTGGTGACACTTCAAAGGAAAGCATATGTTTGATATCTAATTCACGTGAACTACATAAAAGTCCGATAACTCTGGAATAAATGAGATTAGTGTCATATATTTTGACCTTCCCAACTTTTCATCGATTTTTTTTTCTAATTTAAGATTGCCATAGTTTGTACTGGTTTCGAAACTGACTCATAAAATCCACTGGGGAAGGCTTCGTCAACTTCCATCATTCTCTGAACTTCGAGGCTGACAATCCTATCGACATTGACAGATGTTGGACCTATCCTACCAGTTGCGATGTTAATTATGGTCTCGGGTGTCCGTTGTGGATCCAATGGGTCGATACACATTCCTAGTTTAGTTCTCAGATCCATACGTTCGACAGAGTCACTTGCAATTCTAGACTCGGCTTCTTCCTTATGTGCGATCTGTAATTTGTCACTATCTCGATCTTCTCGCTTATTTGATATACCGGAAGCTAACTTCCCACATGCATGCAAACTCAATGCCCATATTTTTAGTGTTTCTGGCTTTAATGTGATCACTATTATACCGGATTTGCCATGGCCATATCGCATGAAGGTAGTTTCGATATACATATCGCTCCATACGCCATTCCATATACCAGGTATGTGTCTCATCACATGTTCACCCTTCAACAAATGAGATAAAATATCCGGTGGCATATTTTGCATCTGCCGCAGATAGTAAAGCCCATGTCTTGCGAAATTTGCATGACCAGAAGCAAAGAAATAATGAAGCATGCTTTTCACAGCCTCGTTGTGCAAAAGCCAGCCACCTTCTCTCTCCGCTCGTACGTACAACATCATGATGAAGCATGGTTTCAAAAAAGCATCAACCCACATTTTTGTCGTGCGACTTTTGCACGCGTTCTCTTCTAGCAATGCAAATAAATCTTCTGCACAGTGCAAATCATTATTCTCGAAAGCTGTTCGCAAAAGTGCTTCTGATAACAAACGCATGGCTCTCATATTCATTGGAAACTTTTTCCCAATCAACATCTTATCAACCCCACCGAATACTGACTCAAGTATATCCGAAAGTCCAGTATTGGCCATGAGCGTTCCAACTGAACCAATGAAACGCATGAGCAAATGCATACCACCCAATGGAGGAACAAATGCCGGGAATTTGTCTGGATATGACCATAACACCTGAACTGCTATCGTGTGTAACAGCTGATCGGCAGTAAATATAGTGAATGGCTGTCCTGCATCTGGCGATAGTTGTTCTGCCTTTTCCATAGCTGTCATGATAGTGTCTGGATCAGCAGGTGTCATGTCTATTAGAGGGAGGTATGCTGCGTTCGTTTTGGGGTTCGTTGCTTGACCCGAGTCTCTCGTCATGCGGGTATTATACCCATTGAACTCCGGACAGTTCTGGTCACTGGCCATATCTTTCAAAAATGCGAAGTCAAATTCTATCGCTCTGCGTAATGACACTGCACTGCGACACAATGTTGAAAGAATGGGAACAGTGCTTCGTACATGTGATGCGGGCATGTCGGGTCGTTTCGGTCCATTAAAACGCACAGCATCCAATTCGCACACTGTTGGTTTTGTCATATCTGACTTTTTCAATCTTGGGATCGTCTGAGACTCAACGGAATCATTATTGTCCTTTTGAGCCATCACGATTGTCAATGAATGGGTGCTTAGTTTCCCATTTTGAGAAGCAATTTCAACATCAAAGTTGTCAACAACCACTTGTATGAGGCCATTGGTGGCATCCGAAATCGGGGAATCATTTGCATTCTTTGTAGCCAGAGCTGCCGCAGATATTTTGAATCTAAATAGCTCGTCTTAACAGCGTTGCCAACGAAATATGAAGCGGTGTGTATTTTCCACAGAACGCTGATGTCACTATGTTTCCTATCATCGGGGCAGGTAATGTGCGGTCCAACTGTGGAGCTAAACGACTTAGTAATGTGGGAAGTGTACCACTTACAAATGAGGATACGCTCTCGCTGTTAACATCAGTGGTGTAGTTATCTTTGTCATGATCCATATCTTTGATTTCTTTGCCAGTTGCTTTACTGAGAATCTTTATGGAACTGTCAATATTTTCATCATCCGAGTCTTTAACGTGCCTAAGTAAGGTTCCAGCTCTGGATTTGTCTGGCAAAACGGTGGCGATTCCCGGGGAAGACAACACCAAAATGTCATCTCCGCTGCTATCAACTAGATCAGACACAAATGATCGACGGGAATTGTAAGTCCCACCAGATTGCAGATAAAGATCAAATGATTCGACAGAACTCCACGTGGGGGATGTGTCATTTTTCATGTAAAATATGACATATTGTATGATCTGACTATGTGGTGACGAAAGATCAATTTTCTGTTGTGGAGCTGATTCTACCGATTTTGTATACGTAAATTTCGACATACAGTCAACATGGTACCGAGCATCGGCAGCATGTAAGTCGCTAACATCACCACACACTCTAAGCTTTACTTCTTCGGACCATTTATCGTTCCTACGACAACAAATGCCAATTATTTCATCACTAACTGACATATGCGGTGTATGTGTGCCTATTTGGTGAAACAGGTAGGTGGGCCTCCACCTTGAAGGATTCTTCGGATCCCGGTCAACTGTGCAGTCATCACCACAAAATAGGCAATAACGCCTGAAAGTAAATTCGTCATGTGAACGTTTGGGTCGTTTTTCGGGCGGAGCATCAGAATCTAGGGATGTGCTATGAGCAATGCTTGCTTGCTTCACATTCTTCGGGTGCAAATACTTCTCAACACAGTATTTATGGCAACTCAGAGTCAAATCTGGGTCTGCATCGTACCCATGTTGCTAAGAAATGAAAGAGAAAGAACAGTTACATGACGTAATCTCCAAACGCGTTCACATATAAAGAGCGTTGTTAGATATAAATAGCGTTGATAGATATAAATGGCGGTGTAATATCCGTTCAATTTCTATCAAACACCCAATGCGGATGTAGTTACTATATCGAAACACAATTACATCACGTTTTCTGCTTATATAGTGAGTTAAGATGAAATAATCATTCGGATCTGTAATTTCCACATTAATTTTCGACCCCTTCAACAGTACCTCATTTTAAGGCCCAATTAAAACAAAATGCTGAATGCTGTCAGCTGTCCAGTATTTGGCGGCCGGACTAATAGGGCCTAGCGCTTGGCGGACTCGAACCGTAATCCTAGAAATGTCCATTTTGTTCCCTATTTGCCTTTATGTCCAGACCACCAGCTTTAAATTGAAGATTCCATTAATTACCTAACCCCCAATCCGGAAAGATGCTAACTGTCATATTTACTGTTTCGTCCAGAGCAATGAGCAAAAATTGGTGGCCTTCAATTTACATATTTGTTTTCAGTGTGTTCCACCGGAACCGGACCAGGGACTCCTCACCGGAACGAGCTCGATGAGGGGTCGTGGTACGTGCTCCTGAGGCAGGGGGTGGAAATCTTCAACCCCAACCTGAAAAGATGCGAAATGTTTTATTTACCCTTTCGTCCAAAGCAATGAGCAAAAATTGGTGTCCTTCAATTTGAGGAAAAACGTATCTATTTACTTATTTGTTTCAGTTTGTGCCTCTGGAACCGGACCAGGGACACCTCACCGAAGCGAGCTCGATGAGCTCGTTCCGGTGAAGGTACTCCTGGGGCAGGGATTGACAATCTTCATTCATTAATAACAAATGGTAGTCAGTAATTCACGTTGCTGAAAAGATAAGCAACCTGGAGTTGGTAATATTTTTTTCATTGTAATTTGTTGGTGGCTACCCTCCACGCATTGTAATTTTGTGAGATCTCCAACTTTTCATCGGGGGCTCTTATGGTATAATTTATTGGCGGGTGCTCTTTGTCTGATTATCTCCGCGCACTTGCTGACTGGCATTGTACAACACCATTTCTAGAGAGTTAGGTCATATTTTTCTGCAGTATGCAGGAGTGGCGGCACCGTGCACCTGATTTGAAAATAGCAAACACACCGGGATGCTGCGATTGTAATCACCCGGTGCTTTTATATATTTCGATAAAGTTTTCCAAAAGTCACAAATTGATCATCAGTGGCTGCGCTGATACAATTTGTTGGTGAGTGCCTTTTTTGGTAAACCTCAATTGATTGTATTAGAGCAGCTTTACTGAACTGACTGGTTTTGTGTCTGATCACTCCTTGTTACGATACATTTGCTTTTGTCGGATCCGATTCATGCTGAACCGACCACCAAGGCATATTACATCAGAGTTAAACCTACCTTTCAGGAAAGTAATGTTGGACGATGCCAATCAGCTAGGTAACTATATTAAGACAATCGGACTGAGGTATTCCAATGAGCGCCCATCTACAAATTATAGCAGATAAGCCACTTCTGAGTAGTTTGGAACATCACAGAGTTACATAATGCAATATTTGGAGCGAAAACTACTGGCGAGTCGCAGTAGGTCACAAAAGAAAAAAAAATATTACTTCTCGAGGCAACGGGTCTTTTCCACAACGCAAGTTTTTCAACGACACGGAGGTTGCTTTTTAATAATTGGTTGTTCTCAATCCTTGATTCCAAAACACGGCTTACGACCCCCACCGCAGTTGAGCCTATTGGAGCCACTCAAGCGAGGGGCCACAAGCCATGCCCTGTACGCAAGAACCGAGAAAAAAAGGAAAAGAGAGAGAAAAGAAAATAATAAAAAGAAAAGAAAAAAGATTGTCTTCCTTCACTTCCTTCTATTTTCGAGTCAGAAGCTAGTTTGTACGTACTGCGCTGGAGACATCTGTAGATAGAAGATTTATCATTTTTTCGGTTAATTACAGCAAATGGTGAACAAATAATTTATGTTTAAGGCCATAGTGCGTGAAAAGTTGTTTTGTTTTTTTCATATATGATACTTAGGCTGTGCAACAATTTCCAGAAGGGCCTTTGGAGCCCCCCCCCCCCCCCCTCCACGGCGAGTAGGAAACTATTGTAAAATAACTGCGGTGACTGAATAGGTAGATGCGACCTATCGGGGGCTGGCCTGGAATCAACCCGGTCGGTTCAGTAGCTGCTTTGACACAGTCGTTTGGGGACTGCTGGGAGGCACACATAAACAAGATGTTCCAGGGCAGCCATTGATGAGAAAACTGTGACTTCTTAAAACTAAACGCATCACGGGGTGTATACATAAAGAATGTTTGAAGTTGTGACATCACAATCTATTTGCCCTTACCGAATCTGATGTAGCATGTCATGTCCACCCCAGAATGCTGCCGAAACTAATACCTTCCTTTCTGGAAATAAAGCTGTGAAATGCCTGTCAGATAAATAACTGTTATATGGCAATCAGACAGAAATTGCCCTGGGGCGCATGTTGGCAGTCGATGCATCGCGATACATTTGCCTTGCATGTTTGGTGTTTCAAGGCAGTCAATCAGAGATCACCCAAAGGCGCCCACCAAGAAATTATACCAGAACAGCCGCTTGTGAATTATTTTGACCTCCACGTAGAGGGCGAAGTACCGATTGATCAAAGAGAAAAAAATAGTTGCTTCTCGAGGCAGCTTACGTTTTCCACAACGCAAGTCGCAGACGATACTAAAGTTTATTTATATTGATACCTACACTTTTTTAATCCTTGCCTCCAAAACACAATCTACAGCCCCTCGCCGGAGCGAGCTCAAAGCTCACTCCAGTGAGGGGTCACAAGCTGAGTGTTGGAAGCAAATACTGAACTTTTTTTTCAAGTTGAGGGCCAATATTTGCATAATGCTCTGGCCATGACGGTAAATAAAAAAGCAGCATCATTTCGGGTTGGGGATCAGGTTGGATTGCAATGTCCACCAACGAATATGGAGTAGCTTCGTGGGAAATTACATCAAACAGCGAATAATTAATTCGTATTTCAACTCATTGATTGTAGAGTTTTGAGAAGGTGCATCAGCTGTGCAACAAGTTCCAGGAGGACGAGAGGAGTCTCACTCAGCCCCCTCCACACCCGCTCCCGCCCCACCCATCCCACAACTTGGAAGCTGTCACAAAATAATATGAGGTGAATAAAATCGCTACCTTTAGAGGAGTGATCAGACACAAAACAGGTCAGTTCAGTAAAGCTGATCCGATACAATCAATTGAGGTTTACCAAACTGCACTCACCAACAAATTGTATCAGCGCAGTCTGTGACTTTTGGAAAACTTCATCGAAATATATAAAAGCACCGGGTGATTATAATCGCAGCATCCCGGTGTGTTTGCAATCTTTAAATCTGGTGCAGGGTGCCGCCACTCCTGCATACTGCATTAAAATAAGACCTAACTCTATAGAAATGATGTTGTACAATGCCGGTCAGCAAGATAAGTGCGCGGAGATAATCAGACAAGGAGCACCCGCCAACAAATTATACCATAAGAGCACCCGATGAAAAGTTGGTGATCTCACAAAATTACAATCTGCGGAGGGTAGTCACCAACAAATTACAATGAAAAAAATATTATCAACTACAAGTTGTTAATCTTTTCAGCAACGCGAATTGCTGACTACCATTTGTTATTAATGATTGAAAATTTTCAATCCCTGCCTTAGGAGCACAGACCACGACCCCTCATCGGAACGAGCTCTTCGAGCTCGCTCCGGTGAGCAGTCCTTGGTCCGGTTCCGGAGGCACAAACTGAAAACAAATAAGTAAATAGATACGTTTTTCCTCAAATAGAAGGCCACCAATTTTTGCTCATTGCTCCGGACGAAGCGGTAAATAAAACATTTCGCATCTTTTCTGGTTGGGATTGAAGATTTTCAATCCCTGCCTCAGGAGCGCAGACCACGACCCTTCATCGAGATCGCTCCGGTGAGGAGTCCCTGGTCCGGTTCCGGAGGTACAGACTGAATACAAATAAGTTCAGAATTATTTCCCTTGGACTTGGTCAAATTCAGCCAAGAATATTGATATAATTGGTCCAGAATCTGACAAAATTTTCGAAAATGAGTTTTGTTCTATTCTTACACAGAAAAAAATAAGTCCTTTCATGTGGTCTAATCCACTCTTCTGCATCTTGCTTCTTTCTTGAGATATCACCAAAATATTAACCACTTATCTCCTATTCTTGCACAGAAAGGCAAACCAAGACATTGTAACACTATATAATTGGTTCTTCCATTTGATTGAGACTATAATGTGATGCATCACTCACTAATCTTCCAGATGGTTCCTCTAGTATATCAGCTTATATCATATTCATGACTGACAAAAATGCCAATTGTTGCTCTCTAGTTTGAAGGTCAAATAAAATTGGGAAAACTGATAAAAGTACTCTGGCAGCAGAAACATTGGCTATGGTGGATAGACTTGATTCAGCATTCTATGGTGAAAGTTTGCTCCATGAGTCGTTCAACTCAGATGTTATTTACCCTTTACATAACGAATGGGGGTCATCCGCCCAAGCCGCCCCCCCCCCCCCCATAATACACAATTTTCAGTAGAGGAAAAAAAAAAAAAATTAAAAACTTTCAACAAAACCATATCATGTGACTCCCCATTGGAAGTAACTCGTCAAGCTCGTTCCAGTGAGGGGTCACGTGTTATGCTTTTGTTGAAAATGTCCACAAAATGTGAAAACATAATTTTTAAAAAAAATCATTATTGATGTCATCTGCGGTGGGTAAAGTTTATATTTCGAGAAATCGCCGAAATGCAGATATTTGGAGAGACCGATGACATATAAATGAGTGGAGTGATTCTGGCTCGGCGATGCTAAAATCGCTATCGCGTCAGAGGTTTCAGTTTGTCATTCCGTATGCCGACAGAGCCAAATATTTGTCTTTTGAGGCCAAGCAGGGAACGTCTTTTCCTCAGAGAGTGAACATGACAGAACAATTGAATATCCCCATATTTTAACATAGACAAAAAAGATTTATGTCCGTAAATGGAAATCCTTTCGAGGAAGCTCTCGGTGTTCAAATGACATCCGCCCTGGCATGCTTCCACCATAGAAGCATAATTAGATTTCATTTCCTCAAACAGATATGGCCTAAATATCACGTCATTTTCAGCACCAGGTGGCAAAATATGATTGCAGCATACCAATCTAAGTGGTGGTGTCCCACTGGAGGCCTTCGGTTGTTCACACACGACTTTGGGATTTACATTGATTTCATTTTTACTGCCAAGAGGCAAATGCCTTTCACAGAGGAAGGGGACAGGACCCAATTAAGAGCTGGAATTTTCAATGATTAACATGGAGAAAACCAATTTATCCCGATCAAATGAAAATCCCGGCAAAGGCATCCTACAACCACTTGTAAGCAGAATCCTTCAATCACATCCCGCGAAATGGTCGATACAACAGGTTATTTTTTACACTCAATGGAAAATAACAAGGCTCCTGCACTTCTGTTGGACTGTGTTATCTGCAAACGGACGATTTTATTGGGTGATAACGAATGTAGAATACGGAACTAGGAATAGGTAACGATCGCCACGATCCCCATTTGTACTCACTGGGAAAAATGATCGAACGTTTTACCACTGCATGGCATTATCCCATCAGGTGGCTTCTGTTGATCTCACATCCGGCTGATAACGACTATTTCTTCGACTGAGATGCGGGCACGTTTCGCACTAAAATGACACCGGGCCAAATAGCTGAATTTCCCCAAGGTTTACCACTCACAAAAAGATTTCTCCATGTAAAATGAAACATTCGATTAGAACAGTCTCGTGACTCAGTCGGCAAGCGCCCCGACCGCGTTGCACCCAACGGTCCACAGGTAACTTCAATATAAGAAGATATTTTTGGCACCCGGTGGCAAATAACAGACCTTTAGTATTTAGACACGATCGAATAATTTGCCCCAACGTACCGAATACAACTTGCAATGACAATATTTCATTTTGTGGTCAATCAAAAGCTGAAAGATGATTTTCATGTAAGTGATTTTCAACTTCTTTCGGCAATGAATTAAGTACCGGGGACTGGAATCAACGACCCGGGTTGGGTTTTTCCTGTATTTCACGACCGCCGAGTCATTGATTCATGACCTGAGTTGTGTTCTGTATTTACACAACTCGAATTAACACAATTATGGTGGTATTTGTGTAGAATCCGACACTTTGTGTCGAGACATTTCAATCACGTCATAACGTATCTCAGAAGCGTAACGGTCATTACATAACGAGCTTACATGCAGGCAGGATTCCACACGTACCAAATACATTTCTCTATGCCTGTATGGTATCGGGTAACGTTGGATACACACAACAATTGTGGTATAATAGTTTTTTGTATTAACGTATATGTGACGTATAGTGCTAGACATTTGAAATAAAGGCCACGAACATTTATTCAGTGAAAGCATATTGCTAAAACGGAAACGTTTGCAAACGAACGATTTTCTGTTTCTCTGTTGTTAAACACTCAGTGCTGGGAGAAGTTAAAAGACATCCGGTGTGACAGGAATGATAGTCCGTAGGAAAATTAGTCCCTCTGGACTATTATTCCGCGGAATTATAGTCCTAGGTCTAACATTCCTAGGAATAGTAGTCCGGCGGACTACTATTCCTAGGAATGTTAGACTTATGACTATAATTCCGCGGAATAATAGTCCAGAGGGACTAACGTTCCTACGGACTATCATTCCTGTCACACCGGACGTTCATCAATATAGAGAAACAGTCAAGGGACATGTTTCATTTTCTGTGATTAAATCAATATAGAATTGGGTGATTTGAAAAACAACAATGGCAGGTTAACACTTACGCTGCCGACAGTGAATATTGTCACCTATTTTATGATGATTATCTGTACATTCTGGTATGCGCAGATGAAATCTATTAATTTTGAAAAGGGATCAGAGAGCCCTTTCCAACAATTAATCTGGTGATAGAGTTTCAAGTATGTCATAAATGTTATTAAACTTCCACGCATACAGGCGTACATATAGGACCACCATATATGACTAAAGTGGGCGTGGCAGTAAAAGGGTTAACCCTTTACCTAACATGAAAAGCAGACGACACTTGCAAAAAAAATTCTTAAATAACTATTTTTTTTCATTTTTTGTCTCAAAAACATAGGTTATGACCCCTCATTGGAACGAGCTCGACGAGCTCGTTCCAATGAGGGGTCATAACCTATGTTTTTGAGACAAAAAATGAAAAAATAATTAAAATTAATAGGCGTTTTTTGAGAATATCGCTGGCCGGTTTTTGCCGTTACGTTGGGTAAAGGGTTAATAGTCATTTGTTGGATGCTAGTGGAAAGATCGTTTCTTTGGCGATACATCGACCGTATCGTCACGTTCGTTTCTTGGTACACTTTATCAGAACACGTTCGTTTCTTAGTACACTTCATTATGGGGAAACTGTCTGTAGACGATACTAGTAGATGCTACCAAATTACTATAATTTATCTTACAACAGAACGCATTTCACCCAATACAGGTGAAAAAGTCTAAACAAAATACAAATCTGTATTGAGGGTAGCAACCGCACATACGATTATTCTGTTCACAAAGATCGAACGTTTTTAATCTGCAGTCACTGAAAACAGATTACACATGTCTTGGCCACCGTTTTTAATAAATGAAATTAAATGATAAATAGATCAACAGCTCAATGAAATAAACTGACTAAATTATTGTTTTGTCGTGATGGTGTTTTTATATGGGCCTAGATGCGTTAAACCTGAAAATAAAACAAAGAAACACAGAGTTGAAACACTACTAGAAACTTCATTGGTAATAGTTAGGGATCTGCGAATCACAAATTTCTTTTCGAATCGAATCTCGAATCGAATCGTGTCTCTGATATCGACATCGAATCGAATCCCGAATCGAATCTTAATAGACAAGTTATTTCATATTATATCAACCGGAAGTTACGGAACACTGTGATGACCCTTACGCGACGGAGTGAACACCTTAAACACCAATAACTAAATATTCTCTGTAGCACCGTCGCTGAAACAGCTAGGCCTATTGTCCATAGTTTTAGTTTTTGAAGGCCTAACTTGTTACTATTCACGTTCTTAAGAACGTGAATAGTAACAAGTTAAGCCTTCAAAAACCAAAACTATGGATAATGTTCTGGGCCAAATTCACACCTTACCTAACAATTAAACATTGTCATTTACTCAAATAGATAGGAATTGAGCCTACATGAATGAATTTTCTAATGACAGTTTTATCCTATTTTTGTTGGAAATGTAACAAATTGAAGTTAGTACGAGAGATTCGAAAAAATCGAATCCTGAGACTGATTCGGGATCGAGCTCGAAGCATACGTATGGTATCGATATCGATTCGAATCTCGAATATTCGCAGAACCCTAGTAATAGTACATATAGAATTATAAATGAGTATTTTGTCATGCGTTGCCCCAAAAGGCAATACCACGACGTCATAATCTTCATTCATTCATAAAAAAGCAATTCATAGACGTTGAGTGATTGTTAAAATATATGCCAACAAGTCAGCAAAAGGGGAAATATAGAAAGATAGGTTAGTTATTACCCACCACGTGGGTTTCCGACATCATGCATTGAAGTCTCGACCTCGCCTCTGGGTCATATATCGTCATGTCCTAACGGACTCGTCACTATATGCCCAAAGACGAGGTCAGGACTTCAATACACCATCTCATAAACCCATGTGGTGACAATAGCTTATGTGTACAATTTAAATAAGGTATTGGGATCAGAAAAGGAAACGCCATGCAGGATATGAAATGTTGGGTGAAGCAATGGTTCAAAGTTGAGGGACAGGAGGGAGGAAGCCGAGTAAAACAAAAGATCATTTGGAATGCCATACACTTTATTCTTGCTTGTTTTTTTGTATATGGTTTGTTTATGGAATTAACGAAACGTTCAACAGCTATCAGCTATGGCTATTTTTTAGGGTTGAACAAGCCGGAGTACATGGGGAATACCCCAAAGCAGTGACGAGTGAATACAAGAGGATCTAACTTGCTATCCAAGCAATGTTAAAATGTGCTGTAGACAACTTAATATTGATGTACCGTACATCCTTGCACTCTGCACCCCCGCGATTCCACATGGTAACTGAGATTAAGACCACATCCTAAGAATACATCCCATAAGATGCGCGTCGAGATCGAACCTATGACTTATCAATCTGAAGTCCAGTGTGCTAACCATTGCGTCATCGCGCATCCTAATACCGTTTTTGTGACCAGGGTAATTATAAAATAAATAACATAGCGGGGGAGGAATTCGCTAGAATTGTGCACTTGGTGATACCTTCCTGAAATTTGGCATGATGTAAGGGTAGGCATCAGAGATTTCAAAATCGATCGGCTACAAGTTGGCACCATCCTCTAGCCACCACTAGCAGCGAAATCCAAAATGGCCGCCAAGCGGATCGAAAAAAAGCTATTTTCGCCGATCGCACAACTGAAGCTCCAAACCTAACACCATACATGTGCTGTAATTGATGTGAATGATGGAGTGAAGCCCTTGGAACAAGTTGGGGGGAAGATTAATGGATAATGGGATCAGAATTTCCGTCGATGTGTGCGTCTGTGTGTCTGACTGTCAGTATGATCGTCCGTCCGTAGATAAATTAGTGTTGAATGTTTCTCGGGAATGCAATGGTCAAATGAACATGGTATGAGAGATTCCTGTCAACACATGAACAAGGGTACTCGATAGTATGCAGCAGTGGGGATACTTGGACATTTGATAATCCAATTAAAGTGACAGTCTATTCTCAACTTCCGGCATTTTCGATAGATTTATTTTCTAAGAAAATAAAACTATCAAATTTCTAGAGGAGTTCTGGTTCAATCTCAACACCATAGCGACACGTCTGCCAGCAAGGGCAGTGCTGGAATGAACTCGGGATGCATTAGTTCCCGCTGTTAATTATACAATGTTATCTTGCCAGTATAGAACATTGGCAAAATGGGACTAGAAGGGGTGAGTGTATGTTTGCAGTCATTCGAGGTACAGGAATATTTTTTGACTACAAGTAGTATTCTTCATTTTCGGCCAGTTAAGATGTGGTGTGTTCCAAGTCAGGATTAATGTTGCCGACACTTAATGCCCATCCCTCATGGTATGCTACTTTACCAGGGATATAGAGATATAGCCACCACTGGGAGCCAAAACATGACCTTTGATGTCGATGAGTGGTCGAAATGTTTTAGCGAATAACTTATCGAAATATGATCCGGTATGGCAATTTGATACCTTACGTTAGATTTATTAGATCAACTCAGGTATGGATTCATTGAGACATGAGTGCGCTACAAGATGAAGGATTTCCAAGTTGATTTGCTATGGAGTAGGAACTGACTAGTCACATGTGGCCTATGGCCAGAGAAAGACAAGGATACCATAGATGAACACACGGGTGAACGAAGGTATCAACTGTTGTACAGAGGCAAAATAGTTGGGGATATTGTATCATGCTATGCATGAATTAACACCGTCTTGTGCAGTAAATAACAGACTATTTTCCGAAATCTAAAACTGTATTCCTATACCCCGGACAATGTAGCAAGCCACATGGGATGAACATTTGTTAGCAAAATCAACTCAACTAGAAACATGACATGTGTTAACTGGCCGAAAATGGAAAAAAAAATACCAGAATAGGAGATGACTGGTCCTAACATGACAGTATACTACTCAATATTGTTACAACAGCCACCTTCACACTTACACAAAGGTGTGCACCTTAATCCAGCTTTCAAGCATTTGCAATTGCCCTTGCAGGCCTTGGCACAACTACAGTGGAGCATCAGTGCACATGCAGCACTTGCGTCTCCTAGGTGAGTCCAAAATGGGACCAGAATATTGAGACGTGGATTCCACTCCCATCCGTACTGTGATGGGTCTGGCACACATAAGTGGCCGGGGTTTACGAAAGCAGTAGCTTCCCTGACCACATACATAGCATGCTTCTGCATACTGAGTGAGTCCGCTTTCTGCTCACTGAAAACAGGGAATACCCCAATAACTGCACGAGGTTTGACATTGTCTTGATCTTCATGTTTTGAAAAGAAGCCTGAAAAGGTCACAGGGACTTCATCAAGCTGCCAGCTGCCATCAACCTTCCCTTTATTGCTGATCTGTGACACATGAGACAACCAGTCATTCTCTCCCACGTTCAAATCTGCATATTCATTGGGCCGTACATTACATTCATCTGGAGATTCAAGCCTGATGTCCCCACCAAAGTCTTCAACGAAAGGAACAAATGCATAGTCGTCTGGGAGTTCAATTTGTGTGTCTTCTGGAACATCTAAACTCAGTGGTGGGGGATCAGTACCCACATTGTCCCTGCTCAGTTGACCAATGAGTGTGATGGACGTACCATGCATATCAGATCTACCAGATACATCAATGTTATCAGTGGTTCCTATCGAGAAAACATTACGTTTGCAGTTAGCTGGGACTACAACACCTTCGTTCTTGAACCGCAGTGAAACAGCTCTCGCGAAACTCCTGCGAACATCCATTACGCGATCATAAGAGACAGAGAGTCCCATTTGATGAAAATCTCTGATAAGATTTTTCATACGATCATGGGCATGCAACTTCAAACCCACATAAAGAGGCATTGGAGTTTCTCTGTCACGTCTCTGGTGAACATTTTGTGCATGTTCGGAGCGTTTCGCTGAATTGCTGATCAACATCTGTGAAATAGTACAAGCCACTCGAGTCTTGGCATTAACAGTCTCATCATCGCCTAAGTTCTGTATACTACATGTGCCCTCAAGTAGAACTCTAAGAAGAGTCAGGAGTGAGTTGGGTACAGGCTCGCTCAAGCAATAAGATGAAAATGATCCCGTGAAAGGAGCTTGAGATATGAGTATGTGTTTACGCAGAAGAAGACCCACATCAACTATCTTTTTTGCCTCTTCCTCAGACACTATACGAGTTAAAGATTCGGACAACAAGGAGCCAACTCGAAACCTACTTGAAATAAACACATCTCTACCCTGTGTGAAGGCGTCCCAGCCATCGCCCAATTTCTGCAACAAATGTTCTTTGAATCGAGTGGAATGTATTTCTTCACTAAGCCAATCAGAACCGACTTGCTTCAACCTCCGACTGTACAGATTCTTGAGATCGACAAGCTTCATCGCGGAATCGTTGTGTTCAACAAATGTTATGAGCTCTGCCATAACGAGAGGGTCATAGGGCAGGCCTGACGCGGAATGTTCGGCGTTCTTCGACTTTTTAGATTTAGCCGCTCGTGCTTCATTGGCAAGCTTACAATAACAGGTTTTGTGATAGTAAAGATCACTAGCAGCGGAATCAAATGCTGCATTGACCCGAGAAAAAACAACCCAGTTCTCGGCTTCCTTTGCCATAATTTTGAGTTTATTGTTATCAGACATTGATCTGCAAATAGGCTCACTGCTGTCACCTTCGCGTTTGTGACAATAAACACACTGGGGCAGTTTCCTGTCACAGCCAGATTCAAAACTTGTCCGTGTTCTTTTAGGACTCAGCGTGGAGCAGGATGCCACTGCCTCATTTCGCTCTCGCTTGTGTAGCACGCGCTGTACGATGTGAGTCCGAATACTGTCACGGCATGTCTTATGATATATTGCCTTATTCGTCAACAGTGACATCGACATACACTCATCACTCTCTCTCATCAAACAATCAATGGTCAAATTATATGGAAGCTCAACGCCATTATCTAGGAAGCGCGTTATGTCTTCCTCAATAGCTTTATAGGCGTCATGAAAACGAGATTCTCTATACGGACGCATCAATTTCTTGGAACTGTCTTGCTGGCAAAAGCAACAACGTTCCCAGTCAGTACTAGTCCGTACACGAAGAGGATTCTCACTCATTCTGTGAATGATTTTTGTGAACAATCGCGTTCTCGAATTAATTTCGACAGACAAATCAGAATTGCTTGCGGAATTACGCCAAACAAGAGATTGTATGGCAAAGAGACTGCTTCATAAAGAGCGTTGTTTCTCCGGGATCAGCGTCATTCAGGTTTGCCTGAATGACGCTGATCCCGGAGAAACAACGCTCTTTTCAAGTTCCAAGAAATTGATGCGTCCGTATAGAGAATCTCGTTTTATTCTACATCATCTCCCACGTCTGTTTCCAACACGTGCGTGGATCAGAGTTCACTTTCGCGCCCTTACAATCGGATGTATAGTCGGTAGACCGTCGAAAAGGAGGTTCCCTTCAGCCGCTGGCGGCCATTTTGGATTGTGCCGCTACTGGTCGCCACCGGTCGGTGTCAACTTGTAGCCGATCGTTTTTGAGAACCTCATAGCCTACACTAACAGTGTGCCAAATTTCAAGAAGGTATCACCAAGTGCACAATTCACCTGTATGTGACGAATTCCTCCCCCGCTAACAGTATTAACATAATATCGCAGACCTCTGACGAAGAAAAAGAGAAAAAATAAGGAAAGGAAAAATAAAGCAATGTGAACTAACATCAGTGATGGTTGGATGAAAGGTTTGTTTTTATACCATGATTACCTATTGTGCTATATATGAAAAGCCTATGACAACAATTTTAGCTTCACACACCAACCGCGATAAACATGCCAGCAATGGGATTTCAATAGTAAAAAAGTACACCTACAGTGGAACCACATCCAAGTTGACCTTTGGTGACATCGACCTGAATGCGAACTTGTCTAAATTTATCGCACGTCGCCTCGCGAAGAGTGAAATGGAAGTGGCAATTATTTATTACGTTTTTAAATGGGTTTACCTCATAAGATGCCAAAAATTAACAAACATGCATTGTCTCGTGTTAATAAAGCATCCATAACTCTAAATAGTATGTTATTATGTTATTAAAACGAAAAAGGCTCAGTTTCATTTTTTTATTTCGTTTCGGCGATAAAATTGACAGCGGAAGTACCTCACACCGATGCTCGTGTAAACAATAACAGATTCACTCCTATGTACGTCTGGTGCTCAGTAAAATCGAGAAAAATTAATAACAACTTTTAATAATCTGACGATCATGGTATAAATAAGATATACCCAAAGTAGCTTGGTGTACCAAATGTTCACCACTCGTGGTGAACATTTGGTACACCAAGCTACTATGGGTATATTCTATATATCTCTTCGCCTCTTCTACACACTCTACTGCTGAAGAATAAACTCATGTAAGGACAGTAGAGACAATTATCGATGTGCGTGTGCTCTTTTCTGGGCAGCGGTTATTTATCTCCAAAAATTCAGCTTTCATATTTGCTCGTGTGATCTGTGGTGCAGAAGCCTTTCTTTTCCCTGGTATGAGTCAGGAATTTTCTATTTTAATGTCTTTGTGGCCTTTCTAAGTCTCAAACCCACTAAAACCCTCCTCACGCCACACTTTCCTGTGAATAAAATACCTTTCCAATTTAGTAGTCGACAACTATTATTTTAGAATTGATGAACAGTCGTGTGAATTAACAAATCTAACCAATCATTGAATTTCACTAAATGATAATACTTGAATAAGGAAAACTAGGAGAAAACTCCAACTGGAGATTCTAACAAACAGGAGTGTCTCATGAAATATAAAAAAAAATCAATAGGAATAATTTCCCTGATTATTATCGGTAGAACAGAAACGTTCACCAGAGGACTAGCGGAACATTTACATCTCAACCTTTTTAGCTTATTTTTTATACAGGGATACGCAATACGATTATGCACTGAGCTTGAAAATCTCAGCCTATGAAACTCGTCAAAATGCAGCCATTACTGTACTACAGTTAAAACTAGAAGTCCTGTCATGAAATGTGCACAAATAGCACGTTGATATGCGCGTTAATGTACGCGTTATGGCCCAAGTAAAGCTATCAAATTATGTACATATGGCCTGTGCACAAGCAATGTTTCAGCCAATGGACCTCCGGGTAACCCGGAGGTCCATTGGCAGAAACATTGCATGTGTTTGCTATGAGTAACTAGGGTAACCTGCCGTGCTTTGGATGCCATTCGATATGGCAATTGCGCGCAATTCCAACGCGCAATTAAGCCTAGATAAGCGCACTATTCGTGACAGGACTTCTAGTTTTAACTGTATGTTAACGGACCCTTGAGGACGCATTGGAATTACGGTAACCGGTTCTCCTCAGATCACGGCAGTTAAGCAACGTCGAACCCGGTTAGTCCTTGGATGGGTGACTGTCTGAGCGGTCGATTCGGACTCCCGCGTTGTGTCCTTGGACAAGGCACTTCACCTCGATTGTCCACATTGGGGCACGATGACGCCGAGTACTAAGGCGTACTGCACGTCGATGGTGCGCATGTCTTCAACTAATTTAACCCTGCCTGTGCTGCAGTGAGTGCGGAGTTATGATGTTGGGGAGCTGGCAGCTCCTCGTCGTTGTTCGGTGGTTCTCTCCGGGTACTCCGGCTTTCTCCACCCGCAAAACTCTCAACGACACGATATTACCTTGGCTGTTAAAAGTGTCATTAACCCCTAATAAATAAAAAAATAAAAAACGGCCCCTTATTTGATGAAAGTGTCACCTGCAATGCTTTAGCATTGTAGATAGCGCCTTGTTCCACTCACGGGGCGATACCTTCAAATACTTACCATAACCCTGTAACACGTAAATCGGACCACCACACATTGATGTGAAACATATTCACTTGATTATATTCAGGAACGTCACGTTTCTAACCAATATTTTAAGAAAACAGGAATTGTTCGCTCCAAGAGAGTTACGAACCAACAAGTTCTTGGGCAACAACTTTGAGAAGCTACAATGAGGGGAAGCAATTTTTGTCAAGCGCAGTTGTATCTGCTGTTCGTGATATAACGTCGTGTTAGAGCCAAAACCCCGTATCTGTAATTACCATTTTTTACAGCAAATTATAAGTTCAGTATCAGTTGTCGGTGAAACCTAAGTGGTGACTCTTGCTGTGTATGTCATGCCATATGCACTAGGACACGACTGTTAATAATATATAAAGACAAAGCATACACACTTGAAACAAGCCTAATTAATGACTTCCTAATTAGGCACATGTCAGAAAAGTGGTTTTAGCAGAACATAAGTTACCACTTGCATCTAACAACAGCATGGAAGAATAATGTAATTGAGAGTAATGGGACTTAACAGTACAGTTTATCTATTAAATTGAGACCATGTGTCGTGGTAGAATAGTTCATCTCATTATACTGGGTTACTATGTGGCTGTCAACAGTATTTAATTAGATCCCCTGTTGTGGTAAAATATTATAACTATCATTAAGGGGATTCAACATCACACTTTTCTCTTGATATAGAATTTTGTTATGTCTATTTGTGAAGTATTCCAGGTATCACTCTATCCCCAGTAATGCCAATTCATAGTAATCCAGTGTACTGAGATCATGATATTTCAAAGAATATATTACAGTTATGTAGTTCCACAATTATTATTGCATGTTTATGCGTCATCTGTTAAGGCAACACCAGTTTTGGCAATAAAAAAGACTATTGGTTTCCATAAAATTATTCCAATTTGATCATTTCCCTAACATAGTGGCCAAACACGGTCAGGAAAGTGTCTAACATTGATCTAACATAACATGGATTTCTTGAAACATTATCAATAAAACCATATAAATATGGATGCCATTGGAATCAGCTCCCTGGGCTGCTTTCAGTGACATGTATGTTTGTATGGTGTTATTGACTTATTGCAGAATAATTCGGTATATGAATAAATTATTTAAATGTTTAAAAGAAAACATATGTTAGGTAAAGGGTCAACCATATTTCAATAAAAGAATAACATAAGTGGTACTCCCCTTAATCAGAAATTATCTTTCCATCCAATAAATCTGTCATCAAACCAGAAAAAATCAATGTTTTTACCAGTCACAAATTCTTCACAGAACATTCCAGTCTATTTCAAGTCTTGTTACACAAAATACATGAAGCTTATACACCAAACTAATCATCACCTGTGTCTTCATCAGATTCATGAAAGTCTGGTTCTGAAAGGCTGTCAGTGACACCAACCTCTCCAGCTAGTTTCTGATAAAACACGTGGTATTCTTCAGTTTTTTTTGCGGCAGCAACAGCTATGAGGGTGGGGGGCTCCTTCTTGTATTTGCGTGGTAATGGTCCAGTGTTTTGCACTTCTTGTAATCGTCGGGATTCACCGATGCATTTAGTCTATTTCAAGGTGGTGTCACTGTGATCATTCTTTATGAAAATGGACTCAGGTGATGATTTTCTGAATTGTATACATTTCATTTGGAGACAGTTGACTTTTGTTCCATCAGTAGTAGTCTTGATGTTTTTCAAAAGCCGGCGACAAACAGATTTGGAGTCGATGAAGTCGAAATATCTTAATGGCATGACCTGATATGGGTTATTCCGTCTGTCCATTCTTATAACAGTGTCCCACTGGCCTGGAATATAAATTGATGGGTTTGTTTTTAAATTCAATGGCTGAATTCATTGAGTCACATTCCATCCGGATGTGACCAGTCTCAAGGACTTTATGGTAAATTTTCTCCAGTTTAGTGGCGCTTCTGTTAAACGACAACAGAGCAGCCGCGACGTATTTATTCAGGTTTTTGTCCAGTGCAGCTGTCGGAATAGAAGAAGAGGTGTTGGATGTGTGCAGGAAGTGATGAAAGATACAGATACAAACATGTTCCGATCTCACAGGAACCTCGTCCTCTCTCTGTTTCGTTTCATATGTAATTGTGTCAATAGTGGTCAGCCAAGGAGTAAATGGAGTGATTATAGCAGCTAAGCTTCCGCTTGTAATACAACTGACTCACCAAACCGCAAGGTGCTTGAAGAACAGCCTCAAGGTCGAATCATGCTGTTTTAATTGTTCTATCACTCAAAACAACTTTCTTGTCGTTCATTTTTTGCTCCCTTCCTTTAATTTTCCGATCTTGGTGAGATGCAAATTCAGCTTCCATATCAGGTGAAACTTGTTTTTTGCTCCTTTTTTCGCGGTTGTACCCTGTACATACCAGGCACTAGTGCTTTTTCAGTAATAGGGAACGAGTAACTGAAGTTCTCATTGAACGCCTTCCTGTAAACACCTTTTAACACGGACTTGTGATTATTTTCTTTGCAGAAATATGGGTACGGCTCATACATTTCGGTAATGTTAAGTCCTTCTTGCAGATACTTACGTCTTGTTGCCGATCGAGTATAGTGTCCTTCAAGTGCTGGAAAAGATCGCAATATGCTTGTATACCATTTCAAGTTGATCCCATTTGATTTTATTTGCTGGTTGATGCCTTCCACGGTTTTCACCATCAGAAAATAGTCCATGGACATTTCTGGACAATGCTTGATCGATATAAGCTTCACCAACAGATACAGTATTCATGAAGACATTTTTTGCATACAGTAATTCTCATGCCTTCCACTAAGAAGGAGTACCACCTGGCAACATTTCTCCCTTTTGGACTGGTATCATTTCAGAATCAAAATATGTTCTTGAACACTTCTCAGAAATGTTTGCGCTTATGAATTGCCTTTGTTGCTCATAATTTGCTAATTTATAAAATGCTTCAATATGGCTTTTCTTTGTTCTTCTCTTATTTTCAGTGTGCATTTGAATTTACATCTGTCACAGTTGACTGACTTCATCTGTTTTGCACTGACTGATTTCCCTTTAGTACTAACATAGGCTTCGCCACTGAGTCTCAATCTCTTACGGATATTGCATTTCCATATCTCTGGCTTGGTATACATTTTTCTGAATCTTATTTTCTTGGACGGTGTGTAGAAAATTACTTGCTTGCGTGGTATTCCCTTGTTTACTGATTTCAGGATTGGTGATTTGCTCATTTGGGGATCAGCGACATGTGCTACCGATCCTGTACTGTGCGGAATCTGCGAGGGTGACTGTTGCGAAATCTCAATGATAGTATCCCCAAATCTTCCCTCTGGTCTGGGAGAAAGTATGATGAACTTTGCTTGTTATTGTTTCTGGACTCGGCCTGCTTGCTTTCGGCTCTTCTGGTGTGCGGAATTTATTCCACTGCTGAGTGACACCTTATCATTTTCAGTTACTAATTCAATTGTCTGTTCTTCGGTATATCTGGTGTTTGAATGTGTTTTGTTGTGTGTGTGTGTTCGAAAGTCGGGTGCAAGCAGCATAACCGTCCTTTAAATTGCCTGTTTCCACCTGACAAAGAATTATTGGAGGTTTGTCTGCTGTCTGAAAAATCTGATCAATCGTAACAACAGGTCTTGCTCTTTCCCCCCGAGTATATTGTTATCGATGTACTCAGTGTATCCGAGATTCCGTGTGCAATGACATCCACAATATATTTACTCCATTTTCCTGGTTCTATGATGAATTTCAACATGGCCAATGCATCCATATATAATTAATTTTCATTTTGACATGGGTCTGTGGGCCGCGTATAATTCAGGTATCTCCCCAAGTCATTTTCAAGCTCCTGTTGGCCAGGCATCCTAGTTCAGATTCATTAAATGTTGAAAACTGCATGCTTATGGCAGAGAAGAAGCTATCCCCATCACCTTCAACCTCGACAATGTTCAAATCATTAGCAGTCAGAAGGTTCTTCAATGTTGATGCTTGAACCTCAATCGATAGTTCGTCATCTCTCCCATTTTCTTATTTTCCGCCTGTGATATTTTTTTTTTGAAGTTTACGTGCCCTTGAGATTCCTGTCTTCTCTTCTTTAAGGTTATATGTTTAGTTTTGCTCTGAATAATATCTGCAAGTATATTCATCCGACGTGTACTGTACTACTTTACAAATTCATATTACTATTAAGGTTGTCTTACACTGCTGCTTGCTCGAGCAACTTTTTTCATATCTATTCCAAGTTCCCATGTTAAGCTCTCGAGTAGTTACTGCCTGAACGACTCGAATCCCTACCAGCAAACGAACTATCGAACAACTGCTCGATCGAGTGACTCAACATACTTCTTGCTCTACGGTTCATCTTGGTATTTAGGATACTTATGACATGGCAATATATCACTGGAGAATACGTTTTATACGATACCTATCTGAGGATATCTGGTTAACCAATCTGGCAGGGTAATTAGATTTAACCTATACGAAGAAACACACCCTCCGAACATACTCCCGTCCTGTTGTATGTTACTGTGTCATATAGCAACCACGTGCTTCCATCGAACCCAATATGGCGTCCTCCAGTAAAAAAATGGACGACGGAAACACGCATCACTCTAACGGCACGCGCTGCGCATGCGCAATAAGACAAGACATTCCTATGTTAATTATATCACTACATGGCCGCTTACGCGGGCTACCGCGACAAGATAAAATTGCGACACTGATGCGCGTGACATGATGTCACTTCCGTGGTCCTTCACATAGGTCTCCCAAAAAGGCCTGAAGGTTGCGAGACATACTACTGCTGCTGACGAATGCTATTACATGGCAAACGCAAGCGTGGACATCACTGCCCACGCGTGGATTACGACCAGGTCGTGGCGGCTGCACTGTACCCCTTTTACAACAGTTAGTACTGATTTATTGACGCGATATAGTCTTAAAGAATGATGTGGCGTCAAGTACCAATAAATAAATACTACGTGTCAACAAAAACAAGACATCGAATTAACTACAAAAGAAACGAAATAATTCCTTGTCTCCAAGGCATTGGACACCTTTTCGATAAGACTATTTTTTCATCAAATGAGTACAGAAGAAAAAACATCTACTCTAAATTTAAACCCCCTACTCAAATGAAAGGTCGACGGTTAACCTAGCCTGCAATATCTGTCTTGTGCTCTTGGGCAAGGCCAGTGATCCCGATTGCCCATGCGGGAGCACGGTGGCTCTGTGCCGCAATGCGTTCTGTGCGTTGATGATGATCTTGCCTTCAACCGTTGCTAATATTGCGCATGGGGAGTTAGTAAGTTTGAGAGTTTGGCAGTTGCAAGCCATTACTTAGTTGAAGATTGACTGAAAGACAAATTTGTTAATGTCCACAAGAGTCTTTGGGTAAAAAACCTATGCATACGTTCAATACAACTAGAATTTGAATCCTCTGATGCGAACTCTATTCGAACCAAATATTTTTTTTTTAAAAACACTCTCCGCGAAATTTGCTTAATTCTACAAAATCTTCATTAATGAAAAAGAAGAAATAAATATAAAATGCTACGTCACGTATAATGCACAAAACTGTATTAATACTGAATTTCTACGCATACAGCGTGCAATGTAGACGTATGTTCATATTTGTACGGTGCACCTGTCATTCAACGCAATAACGCTCTGTTCCTACTCACATAATGCCTTCCATTGAGTAAGCGGCCAATAGCGCGCAGGAGACAATCGATTTTTTCCTTCATAATTTAGTCTTATTAAAATGTATAGTCTACTGGACATTTGATAGTTTAGGGACGTTGAAGGTTTGTGTTTTGTACCAGAAACATTCAAGAAGATTTTAGAGAATGAGATTCTAGAATATTCCTGAGGTAAATATTTTCTATACTTCTGTTCAGTTGAATTTACGGCTTTTTGAAACAAAAACAAATGTTTCATTATCATTCTGGCAATACGGTTATGAAGTTCTCAGATCGAAATAACTTCTCCCTTATGTCTGAACAGTTAACTTGACTTGCCATACCTTCTTAACCCTTAACCTTCTTACCACAAAACACAAGATAACAAAATTTATCAATTGAAATATCATTTTTGCAACATTAACAAACTGTTTCAACGAAATCATATCATGTGATGCTCTCGTTGGAATGAGCTCGATTAGCTCGCTCCAATGAGGAGTCACGTGATATTTTTGTTCAACTTCTCAGTTTATATGTTACACGTGTGGATGCGGAGCTGACCATTACGCAACTGACAATATCGTGTAAAATTTCAATAACATCTTCATCAATCATTCATGTTCTTCTAGATACTATCAAATGACGGTTACTGCCCAGTTTCAAGGGGAAAGTACAGTTAACACTAGAAGTCCTGTCACGAACTGTGCGTTTATATAGGCTTAATTGCGCGTAGGAATTGCGCGCAATTTCCAAATCGAATGGCATCCAAAGCACGGCAGATTCTTGTGGTTACGCATAGCAAACACAAGCAATGTTTCTGCCAATGGACCTTCGGGTTACCCGGAGGTCCAGTGGCTGAAACATTGCTTGTGCGCAGGCCATATGGTAGCCCTACTATGGATATAACGCGTAGATTAATGCGCAGATCGACGTGCGAGTCATGACAGGACTTCTAGTTTTAACCGTAGTACAGTGCGGTCGGTAGATGTTGTGGTTTGGATAGTCTGAACCGAACTAATCTGTGTTACATGGGGGCCAAAGTAGAGAATATTAAGGATAGTGTTGATGGTATTGTTAAGGATTCCGGGTCAGATCAAATGTTGGTAGTCGTGCGTGTAGGTACGAACAATATTGAAAGGAGGCCAGTTTAGATTATACAGGGACTTGGTCGTCAAGTTATATGGTAGGATTGCGAATGTAGTAGTTTCAAGGCTTTTTTCCGGTGACGACTGGAAAGATTGAACGGAAATTTATAACTATTCGGGTAAACGAGGAATTCTAGAAATACTGCATGGATCTTGGGATGCCCGTTTTGACAATTGGAGGACATTCTGGACGTATGCGGGAGTTGTATGACTATGTAAGTTTTAGTGGTACGGAGGTATTGGGTAGGAACATGTCACAGTTAGTGGAACCTTTTTGGAGGATAAGGCAGGCAGGGTGTGAAAAGATTGAAAGCAAGGGCAACATGAAGAGATTAATTATAAAAAAAAAAATATAGAAAGGAATGGAGCATAAATTGACAAGAATATCATCTGAGATACAGTTTTCAAATTGGGATAGAGCAACATTCAGGGTCTCCGTGGAAGAGAAAGCGAAATTACGACCTTGATGGAAAATGAGTATGACGAGACATGGATTAGACAGAGTGAAACGACTGACCAGATCGAGAGGTATGTGGAGATTGGAGTAGGGCCAAGCCTGAATATAAGCAACCTGTCATTTGCAAAATGAGGTCCCCAGAGTGTGAATGTGCCGATGTTATCCTATAGAGTGGGCCAATTTATCCTCTAGGTACATCTTTGTGTTTTAGCTTGAGACCTTAATTCAGACTGAGGTTCACAAAGGGTGAAGTTTGTGATGCTACCCTGCTTTGCAGGGTATCATCACCAAATTCTCCATCTGGGGACCCATTTTGAAGATCACAGTCTGCTTATTTCCAGGCCTGAGTAGGACGCTCAGAAGGTGAGAAAAAGCGAGGGGTGTACGTGTGTATATCAAGGAGAAGATACTGAACTGGAAAATCCTCGTCCGGGGCGACCAGCGTTGTGTCCTTGGGCAAGGCACTTTATCCCGGTTGCCTACACGGGGCACGATGACGCCATGAACTAAGGCATACATCACGTCGATGGTGCACATTCTTCAACCGCTGTAACCCAGCTTTAGCGCAGCTTGAACAGAGTTAAAATGCCGAGGAGCTGACAGTTGCTCGTCGATGCACGGTGGTTCTCTCCGGGTACACCGGCTGCCTCCACCCGCTAAACTGTCACGATCACGATTAGCCATTGTGCATAACTATGTGACCTTAAAACACAAATAAATAAATAAATAAATAAATAAATAAATAAATAAATAAATAAATAAATAAATAAATAAATAAATAAATAAATAAATAAATAAATAAACTGAACTGGAAAATAGGGGGGTTCCATCTTGTACTAATGGGCGATTTTAATGGATACAATGGGGACGCATGAGAGGGTATAGTGGGTGGGAGACAAGAAAGTCAACGTTAATAAGGGGGGGGGGACTCCTAGAATTAACAAATGGACTGGGGACCTGAAGATTTTGATTAGGGATGCGAAGTTTAAGGATAAATGATCGTGGAAAAGGAACAACGGGAAGACCATAATCGACTATACACTCACTGACCCAGAGATGAGGAGGGCGGTCATAGACATGGCAATGGACGAAATAGATTCTGAGTTAGATGTTGATCAAAATCCGATAACATCAAGGGTTAGTGGCAGTAGAATAGGAAAACAAAGGTGACATTTGGAAGCTGGGAAAAGAAGCAAACTGAGTAACTTTTAGGAGAATTTAAGTTAACGAATGGCAAAGCAGCATGAACTAACGAAATTCCCAACGCGATTATAAAAATAGCATATGATCCATTAAAAGAGCATCATGCAACACTATTAACATGTCAATCACAGAGCAAGAGATCACAGCAGTGTAGAAGGATAGAAAGTTAACATTCATACACCAAAAAGATAGGTAGGGAAGTTCTTGATAATTACAGAGGGATGTCTGTTAGCTACAATATTGGGAAGATATTCTGCAAAATTCTCTGTGGAAGGCTTATGGAAATTGTTCATGTAAGGGGTTTCCTGGTGGAAATCCTGATTAGTTTTGGGGAGGGTGAAAAGTCACTGCCCACGTGCTTATACTATCCCAACTGATAGAATCAACAGACGTCCATAAAAAACTTATGTATGTCTATGGCTTTTCCTTGATGTGAAAACAGCAGGGCATGGAAAGAGTGAATGTGGCAGAAACTCGAGGGCTTTGCATTTGCAAGACGCTTTGTCGGAATTACGAAAGCTTTGTACAGAGTAGTGCAGAGAGTACTCAACCCGGGAAACATCATGAAAGAGTTTCAATGGAGATAGGCCTTAAGCAGGGGTGCATCCTGTTACCGATTCTGTTTTCATTTTACATAAACAATTTAGGAAAAAGCTGATTGGAATCGCAGAGCGGTTCAAGGTTGGAGAGACAAAAATCTCAGGGCTATTCTTCCACGATGACATGGTTTTATCATCTGAGAGTAAGGATAGACTACCAAAGCTGTTAACCATGGTATGGAAGTAAGAAGATAAATGGCGATTTGCACTGAACGAAACAAAAACAGCATGGCAATGCCTGTGGGCTCTTGAGTGGATTAGTCGCGAAGGTTGATGGTGGGTAAATTACCTATTGGAGGAGAGGAAAGCAAAGATATAACAGCAGGGAAACGAGAGAATATGGGTACTTGGGGGAATTTATGTGTTACTGGTAGAGGCACATACAGAAACTACACAGATAAACCGAGGACAAAAGGTAAAATGATACTTCGTTGAAAAAACTATTTGGGAGAGGGTGGAATTACCAAGTATAACATGTGGAACGGATGTGGTCCCTCTAAACCAAGAGGTAGTTAGGAACATGGACATTCTACACAATGATGCGTGTCGGATATAACCGGATAAAGTAACACAACCGTACTGGAGGGGGTCAGGGGGAACTGCGGCTAGGAGAGGGGTGCATGTTAAAGGTTAAAGATAAAATTGACATGGCGAAAATTATTCTCCCTGATTTACCTGGTACGGCTCCCAAAGAGTGGGTGGTATAAAACGATGCATAAACGCGCATGAAACTCGAGCATTCAGACATGCTGAATGAGACAGGAGAGGGAGCTAATGGGGAACTGAATGGGAACACTGGAAAATACAAGTACAGCGCGTGCGAAAGGTGCAAGTTAGAAGTAACGGAGGGCGTGGTACATTTCATTTTAGAATGCCCGCAAATAGTTTCCTAGTAGAATAATACACCTTGGGGAACTAATGGAAAATGGGATGGAAGCACGAAGGATAAGTGGATGGGGAATACAGTGAAGAAAAGGGGGCCAAGTTTATAGTTGCGAAGACCGAGCATCCTCCAATGGAGGGATTATGAATCAGTTTTTGTCAAAGATTAGGAGGAGTGGGGAGGAATACCCCGACGGGTATGCGCATGCGAGCGTGCGAGGAAAACACGAGCAAAGAGCGGCTAACTGTACAACTTACAGTTGAAACTAGAAGTCCTGTTATGAAATGCGCAGAAATAGCACGTTGATATGCGCGTTAATGTGCGCGTTATGGCCCAAGTAAAGCTATCAAATTCTGTAAATATGGCATGTGCACAAGCAATGTTTCAGCCAATTGAGCTCCGGGTAAACCGGAGGTCCATTGGCACAAACATTGCATGTGTTTGCTATGCGTAACCAGGAGAACCTGCCGTGCTGTGGATGCCATTCAATATGACAATTGCGCGCAATTCCAACGCGCAATTAAGCCTAGATAAGCGCACAATTCATGACAGGACTTCTCGTTTTAACTGTAGGAGTAACAGAGACCCTGAAGCATTTCATTTTAGAGTCTCCCAAATATTTTCCAAGTAAAAAAACTCCTTGTGAGGCTAAATGAAACAAATGGGACAAAATGGAGAAGTGGATCAGGAATGATACGAGGAAAAGGGTCAGTGTTGCAGTTGCTGAGGTCAAGAAGGCACCTATGGGGAGCTAAGAAACAGATCGTGCGTGAGTGCTGGTTAACGATTTCCTTTATTTATTTTTTTTTTTTTACAGAAAGGTGTGTCAACCGCTAGAAGGATTCTTCCAGGCACTGGAAAACAAAATATTGTGTCACAGAGACATCATACAGGCTCCGTTGGACAATTCCAAGCAGAAAGTCATGATTGTTGTGTGGTGGCTTATTGTCATTTTGACTGTAAAGCTTTGTTCGTCTGCAAGTGTCAAAGGAATAAAATACCAAGTGTGCGAAGTACCAGATCTCCCAACGACCGATCAGAGCTCTCTAACTGCCCACTCGAAAACCGAATGTGCCGCGCATTGCGCTTGTGACGAACATTGTTTAACATTTCGTTTCGACAGATCGTCACAAACCTGCTACACTGGGGGAGAGATGATGGCTGCAGCAGGACCATTTTACACAAAAGGCATACGTGAGTTATAATGAATTAAAATAAGCTATGATGAAGGGAGGACCGACCGACCGACCGACCTAAACACACCCAACAAAACACCAAGACTCATCCACCCTTTGTTGAATCCTTTTTATTTTTTCTGCAAGACCTGAGAGTCAATCTCGATAGTTTTGTCATTCCGTAGGTCTTTCTGGAATGATTCACTCTCGATGTAGCGTAAGTTTCATATACAAACAGTAGCAACATTACGTTGCAGACTGCCTTACTGAATGTTAGCATGTGGGGATTCAGCTATTAAGTTTCCACCGAATATTCCTTGAACTAGACTGTAGAATAGTTCAAATTTGCAGATGTAACATTGTGGAACAGAACCATGTATCTGTTTTCTTCGATGAAGTGGTTGTTTGGGGGGGGGATGCAATTGTGGAAATGTGAAAAATCAGCAAACAATAATAAATTTTAATCGCGCGAAAAGATATTGGCGATAGTTCATCGAACAATGTGGAAACCAATACTCCATTTTTTCTCAATTTCCGCTATATAAATACCGTATTACCTCAACAATGAATTCCCTGAAAACATTTTGATTAATGCCAATTTAAAGTTGAAATTAACTGAATTCTATTTAACCCTTACGCAAAGTAATGGTAAAATAATATCCTACCTCCCCATTCATAAATTTTGGTCTCCAAGTCACAGTTTGTTGAGCTCGTTCTGATGAGGAGTTATAAACTTTATTTTTTTGATAAAAATAAAATAATTCAGCTTTTCAAGAAAGAAAGTGTTAGTGTACTTCCCTGATCTAATATTATAGACGTTTTTTATATAGTTATCTGTTGCAGAAAAAAAATCTTCTAATAAAGCATTTCTCTCTTCATTAAACACAAGTGAAACTGAGATAATGCATATATTATTTGAGTTTTTTTCACAGTCATCTGTTGCAGAAAATCATGCATTTCTTTCTTCATTGAACATAAGTGAAAGGAGTGGTACAGAAACTGAGATTATTATAATCCCTGATGAGTACGGGTGTGGGATGAGAAAATCTCACCTGAAATCAAGATATTTGGGCCTGACACGAGGTATGCCGAATGTCTGGACCAAATATCTTGTCCCGAGGGTGAGATTTTCCCATCCCACACCCGTACCCATCAGGGATTATTTTGCTCCCCCCACCATACAGTGGTAACGTTAGCCAGAGTTAATAGGCGGTTACGTGCTGATATATACAACTCATTTGGTATTCGTTGTTTTGAAAAACTAATGACACCATCGGAAAGAGCATGCAAAAGTTATGTATATACCAAAGGTATATACCACGAAATCAATTAGGAACGGTGGCATCTTGGGGTTTAAAGAATTTTAGAGCATCAAACTTTGATCACACCCCATTCTGATGACGTCAATATGAATTAGTTGGTAGCAAAAAACTGATACGATATGCATAACGTCATAATAACGTTATAAATGTATAACGTCACGTGGGAGAGGTGGGATACATCTGTCTCTCCCTGCTATCTCACCCTGGACAGACGTATGTTACACATGCAGTGGAGGGAGAAAAAGAACATCTCTAACAGCCGATCATGAATTTTTAAAATCTTATACCTTTTTTGTAGAAATTACAATGAAATAAAAAAATAAGTAGGTTTAACTGATTTTTTGCTAAATTCCATACAGCTTCTTTTTGAATATATGAAAAACAGTTCCCTATATGGGTGGGGTTCAACAGCTGAAAGCTAAAAATACTGCAAAACCATCAACCTAACAAAGCATTGTAATGAGCTGGATAACTTTCAGAAACAGGTGACATCAACAACAGAATTACAGTTAAAACTAGAAGTCCTGAAATGAACTGTGCGCTTATCTAGGCTTAATTGTGCGTAGGGATTGCTCGCAATTGCCATATCGAATGGCATCCAAAGCACGGCAGGTTCTTCTGGTTACTCATAGCAAACACAGGCAATATTTCTGCCGATAGACCTCCGGGTTACCCGGAGGTCCATTGGCTGAAATATTGCTTGTGCACAGGCCATATGTGCATAACTTGATAGCCTTACTATGGTCCTAATGCATAGATTAACGCGCAGAACTACGTGCTATTTGTGCGCATTTCATGACAGGACTTCTAGTTTTAACTGTATAGTCATTAGAAAGCGGGATTACTGGGGAAAACTCTTTCAAATGAGATAATGATTGTTGATATTGGCACATTTCCTTTAGTCTTTTAGACGAAGCGTTATATGTGCTATACAAAAGCAGAGGTAATTCTCACACTCACATACCTGACATGATTGAGGATGTGATAGATTTCTAGCTTTTATTCGGAGAAAAATGAATCCCAAAAATAATTGTTGGCTATTTATTACATTTTGTTCAAACTGCAATATGTAGACAAACATTGTTGATTACTTTTTACGGCGCGTATATATTATTATTGTGGCATGTGTTATATGACGATTGCTATCTATATTCAACGTATCCGATAGAGTACAGCCATTGAGAAATATGCTTTATATACCACGAGTGGAATCCAGCCTATGTGTGAGAAAGGCATGTAAGTTTAATTATTTATTGGAAATTAACGCCACACCAGCAGCCCTGCTATATCGTGGTGAGAAGGCAATAGAAAGTAAAACACGTCATTGACAATGGTGAAGGAATGTGGTTGATCAAAATAGAATACAATTGCAATAGAAATGTTTGAATAGCGATGAGTGATGATAAAGGAAAGATGATTACTTTATAAATCAACCTGATGATTCGAGACTTGAAGAGTCTTGTGTAAAAAAATAAAAACAATTTCAACAGTTATTAAACAGATAGACTACTTTCAGCAATGAAATAATTTTGTGCTGGATCGTATGACAAATTAGATCTTCTGGAGATCCTACAGTAGAATACTGCCCTCTGACATGATTAAAATCATTGCAATGTAATATAAGATGCTCCACCACTGTCAACATTTCGTCGCCTGAGTGCTAGAATGTTCTAGGTCTCCTATGGGACATAGAACATTCTAGCACTCGGGCGACGATTTGTTGGCAAAGAATACACTCTGGTCGCACAATAGCCTATAACAAAATGGAATGTGTATGTCTAGAATGGGCAATATGGCATCGTGTCAGAATTACGTGATCGTTTCTACAAATATTACTAGATACATGTATTAATAATTTACAGTTTGTTGGTAGCGATGGCACTTGCTATTGGTCGCCCATCAAAATCCGTCTACCACACAGAGTTGACGTACTTACTGATATGTGATTTAAAATCACTAAAAGAAATTTTAAAATTAGTGAGAGGCTATTTTAATGCATGTTTTGCTGCACTCTCTGGCATCTTGTTACCGGGGATACCAACATATCCAGGTAACCAGCAGAATAAGATATCATATTTGTTTGCCCCCAGAATGTGTCTCTGTTATGCCCAAAATCTTTGACACGTGAAACATCGAAATTGACATGGAATGAACAAATCGACTGTCACGTTCAAATATCCAAGTTTAATAGTCTTTGGTGACATACATGTAGAGGAATTTAAACTGAAAACTATAAGTAAGTAAGTAGTCTTTAATGGTAATTCTTTCGACTGATGTACCACCCTGAAATTACATTTCATTTCCAATTCACTGATATCAGCAAGCTCGCGTGTTCGAATGCCTACTCGGCTATTATTGGGGCGGAGGGGGGGGGGGGGGGGGGTCTTGTAAAGAAATGCATTAATCTCAACATCAAAAAGTTTAGATGCTCTCAACAAAGTCATTTATTTACTTTTTCTGGCACAATTTACAAGCAAATCAGCAAATCGTAATGTTTTATATCTTCAACAGCAGCAGTAATACCTTGAATAGCTTTTCGCAACATAAACGGGTTAATTGTATTAACTGACTGACTTGAATCAGCTGCAAACATATTGAGGCATCTTGGCCAGTTGCCTTTATTTGTTGAAAGTTCAACATTATCTGAATCAGAGTAACAGTTGATTCAGAAATGAGGCTCCGTTTCTCCAATAGAACAACCCTGACAACGTATCACTATTGATTACTACAGAAACGTCCCAGTGACGACGCTGTTATATCACGCTACTTTTTTACAACTCGTATGAATTCTGAATTCCAAGCCAACACAAACGTTTGACTGGTGTCCATTGAGATTCATGTTCTGCTATCAAGAAACCCAACTTTCCAAATCATCTTTCAATGCTAAGCCAGTTATGTATATTGCTGCTGGTGCCTGACGCCAGCCACTCCATCATCCAAATACTTTATAACTTGAAAACTTCTTGATCTCCAACTTGTCACTACCGCCATCATTACTTTCGAGATAAGGGAAGCCAAATCGAAAGATAACACATTAAATGCGTGGTACTGGATTTTGCCCGGAAAACCTTATGAATTGTCCTTAACAACTAACTATTTCGATATGATGGTAAGCTGACACTGAGTCAAAATATTTTTAAAAATCACCCGTTTCGAACATTGGTAAGGCTACGGATGAATTCTCGTACACGAATCTAGATTTAAATATACAGAGGTTCAACCAAACGTTTCTTCACTTCTCTGTTGATGCAGGCAGTAAGTGGATTTACAGCATTTTATTGTAGAAACACAGCATTTAGCCTACAAAGAGTTAATCTCATTCAGAACGAACTCTCCGCTACACGTGGTTGACATATCATTTTTGTTGAAAATACAATTTGGCAAATTCTTGAAAGGAATAACAAAACCCCTTTTGAATATTAATAAAACCTTTGTGTTGGCCTTAATATCTTTCACTTTGAGAAAAAAAGCTTTTCTCAAATGTCCTGCACTGCAAAAAATATAGGTTCTCTTTAGAACCAAAACTGGTTCTAATCTTGTCCCTGAGATGGAACCATTTCTGTTTAAACAGTATTTATCTCAAATCAAATAAATTTATAAAGATTAACATTCAATTTCAACAGAATATTACATGAACTGAAGTAGATTCAGCAGTAAACTTGGAGCTTATTCAACACAGTCGCCAAACATTTTGAAACAAAGGAGATATGAACAGTTGGCATATCGAACCAGTTTTGGTTCTGTATAGAACCAAAACTGGTTCGATATGCCAACTGTTCATATCTCCTTTGCTTAATAATGATTTGAAACAACCTCGTATAAGCTCTAAACTTACGACTGAAACCCCCTCAATTGATGTTTAATTCTATTAATATTTAATGTTAATCTTTATAAATTTATTTGATTTGAAATAAATACTGTTTAAACAGAACTGGTTCCATCTGAGGGACAACATTAGAACCAGTTTTGGTTCTAACGAGAGCCTATATTTTTTGCAGTGTGTGGGGCTTATGAGCTTCACAGATAAAGCATCCATGGACGAATTTTAAACACAATTACTTTGCATGGAAATGTTTTCAATTGGCGAAATATGCCGGATGACTGTGGGAAATTTATTCTCTGAGCAACTCCGTATGGTAACTACCAATGAATTATGAATGGTATGTACTATTTTCTGCAAAGGACGATCAATGAGTCGAGACTGTACCGCTACTGGGCGTAATAATGGGTTGAACCCAGAAATGGTCTCCTTTACCACATGAGTAAGATATTTATCCCCTCGGAGGTTCTGTTAGAATATGTACTGGCTGTACTGTCTGCACTGTCATATTTGAAACTTTAATATAGGGATGGAATCTGCGATATTTTCTCATCATTTTGATCGCCCCTTCTCTTTTTCTTCAAAGTTCTGCTTTCTTCTCTCGTCATCCGAGTCGTCTGCTAAACTATTGCTTTTTATATTCGTCCACGGCATCTCAACTGACCTCTGAAGAATCTGTTTTCGAAGTCTTCCTTTGGCATTCTTTAAGTAATTCAGTACCCTGGGATATCTTGTCTTTGGAATTCAACACACCCGAAGGGGCTCAGGAATATCGAATATCGGCAAGATGATGTTCTGCTTCATACAACTTCACACGACTTCGACTGTTGTATGTTGCCTCTTTCCTAAATAATATGACCATCATTTTGCATGGTACCGTGTCTTTTGGATTAGTCTTAATAAAATCTTGAAAAATGTTCGATTTTCCGGTAATCATTTGTTCCATTTGAGTCAGAAAATTCTATGGCCTGTGTGACTTGTTCTGCTACCACAGGTTTAAAACACAGTCCCCTATTACCCCTGCTGCAAAGTTGGAGTCGGACTGTCGCGAAGGCGTTGACTAGAATGAATTAGACTGCTCGAACCACAACAGTATCACTGGGACAAACGTTGGTGACAGTACAAAAAAATTGAAAGATGGCAGTACAAACGACCTGCACACTTACAAACATTAACACGTGAAATACTGCCTTGAAGACAGACATTTGTGGATATGCTGCGTAACGCGAACATTTTATATATAATGAAATACCATGTAGGAGAAACAAAGAGTTTCTCGGAACATGTGCAGTAAACTTCTGGCGGACAGTGATATGTATTATCATGCTATCTGGTGAATTTGACAAATCAGCGTTCTATAATATTATCGGTGGACTATACAATATTAGGTTATTCAATGGAGAAACGGCTATCAGATTGAGTCCATACACTGCCAGTGACCGTGTATGAGCCCATACACCCACTCTGCTGAGCGCCATTTTGTTTCCGAATTAATTTTCTACCTCAGGTTTTCACCCATTTAGGACTTCGCCTTATATTAATCTCACTATGCCTCGCATGGCGCCATACCTGGCAAGTAAACGTCCTGAAACTTATAATATATGAGCAATGTCGGTGGATTGCATTAATTTGGGGTCACGGTTGACTATTTTTTGTCGGCGTATTCCTCAGTTCTCCATCATTAGTTAAGACCATTTATTAGTTAATCTATCGGGCGGGCGTAGTAAACTGCACTACTACGAGAAAAAACTGATTCCACATTTCTGTGATAACACTACTATAATGAAATTATCAGGGAACGTTATTGTTGCTTTTCCACACTAAACATTCATTAAACAACTAAGTGTGATCCTTTAATTCAATATGGCTTGAAGTACAGAAACTGGCAACAACTTCATCCAACCCACAAATACGAATACATTCAAACCTACTCGAAATTATCTGACAATTCAAAGGTGAAGATCCAAAAACCCTTTGCGTTAATGTAATGTTATAGATACTGATGTTAATGGAAACTCGGGACGTGGACAAATCTTCAAAAAATGATTGTAAAATGTATTTAAGATTTTCGATTTGTATAGCTTCAGTATAAACTCCTCAGTTGTGGGTCATATCATACGTATAGATGCTGAAGCTGAAAATACATCTACTTCAAGAACTCTACAGTTTCTGTTTCTACGTGATACACGCATGTACATTCAACTTCAGGAACCTGCAATCTGTAATTCAACTGCAAATCGGCTATCGTGCGATAAGGCGTTTCTGCAATACCTTGTAGATTGCGTTTTGTTGAGTCAAGGGAAGAAATGGAAGTCAAAACAAAAAGTAAAGAAAGTTGTTCTATATCTATATTTGGTGTGAATCTTGTGAAAATGAATCTCCTCTGTATAAATTACTGCGCATTTTGAACATAGTTCTTTACCTAACATGACGGTAAAAACAGTCAGGTGCTATTCACAAACATCGTTCGTCCATTTCTATCAATTCTTGTCTCATTAAACATGGTTCATAACACCTCCTAGGAACTAGCTTCTTTAGTTCGATCAAATGAGGGTCATACGCTCTGTGTTAAAGTCAAAAGTGAATATTTTCAGTTATCCAAGAAATTGTTGTGCGTATCGACTGATATCCTTGTTGGGGAAAAGGCAGATAATATTTTTTCCCCAATTTACTGTGAAAAATATTTGAACGTTCGAACCAATATCACACAGGATACAGAATTACTAAAACCGTTGATCTGAAAGACGACAACAGCACCAACATCAACATACATAGATCGACGTTTTCTCTTTTCAGCTACTGTGGGATGCCCGATCGATAGTGGATACCAGATTTATAGCTCGCCACAACATGTCATCTGTTTGAAGAATTACACAACACAGATGACACATGCCTCAGCAACTGCCCTGTGCAACTGTCATGGCGCACACCACATTTTGATTCAAAATGAAAGCATGCATTACTTCGTGAGAGATTTAGTATCAGCAAATAACTGGGGTATGTATAGATTATGTTAAACCTTTACCGAACAGGGAGAGAGGAATAATTTTGCAAAACTATTTTTTTAATAATTAAACACTTCTGTTCTTGGCCTTCAAAACACTGCTTATGACTCAACATTGGAATGAGATCGACGAGCCTGTTCTAATGAGGGTTATAAGTTGTTTTGATAGCAAACATTAAAGACATAATAAATCATGAATAACATTTTTATGTGAATAACGATTCTCGTATTCACCATCGACGTGCACAATACGCCCCAGTAGTCAATCGGGATTTAATGCCTTGCACAAGGGTACAACGCTGTTAACCCAGACAGGGATCAATCCGTTGAGCTTTCGGTTTACCCCGTTACCCAACGTAATGGCCAAAACCGGCCAGCGCTATTCACAAAAATCGCCAATTAATTTTCATTATATTTTCATTTTGTGTCTCCAAAACATAGGTTATGACCCCTCTTTGGAACGAGCTCGTCGAGCTCGTTCCCATGAGGGGTCATAACCTATGTTTTTGAGAGGAAAAATGAAAAACATGAGTTGTTCAAGAATTTTCTTTGCAAGTGTCGTCTGCTATTCGAGTTAAGTAAAGTGTAAAGTCCAGTACTCTAGCAACTTATCCACCGTGCTCTCTCGTTACTTTATACAAATGATCAACAGCGTAATTCTTTTTTGCTATTGGTTTGTTTATTTTTTATTCAGGTTTGTATGTTACTACTAGGGCTGTCACGATCAATCGATTAATCGATTGTTGATCGGTCACGGCGAAATCGATTAGTATTTTTCGTTGTCGAATAATCGGTAAATTGTATCCCGTTTTAGATGTTTAATAATTAAAAGAAAATTTGATGAAAAAAACTATTGTTTCTAAAGATATTGAGTTAAGAACATCGATGTTAAACCCTAAGAAGCCGTTGGAAGCATTTGTCTTCCAGGTACATTCATCAAAGCTTTGATGTTCTGAATCTTTGAACCGTCAGTGTAATAATCAAGACCGTTCGGCAGTTGCGAAGATCGCAACTGCCGACCGGTCTTGATTATTACACTGACGGTTCAAAAGTTCAGAACATCAAAGCTTTGAATGTACCTAAAAGTTGATCGTCTTCGTTGTTTACTTGAGATAGGTCAGCTGACTTGAACTTCATTTTTATCGACTTCAAAGAGAGGGAGAGGGGTGGGGGGTCATCTAGGTACGATTAATCGATTATTATCGATTATTTGCGACGATTAATCGATTCCTAAATTTAAAAATCGTGACAGCCCTAGTTACTACCCTTGTAATCTTAATTTATCACAACCAAGTAGCTCGTTTCGGCAAATATCGATCACAATACGTCTAACATGGGAGTTACGTGAAAAGTCAACGTCGATGACGTAACGTTGTGAGTGACCTGATATTATTATTATTTTTTTTTTCATTAACTATCTACCAATACAAATAGAAACAACGTTTAAATTACACAACATGTGATAAAAAAATTGAAAGTGCATCATTGTCCAATGAAGAAAATGCAAATCTAAAGCTAGGTAGTAGAAAAAACTGAACTGCGTAAAACTGCTTCGTTGCAATCTAGGCAATATCCAATGGACTGTAACGGGGCACATGGACACAAAAACGAATGTGTTAACACCCTCCCCCACCCCCACCCCCCACCCCCCTCATCCACTGCTTCACTGCTGCCATGGAGCTGAATCCTCGAAAAGTTCTTTTTTACATATTACATTATGAAGCATTTTAGCCTAGGACTTCACTATTCTTTATTTGCAGTCTTATTCATCCTATCAGGAAATAATTCTAGTATACTTAAGTTATAATCCGCCAGGCAAATAATAATACTTCAATATGCAAAAGTAATGGTCGACCACACTGTTTTCTGTGGAGTTTTCATTGGAAAAGTGTTTATTTTACTGACATCTTCCTGTTACACTGACAAATTGTGCTACACGTAAATGCCTGTCCACTTGTTGGTATGCACAGGGCGAACTGAACCGAGCATATTCGTGTGTTACAGTTCGTTGTAAGCGGTCATTTGAACAACATTTGAATGTGGTTTATTTTATTAGAATCACTGAAGCCGCTACAAATGTAAATCATGTGTGGTTATAAGCCACTCATACTAATCTGCTAATATATGTTATTGCACTCGGCCAGCATGCAGATTCGTTTACGGGCCAGGTGCAAGAAGGTAGTTCCATGACTCTACTAGGAAGTACAAGAAGGTTCCTAGTAGGTTTAACAGTCTATGATACACCGAGCAACCTTCATCTGACCTCTTGGTGTTTGACAGGACCTCTCTCTCTCGACGTCAACTAGGCTACAGTTAAAACTAGAAGTCCTGCCATGAACTGTGCGCTTATCTAGGCTTAATTACGCGTAGGAAATGCGCGCAATTGCCATATCGAATGGCATCGAAAGCAAGGCGGGTTCTCCTGGTTATCCATAGCAAATACAGGCAATGCTTCTGCCCGAGGACCTCCGGGTTACCCGGGGTCCAGTGGCTGAAACATTGCTTGTGCACAGGACCTATGTACAGAATTTGATAGCCTTACTATGGTCATAACGCGCAGATTACCCCGCAGATCGACATGCTATTTATGCGCATTTCATGACAGGACTTCTAGTTTTAACTGTATCTACTGCATGTGCAGTTGTTCTCGGCTAAACAGTCTGCATAGTCTGGCCTACAAATGTTGCGTTCATGTACAAGGGTCAATATACAACGAGAGACTATACCCTGGAGCCAGTTTACTCTAAATAATCCTTTGACCTGATTATAAGATTGAAGACCCAACTTCTGAAATAACGTATCATTTCAACCGAAAATTTGTGCATAGCCAGTCCAGAAGTGAAACTGAAACTTCATATCCCGCGAAAACTTGTTAAAACCATTGTTAAACAAGGAATGTGCTTGATGATTGCCCAACGGCAGCCCAACCATAGGCAAACCTAATACAAGTCCACATCCTACATTTGTAGAGTTGTCACCTAGGGTGAAGATAATTTACAACATGGACCTGTTGTCTTTTCGTCGTATGCGAACAACTTGAAACTCACAAATAGAACAACGGACGAGGATTTTCACACGTTCCGTGCAACGTGATATGTGACCCACATGCATCGCCATAACTACCCAGCGTAATACTGATACACAATCTTCCCGTAATAGAGACGGACTTGTTGACCTCTGACCTCTACCGCATTCGTGTAGCATAATTAATTGTTTAATTGTTGTTTTCTTTAGACCTTTTTGAAAGTATTACACAATGCCAGTAAGCAACACCACACGCTGTTCATGTAATAACGTATTTTTGCAAGTTTAGCTGAAGTTTGTAGGTGAATGATTTTTAGACAGAAATGTATTACTGCGCCTCGTTTATTTTTGCCAATGTTGCTGGCCGATCGAATTTGGCCAATGTGTTCCTCGCTTCTCCTGTGTTTTGTTGAGAATAACAGCACTATTTCGCCGCGACCGCCCTGTAAAAGATTTATGGGATTGAAAAATAAATAAATGTAAAGTGCTTTCAAGTAAAACATTTATTCTACTCGTAGAATTAAGAATGAAACCGATTCGCCAGATGCTCGTCGGTTTCATTGTTAATCCTACTCGTAAAGTACATTTTTACTTGAAAACACTATACGTTTATTCTATATCTATTTACATAAAATTGCTGAACATCTTTCACTAAAATCGACCTGAGTCTCGGCTCAAATCGATGTTAGTGAACTCTGTAGAAATGAAATCGCGACTCATTAGAGACTCTCTTTATAATATTGCGATAGTTGTTGGATAGCTAAAGACGCTCTTTAGAAAATTACCGGATATCAATTAAACACGCTTCTTTATTGTAAAATTGCTCGTGGAATCCACGTCATTATCGTGAAAGAATGCTAAAAGACGCAATCTCATGGACCGCTATGGCTCATTGATTATCGCATTTAACATCATACAGTGCAGTCGCCGTTGACTAGACATAACTAGGGCTGTCACGATCAATCGATTAATCGATTGTTGATCGGTCACGGCGAAATCGATTAGTATTTTTCGTTGTCGAATAATCGGTAAATTGCATCCCGTTTTAGATGTTTAATAATTAAAAGAAAATTTGATGAAAAAAACTATTGTTTCTAAAGGTATTGAGTTAAGAACATCGATGTTAAACCCTAAGAAGCCGTTGGAAGCATTTGTCTTCCAGGTACATTCATAAAAGCTTTGATGTTCTGAATCTTTCAACCGTCAGTGTAATAATCAAGACCGGTCGGCAGTTGCGAAGATCGCAACTGCCGACCGGTCTTGATTATTACACTGACGGTTCAAAAGTTCAGAACATCAAAGCTTTGAATGTACCTACAAGTTGATCGTCTTCGTTGTTTACTTGAGGTTGGTCAGCTGACTTGAACTTCATTTTTATCGACTTCAAAGAGAGGGAGATTATTTGCGACGATTAATCGATTCTTAAATTTAAAAATCGTGACAGCCCTAGACATAACCCATGTGTGGGCAGTGATGTCCACACATGCGTTTACCAGATCACAAAAATTATCATAAGCAAAATAATAATTATTGAAGCACCGGGTTGTACCCGAGGTATCACCAACTACAGAATATTACTCTATAACATATTTGAAGCATACGAGAATATTAGTCATTCTGATGTGATAAATATTTTATGACACAGAATTCCTTTAGAAAATTCACAAGAGTCTCATGTTCTGAAACTATTGAACTCGGTTTAAAAGTCCTTTTTTTACCGAAAATGAAAGAAGGAAATATGCCAGACAATAATAACAGACTCGTTTCATTACTACGCGACACTTGCATTGGAAGAGATGTTGATATTGCATTCCAAATTTTGCTGCAAAATATCTATTATGGTCGGAATTATACAAAACCTGCCGCAAATGAGAACTATATTCTTCATCTCTTAATAGGTGTTCTTTCATACTAGGTGGCTGATGCATTACTTAAATATTCTGTATTTTAGGAAACGTCTGGGTTGATGCATTTGATGTGAATGGTGACAAGAAATACACAACGCATAAAGGAGACCCTCTGCCTTATGTTCCACCAAACAGTGACATCTCATTCCCTGGTGAAAACTGCATTCGACTATATCAATCAGATTGGACATTTTGGGATATCGGTTGCGAAACGTTTAAGTGGGTGCTCTGTCAAATTGATATCTAACTATTTGTCAAGTAAAATGTAGAGTTTGATTAAATCTCATTTCAGGGATTGTACTTTAATGTGTTGTGGGAGGGGGGGGGGGGGGGTTGTCCTTATTGTATTCGTGTTCAGTGTTTACTGTAATTATGTACTTACAGCTCCTCAATCCAACAATCTGCATTTCAACTACAAATCGTCTCTCGAGTAAACACTGGTCGGCCGCTGATTTGTAGCGGTTATCAGATGAGAAATCTTGATTAAATGCCTATCTATCCACACGCCTCTTCTCCTCTTCCAGTACGCCGAGACGAACTGCTTGACGGCATCACGTACTACAATCTCTCTGATTAGCATACTAACTTCTCCCTTTGTGTTACACACTATCACATACCCTTTACTCCCCTTCACTCTTCCCCAGATGTTTGTCTCTCAATGAATCTTATTCTGTTAGTCTGGTATTAAAACGCGTGGGTTCGTTGTAGCATATACGCAGGGACCGACCTGGGCATGCGCCAGTGCGTATTTGGTTCCGAAACATCAGGACCTGGCTCTTAAATCTCAGAAATAGGCTTCTCAGTTGGCGCGTAACTTCTCAGATCATATTTTGTTATTCTTTCGATGGATAATCGAGAGAGACACTCTTACATGTATTATATATGTGATTATCATTTATCATTGTTGTAGAGTGCTTAATTTAATACTTCAAGTCTTAATTACCAAGCATTAATCTTCACTGTGGTTTCTGATCAAGTCTTGGCTGCCTAAATAGGCAGCCAAGACTTGATCAGAAACCACAGTGAAGATTAATGTTTGCTACAGTGTACTAAATGAAAATGATGAGTGTTATTACATACTTGCAGTGTGTGTTACAAACAGCAATGTGACTCCGTAAATTGAAATCTGGCGCATGAATTGAAAAAATAGGCTCCGAGGCTAGAGCGTATTTTAAATAGTCCTGATCGGTCCCTGATATACTGGATAGTAGAATGTCCATTTATATGCAAGATACACAAAAACGGAAACATTTATTTACTCCAATAAAGGAACCAAATACGCTAACGATGATTACATCTAGTGTTGACATCGAGCTCCACGGGGCAGTGTGTCTTCTGACCGAGGAATTCCAGAGTGAAGTCTCAAGTTCTTATCAAAGTATATATACACATCATGTAACAAGAGCGGTTTTACTATTCAATACAATTTTCATAACCCTGGTAACAGTGGCGGCGCTACGGGAGGGGGAGCATGGGGGGGGGGGGGGGGGGGGGGGGGGGCATTTGCCCCCCCCCCCCCCCCACAAACGAAGGCTTTGCCCCCCGGTTCCCCACCCCCCAACCATCTCGCATGCATTTCCATCCACCCTCACACACAAACACATTCAGTCACTCTCTCTCACACACACACACACCCCTCCCTTTTTTTATTCCCAATAATTTCCCATACACACTTAGCCCAAAGCCTCAGACTAGCTGATGAACACATCCAGGCAGTAGAGATTTAAATACTCGGATGCAGATACTTATAAGTTATAATTAAGTTATGAGCCAACAAAGGCATGTCTATCCATATCCCTTGTCTAAAAAAAATCATGGATTTCGCACAGACGGGCATTATCTCCCTTGCACTGTTCAATTATTTGAAGTCTCTCTCTCTCTCTCTCTCTCTCTCTCTCTCTCTCTCTCACGCACAGACCCACCAGACGCGGATACAGGATTTTGTGAAAGGAGAACCGCTAATTACCATTACATTTAGTCGAAACTTGGACTCAAAGTCCGTAATATAATTTTTTGGTTTGGTACGTCCACAGGACGTACCAAACCAAAAAAGTATATTACGGACTTTGGGTCCAAGTTTGGACTACCTCATAACAAAGTAATGATATGATCCTTTACGTATTTGCCCCCCTTCATGGGAGTCTGCCCCCCTAGTTGCCCCCCCCCCCCACACACACAAAAAAATAACTGAAACATGGAAATCGTAATGTTCGAAAACTTCGAAAACTCCGAAATATAAGAATTTATGGTCGTTAGTACCGCCGTCATTGTCTCTAAGTTCAGGAGCTTCTAGTCTTGACAAAGTTGGACGACATCCAGGGATTCTACTCCAGGGATTCTACTCTGATTGTCCCGGAGGTATTCACGTGTTGCTTCGTTCAAATCACTGTCTTTAACCCATGAATTATCAGAATCTGGATGGTCTCTCTATTTACCCAGATATTGAATCACAGTCTCAGTAACTCTTTTAGTCCTGACAGTTTATTTATGACTGTTATGGACAAGCAAAGCTGAGCTCTCCTCTCGTGGCGTGTGAATTGATATGCTGTTTATCTGAGAGGAACACTGAACAGGCGTGTCGGTGGAAGTTATACGGCGTTCACACCGACGTCGATTTGTAATAGAGAGTTATAATAAGTTTGCGTACTCAATCAGCCCTTATGAATCACACTGTTGGTTTCTTTGACTGTGTTGCAGGATTGTGGCTTCTATAGGGCATGATTTTGTGGCTGTTTCCATGCCTAATGTTAAATCTGTTTGAGTTCTTTCTTCTTATTATATTCAGCCATTCTTCTGTTATCTCTGACTCTTGTTGACGCAGATGTGTACTAAAGAGACTTCTCCCACTTCAGCGTCAATGTTGTGGCCGTGTTCTGGACTTCTATGTCCCATGTAAGATCCATTGTCCCTAAGTTGAGACTTCTCAACAGATCCTGGTTGGTTGTTCGTTAGCTATAAAATAACCTAAACGGAAATCACTATGAAACTGTGACCTTTCTCGCCGCAACGTTTCAAATTAACAAGCACATTATTTTGAGGCTGTATGAATTTGTTTAATTTGTAAGCGCTTCAACTTGACAAGCCTACATAGAATAGAGTTGTTTGTATAGAGTGCCGATAACCAATTATACCGCATTGTCTTGGGTGAAGTCGAAACTCGCTCTCTGCCACTGTCTATATAACCAGCGTAAACAGTTGTAGATATACAGTAATGGAGAGTGTATTACCACTAAATCACCCGCAGAGTGGAGATTCCACACAAGCACTAAAGTTGTTGCGAAGCATGATAATGACAAGCAAAGTTCCAGCCAAGGAACCTCCGGGTGAAACCCGGAGGTCCATTGGCTGAAACATTGCTTTTTTTTTGTCCATATGCACTCAATTTGAAAGTGATACTTTGGGTGATGACTCCACTACCCGGGTGATTTAGTTACAATCCACTCTCCACGTACTGTATAAGCGATAGTCTGAAACATTTAGGATGATTCAGATAAGAAGGAAATTTTCAAGATGGCAGGAGCTAAGTAATAGTGAGGTAAAAATATGAGATAGTTTTTCGTTTCACCATGAGACGTGGAATCTACGGTTATTTGTTTCGAAGAGGAAAGGGTCAGTATGTAGCGTAATTAGGCTTTCACAAACCCAGTTTGGGAAAGACTCTTGTTAATCTTCTTTTTCAAAATTTTTCTTCTCTATTTTTTTTCTTCTGTTTCTATTTTTTTCAGGCTTTCCCAAACTTCGTCTGTGAAAGACTATTGTTATTCTTAAATTTCAAAGAAAATGTTCCTTTTTATTTTTTTTAAATTTTTTTTTTATTCCCCTTTAATTGTTTCTGTGGCTTGGCTTAAAAACAAGCTGTACGATTTTTTCAAATATGGCAACAATGCTTGCAGAAGAAAGTTACTCAAGCAATTCCCCTTAGTTTTGTCTGTGGCGTAGCTCGAACCCCAGCTAAACGATTTCAACCAAATTTGGCACACTTATGTAGCACCATGGGAACTCGCGCAATTCCATTTGCCATGTCTGTGAAAACGCGAATTTTCAAAATATTCTGCAAAACTTTAAAATTTTCTAATTTTTCGAAAGTCTCAAATACTGTTTACAGTTATTTAGCTCGAATTTTCCACACATTTAGAGCATAATATGATACACCACAATCAACACTGAAATCTTCCAATATTAACCCCCATTGGCCAAAACCTACATGAATATAGCTTTTTTTCTTCAAAACTGACCAACTTCAAGGGCAAATGTCTCTAATTACAAGGTAGTTGTAACAATTATTTTGGTATAGCTAGATGAAACAATAATTGTGAAAGAAAGTTACTGTTTACTTTTTAATCTCAGATTTAACCTTCAAGCACAATGAGGGCGAGAATAAGAGTACCGTTTAAAAATGCCAAAATTAGCCAACTTTGGTTGCGTTTTTCTATCATTTTGGAAAGGGTTAATTTCAGACACTTTTCATGCACGTATTTACAATTGATCACCGAGCATATTTACTGTCGTACGTTTGGTTGTAAAGTTTAACCCTATGCCATTCTGGTTGCATAAAAGTAGGTACCGTCCAAAAAGACTCCATCCTTCAGAATTTTGTCAGTTTAGGTGACGATTTACTCCATTTTTAATTGATTGAGCTCTGAATGTTTTCTATAGCTGCATGCAGCAGTCAAAATATGACAAATTGTGTTCTATATGCTATTATTAAAAGTTTAACCCTTGGCAGATTTGAGACTTCCCATTAAGGTACTGTCGGATTAATTGTTATTTTCGCCAAAATTTACATGCAGTTTCTCAGCGCTGGCGCAATATCTTCTCAAAAACGTTTCCAATGAGAAGATAGAGCATTCACCCAAGAACAATTTTACTGTTATATTTTTATTCCAAGTTTTAATCCTCACCCATTTATCACTCCTTGAATTGGGATTACCCTCAGCTTGTACATGATCGTTCAAATAGTAAGATCCAAGATTCATCCATGTCTCTTATCAAAAACTCAGTCTTTTATTTATGTTTACACATTTAGAGCATAATATGATACACTAAAATCACCACACAAGTTGTTTCTTTAAATTAACCTCTTATGGCCACAAATGATATGAATATAGCATTTTATCTTCGAGATTGACTAACTTCAAGCTCTAATTTCTCTAATTGCAATGTTGTTGTAACAATTATTTTTGTATGCATGGATGTAACAAAGCTTGCAGAAGAAAGTTACTGTTTATTGTTTAATCTCGTCTTTCACTCCCAAGCACAATGAGGGTGAGAGTTCAATTCGAAAATACAAAAAATAGCTAACTTCGGTTACCGTTTCCTGTCATTTTGGAAAGGATTTCTTTTAAACACTTTATTTTGCTATAGATAGAGATGCTTAATGAACAAATCAGGCTGCTGTAGGTTATGCTTTGGGGCCTAACCCATCGTATGTTTTGGCCATGTAAAGAATAGTATTGCCCGACAAAAATTGATTTTCAGTGAATTTTGCAGACATCTGTACTCATTTCCTCTAAATGCAAGGTTGTTGTAGCAATTATGTTGGTATGGATAGATGTAACAATGATTGTAGAAGAAGGTTACTGTTTACTTTTTAATCTCAAGATTTAACCCCCTATTTCAATGAGGGTAAGAATAAGAGTACCGTTACAGAATTCCAAAATAGCCAACTTTGGATGCTTTTTGTCTATCATTTTGGAAATGGATAATTTCAAACACTTTGCTTTGCTATATGTAGTCTGCATTTTTACATTGGATAGTTGGGAAAGTCCGTAATTTGTTCAACAAATTACAATTATCTAGTTTATAGTGGATATCCGATTCTGTGAAGGAGTTAATTGTTAAGGAATAAATGCATCAAGTATAGATTGAAAAAGGAGTTATCATTAATGCAACAGTAGGGCGCGCACAAATAATTGATCCGGTAGGCCGAATACTGTATAAATCTGCACGTGATAATGAGTGTTAACCCTTTACCTAACATGAAAAGCAGACGACACTTGCAAAAAAAATTCTTGAATAACTAATTTTTTTCATTTTTTGTCTCAAAAACATAGGTTATGACCCCTCGTTGGAACGAGCTCGACGAGCTCGTTCCAACAAGGGGTCATAACCTATGTTTTTGAGACAAAAAATGAAAATATTTTGAAAATTAATATGCGATTTTTGAGAATAGCGCTGGCCGGTTTTGGCCGTTACGTTGGGTAAAGGGTTAAGGGAAAATCAAAAACGGTTAAAGAAACAAAGTAAATAAATAAATGAATAAATGAAAGAATATGTGAATAATTGAACAAATAAATAGACGAGTAAATAATTGCACGAATAAGTAAGGGACGAATGAGTAATTTAATGGATAAATAATAACCTACGAATGACTGAACGAATGCAGACGACTGAATGAATGGAAGGCTAATTATTTCATTACACGTCGATGCGCCACGTGAGATTCATTGTCCCAACGTTGAGACTTTCCTTACAGATCCTGCATGGTTGTCGGAATCACGTTATACATACTACAAATTAGCTAAAATTTATCCTAAACAGAATTCTCCACAAAATGCAACCGGGTCCTTTCTCTCTATTCATGCAGTTCTAACGATATAATTTTCAACACGGAATTAACTCTATACTTCAAACAATTGCATGTGGTAGCACAATTTGGGACAATTGCACGGCGAGTAATAAAAATGATTTGGAAAAAGTACAGTTGGCTTCAGCAAGGATAGTGACTGGCGCAACCATGAGTGCTAGGACTTCCGCGTTGTTGAATGAAACCCGCTGGGACTCACTTGAGGAAAGACGTCGCAAATACAAACTGAAACAATTTTTCCGAATGTTCGACCATGCTAACAAGGTACCTCCAACAGTCTCCTCCACCAGCCGATGTCTCAATCTCCGAGCAGGTAATGACCTCCGAGTTCCCTTCTGCAACACCCAACTGTACCAGTCTTCAGTTATACCGAGAACTACAGACAGACCTGTGGACGACATACCTTTGTCAATCAGAGAAAATTCATCAGTGAGTAATTTCGCAAGTTATCTTAACACGGGCAATCTGCGACCCCCGTCTTTCTATGGCCATGCAAAATCACGAATAGGACAAATCTATCACTGCAGATTGCGGTTGTGTTGCAGTAATCTAAGCACCCATTTATTCAATAACCACCTGTCGCCTTCGCCCCTGTGTCAGTGTGGTGCCCTCGAGACAAGCGAACACTTTCTTTTGTTCTGTCCTGTCTTTGAAGAGGCACGCAGGTCAACAATAAAATCACTTCCATTTGCACCAGATGTGACAACACTCCTATTTGGCTCCGAATTCCTTAACAGTGAAGAAAATGTGTCTGTATTTGAAATGGTGCAGGACTTTATTCTACTAAGTAAACGCTTCCAATAATTGCGACCCTACCGCTGCTCAGCTTATAGTTTACAATGGGTGGAATCAGTGCTTAGTTGCCGTCTGGATGATCTCTCAACACAACATCTCTTTCAAGTGAGCTCCTATCGTATTATCCAATTATCTCTTCTGTTAATGGACCATCAAACTAACCTGATGATCGGTGGCGGGGGGTTTGCTTGTCTGTCTTACGTAAGTTTTCTTTTTAATAAAAGCCTACATCAAATAAAATATATGCGGGCTGAGGGCCTGATTATTAGATTCTCACACTGTTGGGTTTTTTCATAGGGGGGGGGGGGGGGTAGATGGTGGGTAAGGGTTCCCGGTTTCTGTTGCCACGCTGTGTGCCGGGGGTGACGAGTGGTGGTTTGTACATTATTATCAAGACATTGCATGCTAATGAATAATGCGTCTTCCACTTGCAAGACACTGTTCGTTTCCCGGCGGTGCATAGTGCTGGCGGCGGTCGTCTGGAGTCGTGTCCCTTACTGAAATGAAATACGTTATCAGCGCTCGCACCCTCCACCCCCCCCCCCCCCCCCCCATCCGTTGTCCATTAGAATACCCTCGTCTTATATTAGCGTTAGGCTGCGATTTCCAAGTGAGTCAGTTCCCTTACTGTTGTCGATCAGTGTTAATGTCTTTTGCCTTCAAGTTGGCCCTTTTCAATTGTCATCCTTCTCCTTCACTGTTCATCACTGTTCCTCTCGATCTACTTTCTTCATTTTTTTCTCGTTTAAACAATATCGAAACAGACCCACCCGTTCTATCTGTCTAACTGAAATTGTTCAGCTCGTTGTGTCATAAGCAGTGATCTCGAAAAAAAAAATGTTTTTTTTCCTTCTACCTTTTTCTTTTGTCTGCTACTTTTGTTGGGTATGGGGTCATAGGACGTGTTTTGGGGAAAAAGAATCCAATTATTTAGTTTAACATTTTAGCCAAAGTAACGACCAAAACCGGCCAGCCCTATATACAAAAATATGCGGTCAAACATGTTTCTATTCCAAGATTTCTGACTTGAAAACATAGCTTGTTGCCCCTCATTGGAGGGATCTCTTTGGGATCGTTCCAATGAGGGGTCATAGACCGTGTTTTTTTTTTTTGTTTTTTTTAGAAAAAAGAATTCAATTATTTAATTTAACACTTTGGCTGAAGTAACGACCAAAACCGGCCAGCTCTATATACAGAAATATGCGGTCAAACATGTTTCTATTCCAAGTTTTCTGACTCGAAAACACGGCTTTGCCCCTGATTGGAGGGAGCTCTTTGAGCTCGTTCCAATGAGGGGTCATAGGCCGTGTTTTGGGGGAAAAAGAATTCAATTATTTAGTTTAACACCTTAGCCAAAGTAACAGCCAACCCCGGCCAGCTGTTATATACAAAAATATGCGGTCAAACATGTTTCTATTCCAAGTTCTCTGACTCGAAAAAACGGCTTGCTGCCCCTCATTGGAGGGAGCTCTTTGAGCTCGTTCCAGTGAGGGGTCATAGGCCGTGTCTCGGGGAAAAAAATCAATTGTTTAGTTATCCAAGAATTTATTTTGAAGGTGTCGTCTTCTACTCTTGTTGGTCATGAGGCTGTGTTTTTAAGAAAAAGGAAAAAAAAGAAAATTAACTCCGATTAACGGTGTGCTTACAAGTATTTTGTCCAGGTGAAACGTTGTCTTAGTCATTAGGGATGTTCTGTCCTCGGGTTGTTGTCATCATCCCTCGGGTACGTCGATTGGCAATGGCATTGTTTAACAATTATCTAAAAACACAACCCACGCATTGAAACCCTTTGCCCAACGTAACGACTAACACCGGCCAGCGTTATACACAAATTTGCATTCGGACTGTTTTTTTTTTTTTTTTTTTTTTTTTGGACTCGAAAACATAGCTGATTACCCCTCGTTGGAAAGATCTCTTCGAGATCGTTCCAATGAGAGGCCATAGGCTGTGTTTTAGAAAAAGACTAAAATAAAAAAATAAAAAAGTACAATCAACTCCGATTAACGGTGTGCTTATTAGCATTTTGTCTATGTGAAAAGTTGTCCTAGGCATTAGGGATGTTCTGTCCTCGGGGTGTTTTCGCCATCCCTGGGGTAGGTCGATTGGTAAAGGCATTGTTTAATTTTTCTGTTTGATTTTTCTTTTTCCTTTTTTAAATGTTTAGCTATCCAATAATTTGTTTTGAAGGTGTCGTCTGCAGCTATTGGTCGGCAAGGGGTTATCTCCGATTAACGACAACAATGCTTCAATTCAGTATCTATTAATTATCAGTATCTATTAATTATATTCTTGGCTCGAAAACATAGCTCATTATCCCTCACTGGAAAGAGCTCGTTGAGCTCGTTCCAGTGGGGGGTCATGAGCTGTGTTTAATTTTTCTGTTTGATTTTTTTTTTTTTTTTTTTTTTTCTTTTTCAAATGTTTAGTTATCCAATAATTTGTTTTGAAGATGTCGTCTGCTGCTATTGATCGGCATGGGGTTATCTCCGATTAACGGTGTGATTACTAACTTCTGTCTAGGGGTGTTGAGACTGGGTGCAATTTTGTCCTGGTCATTAGGAATGTTGGGCTCTTTGGGCGCCTTCTTTTTCCCTGGTGTGGGGTTCGCAAGTAGCTATCAAAGGCTTCATATCGATCGTCTTGTTCTTCTGCTTGAACACGATTCATCAACTATTATCAACTGGGACACCCTTATCTCAATCCATCTTGCAAGCAATTTCATAATAATCATATCGCAGTTATTAGTTTTACTGTCACCGGCATTAATGCCAGTCTCTGTGTTCACAATGTAACTTTGGCCCTTTGGGCCCCAATGACCTTCCATCAGCCCACGATCCTTCTGATTTTTCTTAATCAAGGATTGCAAAATGCATAATAACATCACGTGGCGTAGACCAGCCCGAAGGCTACCCGAAGGCTGCGCGTCGAAAGTGTTGATTGGTCTGCCCTTAAAATTCAAAATGGACTCTCTTACCTTAGTGGACTGAATTGATATGGAGGATGGCATTGGGATCAAGGTGTCAACGTGACCAGCTGAGATTCTCCTCCTTCTCGTTACTATCAATATTATCACCATTATTATTACCATTATTATTACCAATATCACAGGTAATATCGTCCTCCTATGGAAACTCACCTGTTGCAAGAAGGATTAAGCCTGTAAGATATGGGGTGGATCCCACTTGTTAGGTACCTCCGCAGCACATTAGCTACACCCGTCTGACAATTTTCGATTTTTCGTGTCAGAAGGAAATATGTTTCCCTCATTGATTTTTATTCCTTGGCGCAATTACAAAGCTTGCTAGTGGTACATAAAGCTTGATGAATCCTGTCCAGCCAAATATATTACCGTCTGTATCTCATCTCCTCGATTGTGCATATATGTACGACTATCATAACCCACAAGTATAGTACATGTATTTATGTGTGTAAATATGTATATATATATATGTGTGTATGTATGTATATGTATATGTATATATGTGTACATGTATATGTATATATGTGTGTGTATCCGTGTGTGTGTGTATGTGTGTGTGTGTGTGTGTGTGTGTGTGTGTGTGTGTGTGTGTGTGTGTGTGTGTGTGTTTGTGTATCTGCATGTATATATGTGTGTATATGTGTACGTGTGTTTGTGTCTATGTATATCTGAGAGCATATATATGTGCACATACACGTATGTGTGTAGAAGTCGGCCTAAATAGTCAGTAACTAGTAAGTATAAACCCTCCACCACCCATCCCAGATGATGTGGGCCGACATTGACAAAGTCAATGATGGTCTATATCTTCTGGAATGCGTGATGGCGTGTCCTTTTGCTCAGTTCCAGGTTCCTGAAAATGGACTGTATATATGTGTGTGTATCCGTGTGTGTGTGTGTGTGTGTGTGTGTGTGTTTGAGGTTAAAAAATCGCACTGGCACAGACATTTCCTACTGAAACGTTTTTTTCTTTTAATATGCCGCCGAAAAATTGTTTTTATTTACTGAACCCTGATGGGTTTCAAACATGACAAAAAATTACATAAAATTGATTTAAACTAAGTGATGAGCTTAGGAACTGGTTAAACTGACTGGCAAAAATTGATGTTATTCATTGATGGGCTCTAATTTAGTCCTTACAAGGATGTTACGCAAGCTTTTGTTTTTCTTATAGGCGATGACAGGTCGAAGATTCAAAGGTTCATTTAATTTAGCATTGGTAAAATTGAATTCATCTTTTAACATTTTTGCTATTTCGATATTCATTCTGTTGTACGTTAAAGTGAAAGGAATGATGGACCTCCTTTCGCACTCGCCCTCTGATATGTTCATACCAAATGGCCAGAGGGTTTGAAGCGTATTGATCCAAAAAGCTTCACGTTTTTTTCTAAATTCATCCGTTTCTTCTAATGTGTCTTTAATTGGTGGTTGTTCAATAGGATGGATTTCGAAATCGTCCAAAGAATGGCCAGGAAGGTTAAAATGTTGTGCTACTGGGGCATCAGCATTATGTTTTATATCCTGTTTGTGTCTAGTAGCACGTTCTCGAAAAGGATTTTGACTTTGACCAACATACTGTTTCCGACATCGCTTACAAGTGATAAGGTAAATAATGTTTGGTGAATCACAATGGAGGTTGTTACGGATCTGATAATGATTTTTCGTTTGTTCGGAGGAAAATTCCTCTTTCTGATCAGGCATAAAAGTATGCAGTCTACAACGAGGCTTTTTGCAATTAAATACCGCGCCACTACCTTTCTGCAACGGTCTGTTGTGTTCAATCTTCAGTGGTTCGAAATCGGTAGTTTCAGCTGGACTTTCGAGCTTTTTCAGGGTTTGGGATTTCAGGCTACGCAAGAGGCGCAGCGAGTACCCTCTCGATCTGAGGGCGCCAAATAGAGTAGAACAAGCCTCATTGAAATTTACCTTATCACTTGAATTGCGGTGGAAACGAATGAGTTGTGATTTGATGATACCTTTAAATGTATGTTGAGGATGAAATGATTTGGTGTGCAACAATAGATGCGAATCAGTTGGTTTAAAATACACTTTATAATCTAAATGACCGGATGCCTGACATTACTTGCCTTTATACACGGTCACATCGAGAAAATCAACAGAATTTTCACTGATAGTAGCTTTCAATTTAATATTTGGATCGTGATTGTTCAAAATTTCTAAAAATTCATCAAAATCTTCTTTTGAATGTTTCCAAATAATAAAAATGTCATCTAAATACCTGAGATATACGAGAGGATGCTTTGCACATTTGCTTAAGGCATTTTCCTCCCATTCCGCTACATAAATGCTTGCAAAATTAGGACTGAATCTTTTGCCCATAGGACAACCCATTATTTGTAGAAAATATTCTCCATTGAATTGAAAGTCATTACCTTTTAAGCTCAGCTCTAAAAGATCCAAAATTTGTTCATCCGGGCGTTTCGCATCCGGATATTTTTCAAATGCATTTTTAACTGATTTAACACCTTTATCAATATCAATGTTCGTATACATACTGTCGATATCCAAAGTAGCCAGAATTGCATTTTTCGATATTTTCAATTTCGAAATTTTTGACAGGAAATCCTGTGTATTTTTTAGATAGCTCGGATGTCTATTTGCTATAGGTTTCAGATGATAATCAATTAATTCCGAGATTGCATAAGATTCCGAATTACAATCTGATACAATTGGCCTCCCGGGTGGAGTTAAGTCATCCGTCCATGAAGAACGGTCCTTGTGGATCTTTGGTAGGATATAAAATTGTCTTGTTTGAGCACTGAGCTTAGCTGTTAAATATTTCAATTGTTTTTTGGTAATGTGACCTTCGTCGAGGAGAAATTTTAAGATCTTATTGAATTTTTCGATATTACTAGGCCAAATAAGTGAATCTATTTTCTTATAATGTTTAGTATTGCTGAGTTGTCTCATGGCTTCCTTTATATAATTATCCCGAGATAGAACAACTACCGACCCACCTTTGTCGGCTGGTTTAATTACTAATTTCTTATTTTTTCGAAGTTTCGTGAGGGCTCTCCGTTCACCAGCTGTTAAATTGTCTTTATCGGAGAGTATGTTCATGCTGAACACCTTTTGGATGATTCGTTTGCTAGCCTCAATAATTTCGGGATCTACTTCACTATCTGGAGGTGACCAACCAGATGATTCTGTAAAAGGAAGTTTCCGACCGCTGGAGTTTCTAAAGCGGTCTGCTAATTTCATTTGCCTAAGAAAATTACAGTTGTATGATGGTAAATTTGTTTGGTTATCAGTTTTAGGCTTTGGTGCTGGTACAAACGTTAAACCGCGATCTAAAAGAGATTTCTCTTGGGTTGTTAGGTCATTGGTGCCAGACAGGTTAACCACATTAGTTCCTAATCCCACATCTGTTAGGCGGCTGTTACCTTTGCCTTTACTTAGTTTAAATTTAGGTGGTTCAACCAGTGATCGTACATAATATTGGCGGTTCTCGTGGTCCAATGGATTAAATCCTGAGCAACATCAAACTTCGCGTCATCAATTTTAGGTATAACGTTAACGTCCTTCACTTTCCGAATGGTTTCGTTGATGATGCTCAGGGTTCTCCTCTCAGCCTGAGGGAGTTTTTGCGAAAAGTTTAGTTCAGCGAAATAAATTTTTGCTGATCTAAACTTGACCCTGATATCGCTAAGCATATTCCGCAACTGCTTAACTACGAGATCAGAATTATCGTTTCGAGAATTCACGCCAATATTTAATAATATTTTTTGGGGACTGGACTGGCCCCTGTGCCCTTTAAACATAGAGCGCAGATGATTGAATTTGGCGCCGGGGTAACACTCCACCTGGATGTCCGGATGGGGATTTCGATCAATGCGTCCTAAATTTGAACTTCCAATCATAAGGATGTTTTTACAAACATCGGGGAGGCGCCAATTCCTTTTGTCAAAATTAACTCCGCTTTTATGCCGAAACTGGGAGAATTTAGAATCAAAAGAGCGGCCCGAGTTGCGGCTCGGTGATTTGACTTTCTCTGAGTACGATATACCCGGTTGAACCACACTAGAGGCAGGAGAAGGGAGAGAGGAAACAGAAGCAGGAGAGGAAACAGAAGCAGGAGAGGACACAGAAGCAGGAGAAGAAACAGAAGGAGGAGTTCTAGTAAGAGCACTAGGAGAACCAGAGAAGAAAGGCTGAGGAGGAGTAGGAGGTAGAGGAGCAAGACGAGGCGAGACAGCGTTACTCAATTTGCGAGCATCTTCAGTCACAATATGGACCGGAGATGTTTGCAAATTGAGGCGCTTACTCCGAGAGAAAGAAGTAGAAGGAAAAGAAGAGGGAGAAGTGCTTTGCCTTGATCTTTTCTTATTTTGCTTTTCGCGTTGGGGTAGAGGGACAACACGGGCCGGAGTTTGCTTGCTCCCTCCCGTATTGTTCCTTACTCCAGACGCTGGGCGAAGTTCCGAGATGTAAGACTCATAGGCCGAAACCGTCTTATCTGTCAACTTATTTTTAAAGTTTTGTTGAGCCCAGATCAAGGCACGCGCCGAAGCGCTGTTGAAGTCTATTTTTTCGAGTCCAGGAGGTGGTCGCATAGCCAAAGTTATCTTAGACTTCAACTGGTTTAAATTTATCTTGTAATGCTCAACTAAAGCATTTAACGTTTGGTTGGCCCATCCCACACTAATCTGTCGAAAAACAGAAAAAATGTGTGGGGTGGGAAGAGCCGGCTTTAGAAAGCCACCTAACTCATCTACTTTCTTCTCCAACTGTTTCGGGAAATCCCGGTTGGCCAAATGCTGCTCTAAGAGCCCAATATGGTGCATACACTGAATCACCTGGAAAAGGGCCTTGACCAATCTAGAATAGGCCTGGAACGATTGTTCCTGGCCTCTTCCAGACTGGGCAACTCTCTTTCCCTGATGCTTCTGTCTTTTTTGAGCCATTTGAAGAATAGGTAGATGAATTTAAAATGAAGAAATGAAATAAATTAAAATGAAATCTAGATATTACCTATTAGAGAAGATACCTGGATTGGTTGTAGTCTTCAACAAAGGTAGAAAATAATCCGTCTGTCTCGACGCGTTTCGCTTGGTTTGGCTTTTTCAAAGAGACTTTGAGGAAAATGATTCCAACTTTGGGAGGGCATGCATGGTATATATCCATATGTGGGCTGGGGGTGTTTTTCACAGCTCAGTATATAATTAAACTCGGTAACAAGCTGACAAATGTCACTCATCTAATTAATTCTTTTCAATCTGAGATGTCCCAAGTTTGTTTTTCACAACTCAGTTTGTGTCGTCCAAACAAATTAGATGAAGCCCTATTGATTGGCTTCCATTGAATTTTAATCAGTCAGTGAGTGGTTTGCTTTACTGACCCCATGAAGCCCTATTGGTTGGCTTTGATTTAAGTAAAACCAATCGGGAGCGGTTTGCTTTACTGGCTTCAGAAGTATGTGAAAATAATATGAAATAATGGTTTGATAAAATATATTGAGACTAAAGAAATAAATGAAAAAATAGATCATGATGCCTCACGAATGTTATCAGTTGAAATGAATATCCCCCGACGGAGGTTTATGACGGAAAATATTTTACACCACGTAGAAATTGTGTGTTTTACCTTCTGAACCTCTACATTGTGTGAAAGGTATGAAAAATTAAAAATAAAAATAAAAATAATAATTTAAATAAATGAATCAACCAAATAAATAAATAAATAAATAAATAAATAAATAAAAAAAAAAAAATAATAAAAAATTAAAAATAATCAATAAATAAATATATAAATAAATAAATAATAATTTTATTTAGGAAATACATTCACATGATTGAAATTGGAACCTATTTTGTTTTTGGGCATATATGAACTCTCGCACTCGCCTGTGTGTGTTTGAGGTTAAAAAATCGCACTGGCACAGACATTTCCTACTGAAACGTTTTTTCTTTTAATATGCCGCCGAAAAATTGTTTTCATTTACTGAACCCTGATGGGTTTCAAACATGACAAAAAATTACATAAAATTGATTTAAACTAAGTGATGAGCTTAGGAACTGGTTAAAGTGACTGGCAAAAATTGATGTTACTCATTGATGGGATCTAATTTAGTCCTTACAAGGATGTTACGCAAGCTTTTGTTTTTCTTATAGGCGATGACAGGTCGAAGATTCAAAGGTTCATTTAATTTAGCATTGGTAAAATTGAATTCATCTTTTAACATTTTTGCTATTTCGATATTCATTCTGTTGTACGTTAAAGTGAAAGAAATGATGGACCTCCTTTCGCACTCGCCCTCTGATATGTTCATACCAAATGGCCAGAGGCTTTGAAGCGTATTGATCCAAAAAGCTTCACGTTTTTTTCTAAATTCATCCGTTTCTTCTAATGTGTCTTTAATTGGTGGTTGTTCAATAGGATGGATTTCGAAATCGTCCAAAGAATGGCCAGGAAGGTTAAAATGTTGTGCTACTGGGGCATCAGCATTATGTTTTATATCCTGTTTGTGTCTAGTAGCACGTTCTCGGAAAGGATTTTGACTTTGACCAACATACTGTTTCCGACATCGCTTACAAGTGATAAGGTAAATAATGTTTGGTGAATCACAATGGAGGGGGTTACGGATCTGATAATGATTTTTCGTTTGTTCGGAGGAAAATTCCTCTTTCTGATCAGGCATAAAAGTATGCAGTCTACAACGAGGCTTTTTGCAATTAAATACCGCGCCACTACTATTTTGCAAAGGTCTGTTGTGTTCAATCTTCAGTGGTTCGAAATCGGTAGTTTCAGCTGGACTTTCGAGCTTTTTCAGGGTTTGGGATTTTAGGCTACGCAGAAGGCGCAGCGAGTACCCTCTCGATCTGAGGGCGCCAAATAGAGTGGAACAAGCCTCATTGAAATTTACCTTATCACTTGAATTGCGGTGGAAACGAATGAGTTGTGATTTGATGATACCTCTAAATGTATGTTGAGGATGAAATGATTTTGTGTGCAACAATTGATGTGAATCAGTTGGTTTAAAATACACTTTATAATCTAAATGACCGGACGCCTGAAATTGCTTGCCTTTATACACGGTCACATCGAGAAAATCAACAGAATTTTCACTGATAGTAGCTTTCAATTTAATATTTGGATCGTGATTGTTCAAAATTTCTAAAAATTCATCAAAATCTTCTTTTGAATGTTCCCAAATAATAAAAATGTCATCTAAATACCTGAGATATACGAGAGGATGCTTTGCGCATTTGCTTTAGGCATTTACCTCCCATTCCGCTACATAAATGCTTGCAAAATTAGGACTGAATCTTTTGCCCATAGGACAACCCATTATTTGTAGAAAATATTCTCCATTGAATTGAAAGTCATTACCTTTTAAGCTCAGCTCTAAAAGATCCAAAATTTGTTCATCCGGGCGTTTCGCATCCGGATATTTTTCAAATGCATTTTTAACTGATTTAACACCTTTATCAATATCAATGTTCGTATACATACTGTCGATATCCAAAGTAGCCAGAATTGCATTTTTCGATATTTTCAATTTCGAAATTTTTGACAGGAAATCCTGTGTATTTTTTAGATAGCTCGGATGTCTATTTGCTATAGGTTTCAGATGATAATCAATTAATTCCGAGATCGCATAAGATTCCGAATTACAATCTGATACAATTGGCCTCCCGGGTGGAGTTAAGTCATCCGTCCATGAAGAACGGTCTTTGTGGATCTTTGGTAGGATATAAAATTGTCTTGTTTGAGCACTGAGCTTAGCTGTTAAATATTTCAATTGTTTTTTGGTAATGTGACCTTCGTCGAGGAGAAATTTTAAGATCTTATTGAATTTTTCGATATTACTAGGCCAAATAAGTGAATCTATTTTCTTATAATGTTTAGTATTGCTGAGTTGTCTCATGGCTTCCTTTATATAATTATCCCGAGATAGAACAAATACCGACCCACCTTTGTCGGCTGGTTTAATTACTAATTTCTTATTTTTTCGAAGTTTCGTGAGGGCTCTCCGTTCACCAGCTGTTAAATTGTCTTTATCGGAGAGTATGTTCATGCTGAACACCTTTTGGATGATTCGTTTGCTAGCCTCAATAATTTCGGGATCTACTTCACTATCTGGAGGTGACCAACCAGATGATTCTGTAAAAGGAAGTTTCCGACCGCTGGAGTTTCTAAAGCGGTCGGCTAATTTCATTTGCCTAAGAAAATTACAGTTGTATCATGGTAAATTTGTTTGGTTATCAGTTTTAGGCTTTGGTGTTGGTACAAAAGTTAAACCGCGATCTAAAAGAGATTTCTCTTGGGTTGTTAGGTCATTGGTGCCAGACAGGTTAACCACATTAGTTCCTAATCCCACATCTGTTAGGCGGCTGTTACCTTTGCCTTTACTTAGTTTAAATTTAGGTGGTTCAACCAGTGATCGTACATAATATTGGCGGTTCTCGTGGTCCAATGGATTAAATCCTGAGCAACATCAAACTTCGCGTCATCAATTTTTGGTATCACGTTAACGTCCTTCACTTTCCGAATGGTTTCGTTGATGATGCTCAGGGTTCTCCTCTCAGCCTGAGGGAGTTTTTGCGAAAAGTTTAGTTCAGCGAAATAAATTTTTGCGGATCTAAACTTGACCCTGATATTGCTAAGCATATTCCGCAACTGCTTAACTACGAGATCAGAATTATCGTTTCGAGAATTCACGCCAATATTTAATAATATTTTTTGGGGACTGGACTGGCCCCTGTGCCCTTTAAACATAGAGCGCAGATGATTGAATTTGGCGCCGGGGTAACACTCCACCTGGATGTCCGGATGGGGATTTCGATCAATGCGTCCTAAATTTGAACTTCCAATCATAAGGATGTTTTTACAAACATCGGGGAGGCGCCAATTCCTTTTGTCAAAATTAACTCCGCTTTTATGCCGAAACTGGGAGAATTTAGAATCAAATGAGCGGCCCGAGTTGCGGCTCGGTGATTTGACTTTCTCTGAGTACGATATACCTGGTTGAACCACACTAGATGCAGGGGAAGGGGGAGAAGAAACAGAAGCAGGAGAGGAAACAGAAACAGGAGAAGAAACAGAAGGAGGAGGAGGAGTTCTAGTGAGAGCACTAGGAGAACTAGAGAAGAAAGGCTGGGGAGGAGTAGGAGGTAGAGGAACAAGACGAGGCGAGACAACGTTACTCAATTTGCGAGCATCTTCAGTCACAATATGGACCGGAGATGTTTGCAAATTGAGGCGCTTACTCTGAGAGAAAGAAGAAGTAGAAGGAAAAGAAGAAGAGGGAGAAGTGCTTTGCCTTGATCTTTTCTTATTTTGCTTTTCGCGTTGGGGTAGAGGGACAACACGGGCCGGAGTTTGCTTGCTCCCTCCCGTATTGTTCCTTACTCCAGACGCTGGGCGAAGTTCCGAAATATAAGACTCATAGGCCGAAATCGTCTTATCTGTCAACTTGTTTTTAAAGTTTTTTTGAGCCCAGATCAAGGCACGCGCCGAAGCGCTGTTGAAGTCTATCTTTTCGAGTCCAGGAGGTGGTCGCATAGCCAAAGTTATCTTAGACTTCAACTGGTTTAAATTTATCTTATAATGCTCAATTAAAGCATTTAACGTTTGGTTGGCCCATCCCACACTAATCTGTCGAAAAACAGAAAAAATGTGTGGGGTGGGAAGAGCCGGCTTTAGAAAGCCCCCTAACTCATCTACTTTCTTCTCCAACTGCTTCGGGAAATCCCGGTTGGCCAAATGCTGCTCTAGGAGCCCAATATGGTGCATACACTGAATCACCTGGAAAAGGGCCTTGACCAATCTAGAATAGGCCTGGAACGATTGTTCCTGGCCCCTTCCAGACTGGGCAACTCTCTTTCCCTGATGCTTCTGTCTTTTTTGAGCCATTTGAAGAATAAGTAGATGAATTTAAAATGAAATTAAAATGAACAAATGAAATAAATTAAAATGAAATCTAGATATTACCTATTAGAGAAGATACCTGGATTGGTTGTAGTCTTCAGCAAAGGTAGAAAATAATCCGTCTGTCTCGACGCGTTTCGCTTGGTTTGGCTTTTTCAAAGAGACTTTGAGGAAAATGATTCCAACTTTGGGAGGGCATGCATGGTATATATCCATATGTGGGCTGGGGTGTTTTTCACAGCTCAGTACATAATTAAACACGGTAACAAGCTAACAAATGTCACTCATCTAATTAATTCTTTTCAATCTGAGATGTCCCAAGTTTGTTTTTCACAACTCAGTTTGTGTCGTCCAAACAAATTAGATGAAGCCCTATTGATTGGCTTCCATTGAATTTTAATCAGTCAGTGAGTGGTTTGCTTTACTGACCCCATGAAGCCCTATTGGTTGGCTTTGATTTAAGTAAAACCAATCGGGAGCGGTTTGCTTTACTGGCTTCAGAAGTATGTGAAAATAATATGAAAAAATGGTTTGATAAAATATATTGAGACTAAAGAAATAAATGAAAAAATAACGCCAAAGATCATGATGCCTCACGAATGTTATCAGTTGGAATGAATATCCCCCGACGGAGGTTTATGACGGAAAATATTTTACACCACGTAGAAATTGTGTGTTTTACCTTCTGAACCTCTACACTGTGTGAAAGGTATGAACAATTAAAAATAAAAATAATAATTTAAATAAATGAATCAACCAAATAAATAAATAAATAAATAAATAAATAAATAAATAAATAAATAAAAATAAAAATTAATAAAAAATTAAAAATAATCAATTAAAAATAATAAATAAATAAATATATAAATAAATAATAATTTTATTTAGGAAATACATACACATGATTGAAATTAGAACCTATTTTGTTTTTGGGCATATATGAACTCTGGCACTCGCCTGTGTGTGTTTGAGGTTAAAAAATCGCACTGGCATAGACATTTCCGACTGAAACGTTTTTTTCTTTTAATATGCCGCCGAAAAATTGTTTTCATTTACTGAACCCTGATGGGTTTCAAACATGACAAAAAATTACATAAAATTGATTTAAACTAAGTGATGAGCTTAGGAACTGGTTAAACTGACTGGCAAAAATTGATGTTACTCATTGATGGGCTCTAATTTAGTCCTTACAAGGATGTTACGCAAGCTTTTGTTTTTCTTATAGGCGATGACAGGTCGAAGATTCAAAGGTTCATTTAATTTAGCATTGGTAAAATTGAATTCATCTTTTAACATTTTTGCTATTTCGATATTCATTCTGTTGTACGTTAAAGTGAAAGGAATGATGGACCTCCTTTCGCATTCGCCCTCTGATATGTTCATACCAAATGGCCAGAGGGTTTGAAGCGTATTGATCCAAAAAGCTTCACGTTTTTTTCTGAATTCATCCGTTTCTTCTAATGTGTCTTTAATTGGTGGTTGTTCAATAGGATGGATTTCGAAATCGTCCAAAAAATGGCCAGGAAGGTTAAAATGTTGTGCTACTGGGGCATCAGCATTATGTTTTATATCCTGTTTGTGTCTAGTAGCACGTTCTCGGAAAGGATTTTGACTTTGACCAACATACTGTTTCCGACATCGCTTACAAGTGATAAGGTAAATAATGTTTGGTGAATCACAATGGAGGGGGTTACGGATCTGATAATGATTTTTCGTTTGTTCGGAGGAAAATTCCTCTTTCTGATCAGGCATAAAAGTATGCAGTCTACAACGAGGCTTTTTGCAATTAAATACCGCGCCACTACTATTGTGTGTGTGTGTGTGTGTGTGTGCGTTTGTCTTACCAACTTGACGAGGTAACTAGACAAAAGAGTTTGCGTGTTTCGCCTTACCGAGGTACAAAAGACAAAAGAAACCCTTTACCTCGGTTGTTTTCCCAGAACTGTACCGGCAAAACGAGGTTGAAACCGTTAGTCCACACAAAGGGCAGACAATGGGGTACCTCGGTATGTAGGGAAAACAAGACTCTGTGTGTGTGTGTGTGTGTGTGTGTGTGGGTTTGTCTTACCAACTTGACGAGGTAACTAGACAAAAGAGTTTGCGTGTTTCGCCTTACCGAGGTACAAAAGACAAAAGACACCCTTTACCTCGGTTGTTTTCCCAGAACTGTACCGGCAATACGAGGTTGAAACCGTTAGTCCACACAAAAGACAAACAATGGGGTACCTCGGTATGTAGGGAAGACAAGACTGTGTGTGTGTGTGTGTGTGTGTGTGTGTGTGTGTGTGTGTGTGTGTGTGTGTGTGTGTGTGTGTGTGTGTGTGTGTGTGTGTGTGTGTGTGTGTGTGTGTGTGTGTGTTTGTGTATCTGCATGTATATATGTGTGTATATGTGTACGTGTGTTTGTGTCTATGTATATTTGAGAGCATATATATGTGCACATACACGTATGTGTGTAGAAGTCGGCCCAAATAGTCAGTAACTAGTAAGTATAAACCCTCCACCACCCATCCCAGATGATGTGGGCCGACATTGACAAAGCCAATGATGGTCTATATCTTCTGGAATGCGTGATGGCGTGTCCTTTTGCTCAGTTCCAGGTTCCTGAGGTGCGTTATGGAAATATCACTTGGGGGCAACTGTGGTTCAGAATGTGGTTCGCTCGGGTGAACTTGGAACTAGCGGGTGTCAACTGTATCGGTATATTTATGTTAGAGCCTGTGCACATGCGTATGTGTGTGTACGAGAGAGAAAGAATGCACAGGTTGTGTGTGAGGATGCGGGGCAGCGTGTGCGTGTGAGGGTGTGCGAGTGTGTAGATACGCTTGTGTGTGTGAGAGGACGTATATGTGCATATATGCAGCCCGTGCCAAGCAGCAATAATACAACTCTATTACTTTAGCAAATATTAGAGTCTTCCCTTTTTTGTGTGTGTGTGTGTCTCCTCACCTTTGGTTTGTCGCTTGCGTTACAATTCACCCACTCCCGAATTATGCTACGTATGATATCCACTACTATTTTGTTATTTAGTTTGACATTTGACTTTGAATAAGCAGTTCATTCCTTCGGAATTTGAATTGTTTTTCCAGCTTGTTTTCCTTATTTTTCTTTACTATTTTCTCTTGCTTGTTTCTTCTGAGTTACCTTCTCCACTTTCATCCAAACTCTCGTATAAAGCAACCTGAATTCAATTCGCACCACTGCGAAATGATCCTGTCATTGAAAGTTACCAATCTCCGGGCATCATGCATACGTGTGTATTATTACCACCCACAGATTACATAATGTATAGTCTTGAATCTTACCGCGCCAGGATTGGTACATTCAATACTGTAGTTCATGCTCGCGGCCTGAAAAGAAGACTAACAAAACACCAGTCCCTCTGTGCTCTTGTGTATCTTTACATGTGGTCTATTCGTATTAAGGTCCAGATCAGCATTACTGTAACATCAGCCCTGTTTCATCTTTTATTCAACAAATTTATCCTACGCTGCCAATGCAGTATTGATCTTTGTACGAATGTTGAAAGACCCAATCTCCCACCGACACTTAATGTACCATATACAATGCCAACTTCCTCAGCCATCTGTTATTTTATATATTTTATGACTTTGGTATTGGCTGTGGTCTTGTTATTGTCCGGAGACATTGAATCAAACCCTGGACCAGACTCTGTGTACAGAGAAAATAACCATGATGCATTAAAAATCTTTCACCTGAACATCCAAAGCCTGAAGCCTAAAGTAGACATTGTTCAATATGAATCATCTTCCTATGTAATCTTAGCATTTACTGAGACATGGCTTCAATGTTCGGACCCAACATCAGATATTATGATCCATGGCTTCCAAGAACCTGTACGATTTAACCGTTTGTCGAGGGGAGGGGGTGTTGCCGTCTACGTGAAAGACGGCTTGTGCTTTCGGCATAGAACTGATCTTGAGGTGAATGACATTGAATGCATCTGGGCTGAAGTGTTCATGACCCATGGTACGTCACTGCTGCTAGGAGTATTTTACCGCCCACCCAGTAGTCCCACAGATGTTTGGGATAAAATTATGGCATCTATTGACAAAGCCAAAGATACCTTAATTTCAGACATAATTATTACTGGTGACTTCAACGACAACCAATATGGTTCTCCCAATGGTTGCTTCCGGGAACTAAGTAATTATTTCAATCTTAGACAGCTTGTGGAAGAACCAACATGCTTTACCGAATCATCTGCAACTCTGATCGACCTATTTGCGGTTAGTAATACTGTACATGTACTGGAATGTGAAGCCCTAGAACCACTTGTACCTGACATGACTCGCTATCATTGTCCAATTTATATTGCCATTGAATTCAAGAAAGAAAAGCCTAAAAACTTTAAGAGACACATATGGTTGTATGCAGAGGGAAACTTTTATGGTCTGAACACTGCATACAATAACGTAGACTGGGAAAGACTGCTTGCTCATTCGTGCCTGGACACTGTAGTATCCACCTTCACCGATCAATTACTCGAAACGGCATCTAAATTTATTCCCAACAAATTGATAAACTCTACGGCTAACCAGCCTAAATGGATGCATAATCAAATTCGATTATTAATAAGGCAAAGAACACGTTTATACCGTAGAGCAAAACGCCCTGGCCAACTGCAAGACTGGGCGAGATATAAGCATAAACGAAACGAAGTCGTATCAGCTGTTAGGAAAGCCAAATCTACATATATATCAAAAGTCCAATCAGAACTAAGTTGTCCGGATACACCATCGTCAGTGTGGTGGAAAACATTAAAAACATTTATCTGTAAAAATATCCATGGAATCCCGACTATAAGTCACCTCAACAAACTCTATTCAACCAATCTAGAAAAAGGCGGAAGTGTTCAATGATTACTTCTGTTCCATTTCGACATTGGATGACACTAATGCATCCTTGCCAGATTCACCCCCGCCTACCCTACAATCGCTTGACAAAATAACACTTGAAAGCAAGGAAGTGTACGAAGCAATCAAGAGTATTAAGGTATCGAAGGCTTCTGGTCCTGATCTAATAAGTCCCAGACTTTTAAAAGAATGTAAAGACTCATTGTGTGACCCACTTACGGCCCTCTTCAATAGGTTATTAGATAACTGTTACTTTCCAAATTTATGGAAAAAGCCAATGTGACACCGGTGCTGAAAAAGAATCCGTCTAATGTAGTTACTAACTATCGGCCAATATCTTTGCTTAGCTGTACTGGTAAACTACTTGAAAAATGTATCTTCAAACGATTATGGCATTTCTTATGTGATAACAACATACTAAGCCAGTTTCAGTCTGGTTTTACTCCAGGTGACTCTACGGTTCTACAACTGACAGACCTCTATGATGAATTCTGTCATGCTCTTGACGAAGGAAAAGAAGTAAGGGTCGTCTTTTGTGATGTTAGTAAGGCATTTGATAAAGTTTGGCATGTTGGTCTTATTCACAAGCTCGAGAGAATAGGAATATCCGATGACTTGCTTTGTTTCCTAAAATCATACCTTTCTGATCGGTACCAGCGCGTCCTTGTAGCCTCTGAGGCATCTCCTTGGAAACCAATAACGTCTGGTGTTCCACAGGGTTCTATCCTTGTTCCCCTGTTATTCCTGATTTACATCAACGATATTACTGTAAACCTACTTAGCAGCATACGTTTATTTGCAGATGATACATCACTTTATCTTATAATTGAGAATCCTGACCAAGGTGCCATCATACTCAACCGTGATTTAGCCACAATTGAACATTGGGCTAAAACTTGGCTCGTTGAGTTCAACCCCCATAAAACGGAAACCATGATCATATCACGTAAAAGTAACGTTCCAGTGCACCCACCAATATATTTAGGCGGAACTCAAATCTCGGAGGTGTGTAGCCACAAGCATCTGGGTGTAATTTTGAATAAAGGTTGTACATGGAACGACCATATCAATGATATGTGCGCTAAAGCCTGGACACGTATTGACTTGCTCAGGGCCCATAAGTTTACACTTGACCGGAAAGTCCTTGAAAAGATATACTTCGCATTTGTCCGACCTCTTTTAGAATACGCTGACTCTGTCTGGGACAACTGCTCAGCAACTCAAGCTGCTGACCTGGAGAAAATACAAGTAGCTGCAGCAAGAATAGTCACTGGCGCCACTGTGAGCTGCAGAAAAGAACTTCTCTACACAGAAACTCAATGGGATTCACTGGAAGAAAGACGCCGAAAGCACAAGCTTATCCAATTTTTTAAGATGTATCATAAATTAACGCCTCCATATATCTCCAAGAAGGTGCCACCAATTATCTCATCTATCACCCAAAACCACAATCTGCGATCGGAAAATAACCACCGTGTTCCTTTTTGCTACACCAATTTATATAAGTCTTCGTTTATCCCGCAAGTTTCCGACCAGTGGAACGGAATACCCCCCTCAGTAAGAGAAAATTGTTCCCTCATAAACTTCAAGACGTTTATAAATAGTGCGAACCTGCGACCACCAATTTTCTACTATGGCGCCAAATCTCGTGCTGCCCAGATTTATCATTGCAGGTTACGCCTGCATTGCAGTAATATCAACGCCCACTTATACGATAACCATCTCTCACCATCTCCACGTTGCCAGTGTGGGGATCTTGAAAATACTGAGCACTTTCTTATGCACTGCCCAATCTATGACGATGCTCGTGATTCCACAATCAATACATTGCCATTTACTTATGAGCTCTCAACACTTTTATTTGGATCCGAACATTTGAATAACAATGAAAACTTTCTTGTCTTCAGAGCTGTGCAGGACTTCATCATGGTGAGTGGACGTTTTAATACGTAACAGTGAGCCCAAAGACATTTTGGTATTATTTGCCACACATATGGGCCACCGTTACCGATTTGTTCATTGAGGCTGCCCTATTGAATATTCTGTGATAGCCAACATTGAATTCAGGTTGTTTCCCCATTTCCTAGTTAACCCTTTACCCAATGTAACGGACAGTGTTATCCAAGAAAATCACCATTTAACCCCCTTTATATTTTCAGTTTTCGTCTCGGGAACATGGCTAGTGACCCCTCAATGGAACGAGTTCGATGAGCTCGTTTCGGTGAGGGGTCATGGGCTGTGCTTTTGAGACGGACATTGAACATTTCTAGTTATTCAAAAATTATTCTTCAAGTGTCGTCTTCTACACGTGTTGGGAAAGGGGTTAAGTTCCTTGTCCCTTTTTATTCTTCTATTCTCTCTATTACTCTCCTTACTCTCTCTATTTCTCATGTTTAAACAATATTTTACTTAGTGTTTCCAGCTACCTTTAAACTTCGTCAGTCTTCCTAAGGAGACAGCTTATACAAGCTAAAAGCTTAATGCTGAATCCTTCCAGCAAATCTCGTTCTTGACACATAACTTTAATGCATACCAATGTATTACGTATTCTGTGTAACAACCATCTTGTAGATAATGATATGTATGTATCATATTTTCTCATGAATAAATATTGTTTAAACTAACTGAAATTGTGTAATCTTGCAGACTTGGGAGACGGATTAAATAAGCATTCAGCTTTCTTCCGAATCCCCTACTACAACAAGTTAGTTTGACATTTCAGGTGTTAAATGTATTCACTGAATTTTATGTACAAAGCATTCAATACGTTTACACTTGTTTGCATGTATACTGTTAACTTATCTTTTTCAATAAATATTGTTTAAACTAAACAATTATCTCTAATTGGCTACTAGCTCACTCCAACTGATTGTTGTGATGGATCAGACTGTTGACATCGCGTGCTGCCTCGTGACGAACCATTCAGCTTAAGAGAACCAGTCTATTTATCGGCACTCTAAACAAACATCTCCGTTCTATGTATGCTTGTCAACTTGAAACGCTTACTAATTAAACAAATTTCCCCAGCCTCTTAATAATGTGCTTATTGATTTATAACGGTGACGCGACTCTTAATTGCAATAAACCTTATTTGCTAGCTTCAGTTGAGAATCTGTTCTAACAATCTTCATCACATCTGACGTTAATTATAAAAACGGATCTCCACTTGCGTTGAGAACTTTAGATTTTTACATGCCGCTGGGTGCATTTCTAAATATTTTGAACATTATGAAATGCACTCTGGTCATAGTATTTTGGATATTCTAATAGAAAGTGTTCCAGAGTCTCCACTATTCTTAACTTACACATTTGACACTCCTTTCCACCTCTCTTCCCCAATTTCTTCTCTAAATAAATTCCAGCGACCGCGGCCTCAGCTTGAACAGCAGTGAGCCCCCCCCCCCCCCCACCCCCAAGCTGCCAGTAAGCTAGTCTTCAAAATGTCCTTACTATGCTGGCCAACCAAATCCTCTTTGCTTAGAACCCTCTCTCGCCAATTTCGGTTACAATACCCCGTGACCTTTTTCTCTAACGGTTTGTTTACTCTGGATTGTACCAACGTTTAAGTCCGAGATCCCCATTGAATCGTTCTCTGTTAACCCTTTACCTAATATAAAAAAGAGGACACTTGCAGATAAAATTCTTGAATGACTAATGTTTCATTTTTGTCTCAAAAACCTAGATTATGACCACCTCATTGGAACGAGCTCGATGAGCTCGTTCCAATGAGGGGTCATAACCTATGTTTTTGAGCCAAAAAAATAAAAAAAATAATGGAAATGTATTGGTGATTTTTGAGAATAGCCGTTACATTGTGTAAAGGGTTAACCCCCTTACATGGTACAGTATATCTAATGTTCTTGACATTTATTTATGTACCATATTTATTTTGACGACAATGTTAGTATTTTGTTCAATTATTGTAATTGAGAAAGGAAATTTATATCAGTTGAAATATCGTGTGCACTGATTCTTTTGTCGTATCTCCTTGTGTATATAAGAGTCTGTATGTAATTGTGATTAATATAATCTGCATGAAGATGTTACACATTTCACTTTCAAGTCAGAGGAATGTAAAATTGTGCTATAATTACAATAGCAGATTTTTCGCGAAGAAACACAATTTGATCATGAGACACAAACACGAATGGGTGGAGATTTCCGAAATAAAATACTGCAAAATCATCACCACTCCAAGAGAAAGAAACGACATGGCATTAATTCGCGTGGAGAGAAAAGCTGAAAGACACTTTTAACAGGACCGCGATCCAGTCGACATTTCCTGTCCGCTGTTGTGACCCTGTACTGGAAGATCATGATTTTTTTTCATTTAATTCTTTACCAAACACGAAAGGCAAATGACATTTGCAAACAAAATCTTCGAATAGCTAATTTTTTTTTAAAAAATGTTTGCTTAAAAAAATATGGCTTAGAGCCCCTCATTGGAACGAGCTCAATGAGGTGTCATAAGCTATGTTCTTGGGATAAAAAATAACAAAATAATGAAAAGTGAATGTTGATTCTTGTAACTGGTGCTAGGCAGGTCTGGCTGTAACATTTGTTGAATGGTTAATGGACGTGGATTTCTTGAAAGTGCATTCTTGTCAACACAGAGTACAGACCAATTGTAAATAGATAGGTAGATACACAGGTGACTTGCAGCAAATAGGAGCATGCAGTTGGATTACTTCAATTTAATTATGCTTAAAGCATTTTTTTTTTCATTGCTCGTGACAAGTTTGATAGTCACAAATAAATGAACTCATAGGTGTTTGTAAACATGTCACAAAGTTTGTTTTCTTATTAAATGTTCTTGACTTTTTATTTATGTGTCATATTTCTTTTGACAGGATTGTTAGTATTTTGTTCTATTACTTTATTTGAGAAGAGGAGTTTATTTAAGAAATAACTGTTGTTTTCCTTCGGTTTATGCGATATAAACCGAAACTTTTCAGCACAAGCTCCATAAGTTAAAAAAGCAATAGCAATCGACAATCGCGTGAGATGGGAAAAGGCAACGGAAAATCTAAATGGACTCAGGGAGACTAAAAAGTTTTGGGATACTTTGAAAACCCTTACTGAACAAAAAACATTAAGACGCCAACAGTAAGGCTCTTAAGATCAGCGATGGAACTATGGCACTGGATGGCGCCTTCGCTGAGCTCCTCAAGAAATATCATCGTCCACATGAGGGCGATAGGTTTGATGACGAGTTCAAAGAAAAAGTAAACAAAAAAAACAAGACAACAAGACAACGTTTAACGATGCCAACTTCTGCCAAACGCCCGAGAACGGAGATGGCCATGAACTGACGGAACCGATAAGCCAAGAAGAAGTGGCTAACACAATTAAAAAAATGTAAGTCTTCTTCTTCCCCAGGAGAGGACGAGGTCTCATATAAAATCCTGAAACAATGTCCCACTACTTTTTGCGGTAGACTCACTAACCTCCTAAACTGCTGTCTCTCTAGTGGATAATTCCCAAAATGTTGGAAAGTAGCTACAGGAGGCATGATACCCAAAGCCGACAAGGACTTGAGCCACCCAGCCAATTACCGCCCAATCAGCCTACTCAGCTGTACTGGAAAAAAATTCGAACGGATTCTCACGACTAGACTCCGCAGCCATCTCGAATCAATCAGCTTTTTCAATAAGTGGCAAAGGGCATACAGAAGCCAAAGCGATGAATCGAGCATGTTTATAGACTGGTAGATTATATGAAAACGGTGTTCAGTCAAAATGAAATAGGAACCGCGCTATTACTCGCCGTAGAAAATGCGTTCGACTCTGTCTGGCACAACGGCATGGGATACAAACTAGCTAAAATGGGGCTACCTACCAAAATTCTAAGGATCATATCATCATTTTTATCTGATCGAAAAATCAAAGTGAGGGTCAACTGCGAAGTGTCAGACGAGGTAAAACTCGAAGCGGGCACTCCACAGGGTTCGGTCCTCAGCCCGCTTCTATTTATAAAATATGTGAATGACATTGACAAGTTAGGGAAGAACCATGTTGGACTATCTCAATTCTCAGACGACAAAGGAATGTGGACGGCCAGTAAGTCTCGAGACATAATGCAAAACCGCCTACAGGATACCATCCGTGACCTGCAAGACTGGTGCGCTCTGTGGCGCATCAAGCTAAATGCCAGGAAGACACAAAGAATCACATTCTATAAAAAGCAAAGGAAAAAAGCTGTCCTTAATATTGAGCTTAAACTTTACGACCACAAACTTGAAGCTAGTAATGAGGCAAATTTTCTGGGATTCACCCTGGAAAGCAGTCTCAATCTAAACAATCACGTAAACTCAGTCACTGTCAAAGCCACTAAATGCATCAATTTCCTGAAAATGATTAGAGGTAAAAATTGGGGAGCCAATAAAGAAGTTCTCCTCAAGCTTTACAAACCATATATACGCCAAGTACTAGAGTTTGGGGCCATAATAACGAGTGACCTGAATAACACCAACGTTGAAAAACTACAACGGGTTCAAAATTATGCCCTGCGTGTGGTACTATGCAAACCCAAATGGGCACCGATAAAGGAACTTCACGAGCTAGCAAAAATAGAAACTATTGATACGCGATTAAAAGACCTACAAATCAAAACCCTCAACAGACTCCAAGATAGTGAATTAATGGTTGAGCTGAACGAACACCGATTCCTTAACAGAAAAACAAAATAAGTTTCCAGAAAATAAAAAAATAAAATAAAATAATATTATACAATATAACTAAATTTCGTGGAGTCAGTAAGGATTTCCTCGCTACTCATTGAGAATTTTAGGATAGAGTCTGTGAGGACTGCCTCCAACTCTGCTGAAGCGCGACTGAAATGCGTTTAATAAGACATATATAACAAAACCCTCTACATACTCCAGGATAGTGAATCAATGATGAAGCTGAACGAACACCGAACCCTTAACAGAAAAACAAGATAAGCCACAGTAAATTAAAATTACTCAATAGAATTAAACTGCGTGGAGTCAATGAGGATTTCCTCGCTACTTATTGAGATCTTTAGGATTGAGTCTGTGAGGATTGCCTCTCAACTCTGCGTGTGGGGAGTGGGCTCCGAAGAAACACACCCCTTACCCCATTCATAACAACAATCACACAATAGTCACGATACACAATAGCGAATACCTATCTTTCTCTCTACCTATAACTTTTCTAATAACATTCTCAAATTGTCTTGCAACACTCTTATCAAGAAGACGCACGGAAATGGTAGACAAAGCGTAAGAGGAATTGGTGCAACCTACCTTTCTGTTAACATACACAAGAAACCACCAAACACCAGGCAAGGATTGAAACAAGCTGGTCTACCTGGGGACGAGTGTAAATTTTATATAAATAAGCATTTGAATAAAGTTTCAACAGCCCTTTTAAGGGCTTGAGGGTGTTTTTTTTTTTTTTTTTTTTTTTTTTTGGGGGGGGGGGGGGGTCATTTGGAATTCCCGAAGGATAACCAGATACCTCATAATCACATACGGCATCCTATCTCCCAGAAGGCTTGATGGATGACTCCCGGTTTTTCAAACTAAACTGTTGGAACTTTCTCCATTCCTTTTTTTTAACCGCTATGGTCATATACCGCGGCCGCTACCAAACCGGCGTTGCTGTTTGGTTTTCTTTTCTCTTCTTCCCTTAAATTTGCCATCGCACAACATTATATTCTGGCTCGCCGCCATGATGGGACTCAAACCTCTACCATCGCCAAGCTAGAACCGGATAGAGCCCACTCTCTAACAGTCTTAATGGCGTTGAGGAATTGATTATTGACAATCTATCACGCCAATGTAAACTGCCGGGAATTCTAACCGCGTGCATACCCCCGCAGACCCCGTTTGAGGCAATAGGAAAGCTGGGCCTGTGTGATCCAAGTGGAATAAAATAAGGTTAACCGGGTCGCAAGGGATTTGTAAATCCCATATCGTCCCTGCGCGCCTTCGGCGCGCTAAAACCTTTCATTCATCACAAGCTTGTGCTGAAAATGTTCGGTTTATATCGCATACACCGAAGGAAAACAACAGTTATTTCTTATAATTTAATCCGGCTGTAATATTAAAAAAGATTAATTAAGATATTTAGCAAGTCACGTAACAATATCATTAAAAATATTTTTTTTGAGTTCCTCCAAAATCATGTTTGGGTGTATGATCTTTTATTCGTCCCCCACTTCGGTATATTTTATTCAAGTCAATTGTTCCCGAGAAATTACCATCATATTCTCGCTGACTGGAGGCGATGAAAAATCGATCATTGATCATCGTTTACAAGCTTGTTATCCATATATCAGTCTGCCGTCACGCCCTCACGGTGACAATTGGATTGAGTGGGCGTGGCTTTCAGAGTCTTCAAAGTTGGATCGGATGTGTGCGAACGTGTAGACATTCCAAATCATTACGTGATTTGGTTTATACGATTTTGACGATTTTCACGCTATATGCTTTCAACCAATCAAACGCAGAGGCGGGGCAAATGATTAAATTATATAAGCTGCAACACCGTGTCTACTGAGTCTTTTATTCTATCTCTTTAGATGAATAAAATGTGTTTTGACTATACTAAGTACCCTTTTATCCAGACAGGGCGAGTTCTTGAAGCTTCCAACAGAGACAAGCGTTTTGAAATATCCCCGCATGCATTGATAATTTATGTCAGAATTGTGGTGATCACGGCCCCCACCCTGCCTTATTAATAATCGGTGTCCGCTTCCCCGTTTGATTGGAACAAGTTTTCTTTTCAAATGTTCTTGACTTTTTATTTATATGTCATATTTCTTTTGATAACACTGTAAGTATTTTGTTCAGTTATTGTATTTGGGAACAGCTTTTCGAAATATCTCCATATAGTATAATAAGTATAATATTTATCGAACAAACATCCTATATAATGGAGGTGATGTGTACTGAGGCGTACTGCACGTCGATGGTGCACTTGCCTTCAAGCAGTACAAACTCTGCCTACGTGGAGTCAGTACGTTGGCAGTTGCTCGTCATTGTTCGGTGGTTCTCTTTGGGTATACCGGCTTTCTCCACCAGCAAAAAGCTGTCCGACATGAGATCACCCTGGTTGTCCAAAGTGTCGTTAAACCCCAGTACATGAATAAACATCACAGTTCGTGGAAAACGTTTAAAATGTTCCTTCATGTTGTCCAATACAAAGTCCGAAATTTAATTTCGTCCAGCTTTTGAAGCGGGTACTGTTTTGCAATAGTAACGAGGCTTTCGGGCGGGCTTCTTCCTCACCCCCGTGCTCTCTGTACTTGAGTTCTGTACATTATTTTCGTCTCTAGAAACGACTTCTTTGTCCTTGGCAATGTGGGGATTACTAAATCAGCAAATGCCTAAATGGAACGAATGTCTTCGAAAAAGATAATCAATTTTACACAAAGGGCTAATTCGTCCCCTGATTTCTGTAATTGCAGAATAATGTTGCTATTTCTTTTCACTATTTCTGACCGACATCTCATATCTTTTTATTTATTTATTGGTGTTTAAGGTCACATATTTCCGCGCGATGGCTAGTCCACGACAGTTTTATGGGTGGAGGAAGTCGGAGTACCCAGAGAGAACCAACGAGCAACGGCAAGCAACTGTCAGCTCCCCAACTTACCAACTCCACACAAGCAGGATTAGCGTTGGTTGAAGACAAGTGCACCATCGACGTGTAGTACGCCTTAGTACGCCTTAGTACGCAACGCCACCGTGCCCCCACGTGGGTAATGGGGGTGAAGTGTCTTGTCAAATGACCCAGCGCGGTTGCCGCAGGTGGGATTCGAACCGAGGACCTCTCAGCGTACAGCCTGCACCCCTACCACTGAGCCACCACGCCCCCTCGTCTCATATATATTACGTAAATTACGATTGCATTATTCACGATAATATATCAATAACAGCAGTAACGCAGTAAAGGGGGGGGGGGTATAATAATGAGGAAGTGGAACGGGGAAGCTGAGGATATGCAACCATTTGTTGTTGTAAAGGAGAGGGTAGTTACACTGATCTTTGAAGTTGGGAAGAAATTAATTTGGGATAGCATCACAACGTTCATTTTTGGGCGTTTATAGAAGGTGAGAGGAGGTCGGAGAGAGCGGCAGTTTGGACAGTCAAAGCCTTCTCACCGACATATATCAGCGGCTAGTGCAAGCGTTATTATTATATAATACTGAAAAAAACACTAATCAGTGGAAGTGGAAGGAAATCGGATTGTGCTGGTGCAGTGGGAAACTTATCTTCCATCTAAAGTCTCATCATCAGATCAGGGCCCTCAAACCCACTATACGCAGACCAGACACCGAATGAGACTACTCACAGAAGACCCTTCATATTGAACCCACCAAGAGGGTTGCGTAAAATATGTAGACTCTCCAATTCATATAGAATATACCCATAGTAGTTTGGTGTACCAAATGTTTACCGCGAGTGGTGAAGTGGTGTTAACCGCGAGCCTTCGGCGCGTGGTTAACACCACTTCACCACATGTAGTGAACATTTGGTACAACAAACTACTTTGGATATATTTTATTTATACCATGACCGTCAGATTATTAAGAGTCGCTATTAGTTTTCCTCGACTTTACTGAGCAGCAGAAATACGTACATGCGAATCTGTTTTTGTTGTTCACCGAAACGAAACGGAAAAAGAAACGGAACCTTTTTCTTTTTAATAACATACTATTTCGAGTTATGGATGCTTTATGAACATGAGACAATGCATGCTTGTTATTTATTTGCATCTTATGATGTAAACCCATTTAAAAACGAAATAAATAACTGCCAGTTTCATTTCACTCTTCGCGAGGCGACGTGCGGTAAATTGGGACAAGTTTGCATTCAGGTCGACGTCACCAAAGGTCAGCTTAGGTGTAGTTCTATTGTAGGTGTAAAATGTAACTACTGATATCCTATTGCTGGCGTGTTCACCACGGTTGACGTGTAAAGCTAAAATTTATGCCATAGGCTTTCTATATATAGTAGAATAGGTAATCATGGCATAAACCTCCTTTCTATATTGCTCATTGCGTTCGAAGCGCTGTCCTATTAGCGCCGAAGTCTGGTATACTTACAATACGCCCTAACAAATTAAAAGGCAGCAAACCCAATTTACTGAGCACAACGAAAGTCTGACAACCTAAGTTATCAGTAAGGGCCTCGATCTCAGCTTTCTTGTTTTTGCTAGACATGCCTATCATACAGTTGCTACCCTGATACCGATCTCTGAGTTTCTCATGTAATTTCTTTCTGAGTTAATCTGTCATTTTCTTCACTCCATCTCCTGTCCTTTCTTCAATCCCAGCCCCACCACTAAATTCAAAACTCTGCTCTGAATCCTGTCGCTTGTTTCGTTATAGAAAACAGTTTTGTCTATTGCTCTAAACATTAGGTTATTATTATTATTATTAATTTTATTATTATAATTATAATAATAATAATAATAATAATAATAATAATTATTATTATTATTATTATTATTATTATTATTATTATTATTATTATTATTATTATTATTATTATTATTATTATTATTATGCTATATAGTTGTAAGATTAGAATTTACATTATCCAAAAAAACCTTAAATCCACGATATCCATGGTAACGTGAAACATTCTGTTCTCAAAGAGTTTTGGAGGAGGGGCGTGTTTTGCAGATGGAAGCTGGTCACGCCCATGCAGAAGTACTGAGTCTATTATGGGGGAGTTATCGTATCGAAACATAGAACTTCTTGAAATGGAATATGCACACAACCAGCAGACTGTGGGTGGCTTCTGTGGGTATCCCAGTGTATCTCGTTACAATCCTTGCCAGGATAGGTTGCCCCATTATCCCCGAAAGTAAGGAAAGTGAAGAAGGTCCAGTCGTTACAGATTTACAGACGTCACTAGAATTATTACTTTTCACTTCCATTGCTCGTATCAGTGGATAAAGTTGTGTTAAATTTATATTGAATTTTCTACAATAATTACAGATGTTTTTTTCGTCCACGCTGTTTTCGAAAAAGTTCAATCTTTTAAAACGTCCGAATTAAGCTCATTTTCCAATGAGTTAGAGAAATAACATATTTCGGTTCGCGTGTTATATCTCTTATTAACACTTTGAACTCTAGTGGTATCCTCCATGCCAGTTCAACGACAGCAATTAGAGAAGAGTCCATATTCATTATTTGGGGTAGACGAATCAGTATTTTCAACGTGCAGCCTCGGGCTGCACGTTTAAAATACTGATTCGTCTACCCCACAATATTTACCGAACGAACATCCTATATAATGAGGTTATGACGTATTATGTTCCTGGCCGGAAAAACGGCCGCTGGAGTTCAAAGAGGGTTAATCTTATAGGCCAGGTGTCTATTTGTGGGGATGCGTTCCTCACCTCCCCCAATAGCCCTCCTAGTCTAAACTATCCATGCTTTGTATTCTTGGTTATTCAGTTTACTCTGTGAGTTTATCAATTGTAGAATACCGAGATGTGTTTCGTATCTATGGAGACGTCATTGTATCAGCTCAGTCCGATTCCCCGTGAAGTTCAACAGTGTTCAGTTGTGTCGTCTGTTGTTAAATTGGACTTGTTATTTCATTTGACACAGTGATGAGTGTCACGCCCTCAAGGCACAGATTTATACGCGCAGGATTCAATGTTGAAACCCTTCGAACCTCAGAGTCAGTCCAGTATTGGACAACCTTTATTTATTCCCTTATTAACTCAGCACAAGCAGGGTTAGCATTGGTAGACGACCAAAGACATTATTAATTTCAATTACCTCATCACAAATAACATATGACCCACTCGTTGGAAAGCGGTTAACGAGCTCGTGTCAATGATGGGTCATATTTTATTGGCAAGAAAGGTGATTTTTGTTATTGTGGGATATGGTTCCCCATTTGTGTAAGGTAACGGGCTAAACCCTGTTGTTCCCAATATCAATAAAAGAGGAAAGAGTGGTGCCCTATCTGTGTTGGAGATGTATAACAAACTGACAGGGGATGATATGAATGATGTTGTATGTTGTACATCTCAACAAGTTCACAGCTCACTTTTTAAACATCGGTCAAATGTGAAATGCAATTATGATTATGAAGTTCAAAAGTCGGAATATGTTGACAAAATGAGATTGCGAATACCTACGAAAAAATGCGGATATTTTCCTTTGCCTAGTGTGATATATTGTAAACGCATCTATTCGAAAAGCTTACTGAAGCATCGCGTAGTGTGTAACAAATCGCTTTAGCGTCATCAGGCTATGCTATATTTGCTTATAAAATCGATCTTTGAACAGACGTTATTTCTGGTGTGACGGAGACGTACACCCGATGACTTGTGCAGACTTTTGCAATTGTTCACCACATACGTGACTCTCACACTAACCTTAGAGACTCAATACAGTTTACCATTTACCCAACATAATGGCCAAAACCGGCCAGCGCTATTCTCAAAAATCGCCAATTAATTTTTTTTTTTTTTTAATTTTTTGTCTCAAAAACATAGGTTATGACCCCTCGTTGGAACGAGCTCGACGAGCTCGTTCCATCGAGAGGTCATAACCTATTTTTTTTTTAGACAAAAAATGAAAAAAATTAGTTATTGAAGAATTTTGTTTGCAAGTATCGTCTGCTTTTCATGTTAGGTAAAGGGTTAACAAAGCCTTGGTATACGACATTGAATCCATATCTACTTTTTAAATGATTTGCATCCACTCAACTGTGTATGCATTGTTAAATTGTGTTGATCGATGTAGAATGCATTACAATGCAGACAGTTTCCAGTAGATTGTAAGAACATAATTTCTTTAGAGCTATACTATCCTTAAAGGTGCCATTCCTGGACGGACTACATACTGTTTTAACCATTTACCCAGCAAATTCAGAGGATGCTTATAAAAAATGCAAGTTCTTGTTTTCTGTCTCAATAACATTACAGGTGACCTCTCGTAGGAATGGGGTCAATAAACCATGATTTCGAGGTACACAAATTAGATAAAAATAAAATAAATGTTAATGGCAATTGAATAGTGAAATCACATTGCGTTCGTTTAACTGTAGGTTTAATTGTACTCTGAAATTCTTAACACCACTGATGACAAAAGGGGTTCAAAAGTCAATACGTCCGTGCGGTTTTTTAAAACGTTTGTTTCCATATGAGGAAAGAAAAGGAAGAAGAGGTCTGTGATTGGCACTTCATGAAGGAATTATCACAACTTATCGAAGGTGATGCAGGAACATAATCCGTCAGTTTCTTCGATGTATAGAATACTGAAAAAACGCCAAAAAGTTGATTACACTTAAATTGCTTCCGGCCTAGTAAACCTATTGTACAAGGGTTCTATTTATCTTTTTCAATCCACAAGTCCAATAACGCGTTAACCCTTTGCTTAACGAATCGGCCGCAACCGCCTCCGTAATTAAACAATCAAGGAGTTGGAAAAAAATATATTTTTCAAAATATTTCAACAAAACCATATCATGTGACCCCCTCACCGGAACGAGCTCGTTGAGCTCGTTCCAATGAGTGTTCACATGATATGGTTTTGTTGACTTTTTTGGAAAAATTTGAAAAAACAAAAAATAAAATAATAAATGTTGATATCGTCTAAGTTGGAAAAAAAGGGTTAACATATATACCAGTTTAACTAGAGTCATGCGAATGACATATTTCCGATTCGAATGGAGTCTCGAATCAAATCAGGTCTATTCTTGGAAATCAAATATAACCTCGAATCGAATACAGACGTCTTGAAGTCTTGACAGAGAAAAACCTGATGATGTAGTTGGAATGTTACCCAGAAAATATTTTTGTTCAAAAACAGAAAATGGACGATGATGATTACCTGAACTGGGTAATACACGGGCTAGTAGCTAGCAGCCGTGAGCTCATCGCCAACATTGTTTGGGAACTTTAAATTTGCTTTCAGCAGAGGTGGTGACAAGTAAAACTGGAATTAGCATGGATGGTGGCATGAGCACAGATGCTTTTTATGTTAATACAGCGGAAATTACACCCCTTCTTTATTTTCAACATTATTTATGTACAATTTCTATCTTAACTCTACCTTTTGTGAAACGAAGATGATCGGTACCAACCGACATTTCAGTGAAAAGATTCGCCTGAAGACGAATCGAGCAGCCGGTTTCGAATCGAGCGGTATACCAACTTAAGACTCGAAATACTATCGAATCAATAGCTTCGCGGTGCCTATGTCAATGCTGTGTATGATATTCTTTTGTACGATTAACTCTTCACCCGCTTTGGAACTCCCCAATATATATCGAGAGATTTATTTTTTTAAATTATTGACCTCGCCTGCAAATTTTCGAAATTTGATTCGATTCGAAATCGTATCCATAACTCTAATCGATTCGAGTCGTTAGGCTGCGATTCGAAAATTTTCGAATTTTTGAATAGTTTCTAAAATCTTATGAAATGCCTCCTCTTGGACCTGTACAGGAGACCTGGTGACAGAAGAAAAGTTGGTGGCGTCTCAGCTTCCGAAACTTTTTATTATTTCGTTCCTGGAATATTCGTCTTTCGTTTGGCTCTTTCGTTTGCCTCACTTTCCCAAAGAGACGAGTCACCGTTCAATACAAATATTAATCGAGTGGAGACTGGCGTTATTTGCTATATTCTACTACTGTACGAATACCCAATATCTACAACTTAAAAATCAGTGAGACTTGGTTCGAGATTCGGTTCGAGTCGAAATCCTCTACCTGATTCTATTCGACATTCAATTCGATCCAAAAATATGAGATGTATTTCCAATCTGTGTTGTTTAAACGTGTTAAATAATATTTGTTTGGATTTGATTCCCGGTGGCAGTTCTTTAATGATATAGACAAATATGAAATGATGAATTTTCACGATTGCACAGCGTGAATGTTCACGAGTATGTCATTGGTTTGTCAGGCCATATTTGGCGCAGATTTCCCTCTGTCTGCTTACCCTATTCATTTAATTGCTCTACGAGATGGTCTTCTACCCTCTCCTGATACAGTTATTTCTATTCTCGTCACGATTTGACGATATTGTTGCCTTTGAGCCTTATTTTGTCAGCCTAATTATTGTCCAACCTCGACATCTTTCTGCATCGACGACGCCAGTGTATGTCCAGATAAAGTACCAGACTTTTATTATGGGATTGTGCACACAGTGTGTAGAGCACATACGTCACGTGAAAACATTCCGCATTCCACATCGCTCGGATTCTTCGTGCCTGCACCTGGGACTGGCCTCCTCCACACTAATGTTCTTAGATACGCTTGTGAACTAATACACAGTTCGTAGCAATGCATTCACGTCACATTCAACATATTAGCACATACGAGTATTTATGATTACGCAATCCGACAGATATTCTCGTCAGTGTTGCAAGACGAGACTACATCCAAACACTTCTAAGTTTATTGCAAACAGGGTATAAAATAACCTGATCTGGACTTCGAGTAAATAATTCTAAAAATGTCTACTTTTATCTTATAATAACTAGGTAATGATTGCATAATTACCTGAATAAACCGTGTATTAGGGCCCTCTCAAATGAAATCTGTATCTTGCAAATACAGACGCGTACTTAAAAACGATACATGTATGTTTATGTTACTATTTACAGAACGTTACATTATTTCGAAAGGCATTTGCGTGGGAGGTGGGAGGTTTCACTTTATTTTCACTTTATAGAAATGGAAAACTAAATGTTGCCAAATATAACATTACTAAATTATTAAACCATATCGCTTTTGTATATCTACATACAATATGAAACAACATACATTGCGCACAGTCGTTTCGTAATATCGAAGTAGTGTTGTGGCAAAAGGGGGTGACAAGGGCGGAGGAGAAGGTGATGGGTGATAGTGTAAAGGTTGGTGTTATTCTGGCAAGAGCAGGTGGAGGGCAGGGTTATGTGGAGTCAGGTGTCCCTTTGGCCTGTCTCCTACTACTCGCGTGACTCATGTTGTGAGTTTAGTGGTGACCTATTTTATGAATCCAGTGACTCATTCTATAAGTGAAGTATCTCATTCAAGGGGGCATCTGCTCCGAGAGACTCTGCATGGATCATCGTTGGATTATCCTAGGATTAGCATGGGGCCGTTTCTCAGTTTCATCCAAAAATCAGTCGTACGCTAGGACCACGATTAAGGATCGGGATCAGGGGTTAGCATAAAAGTGCGCATGACGCTCTAAGAATCGAGGATATTGGTGCTAGATGGATTTGTGAGGAGAGTAGTCCATTTATTCTTGGTATACTATGAGTATTTGTTTTTATTATTCAACTAATTTAACGTAAATTAAGAGATACCATGGTCTGATTATTTACGACTCACAGTATAGACTAGCCAGAACACACAAGTTAATGTGTGTATGAATATAGTCAATAAACTGTTCATGGTAATCGCCCGCTTATGTGCTTCACGGGACAGTATGCTGTTGTGGATGTGCGGGCGGGGGTGGTTACACGTACCGAAGGCCCACAAAGCCGTCTATATGGGTGCGAGCACCTTCTACATTCTAAATTACTTATATAATGTTTTTCATGCAGAAACGTATGCCAGGAGGAGTCGGGAACAACGAAGCCGAGAAGGCGGCCAAGGCACAAAGAGCCACCCGCCCAGGGAATGGAAAAAGCCCACAGCACTCCGCCACCCTTTGGAGTTATCACTCGCCACGGACGTCCTTTTCTCGCGAATTGTGCTGCAGTGTCCAGCCCCTAAATCCCCTAACGTGGAGTGGTGAAGGGAATTGACATTGCCGTCGGGACAGTCTCCTTATGGCTTATGTCCGTTAATTCCGTTGATATTGAGTGTTTTGAATCCCTGGGACTGGCCGAAAGAGCCAGCAAACGAGGGACAGCCACACTAATCTACGACCGGGGCTACACAGCGGCACAACACTCTAGATGGGCACGAACAATGTCCAGTCCACTCAGTTCCGTGGACAACGACAGCGCGCTCCCATGAATTGCCAATGTCATAACTACTCTAACAGTTTCTCACTCTTATACACATGCATTTAGCACCCACACCCAAACTACGATGCAAGTGATGCGCACTGTACATAGACATGCGACTAAAGTTGGCCTTTGGGCCTGTAGTTGTTGTGTCAGCGACAGGACATTGGGGGCCCGGGGTCCGGGAGAGGAAGGAAAGGGATCCGGGAGCGGATTCTTCTGAGTTAATCGTCTCAACTCTAGTTGGATAGTCAAAGAGTAGGTTGTATTATGTAACATCTGTCTCCGTAGTGTTTGTTACAACCGTCCCCATTGCATAGTCAAGTAACGGAAATGTTTGTTGAATATTTACAGGGAAAATATATTTAAAACGCATGTTCCGAATTGAAAGAAAAATGTTTTATGTTTCGAAAGTATAATTCAACCTTTATTATTATAAAGCTTTCTGGTGACTATCTCGTTTCTTAGAAAATTACCGACAGTTATTCAACAGGTTGAAAAACGAAATGTGTTTTCCTTCTCAAATCGGCGGAAAGGTTTTAACAGCGGCAACACGCTAGCAGAGTGTACAACGAAGTTATCTCCACTTTCTAGAAATGGCACATCTCGAGTATCCCTCGAACCGCAGTATATATCAGTCATGTTACAATTGACCCGGGTTACAATTTCCCGCCCACCCCTCACAACTTCTAGTAGCCGAAAAATAAAGATTTGCAAACTCAATGAAAACGGTAATGGGGGGTATAATATATTGCCGATTCACACATGGCGCGAGTACATGTAAGTGAATTAATCAGATGAACTTTTTTCCGATAATTCCATTGGAAAAATAGTTTATTACATAATGCAGTTCTTGTCGAGTCAACTTCGTTGCATGTAACAATTATTATATTTTTTGCAACGTTTTGCCAGTCCATGTAGTTGCATTTTGTAACATTTTGCAAATGTTTTTTCTGCTCATGGAGTTACAAATACGCGTAGATGTGCACATAATATACCATAAGACATACAGAGTAATCGCCTGACTGGACTGGTTACGTGAAATAGTTCATGAGAGGTGATGGACCTTGTACAAACACGAGTGCGCACGAGTGTTTTACAATATAGTACCCCGCCTCGAATGAATTATTTCACGTAACCAGTCCAGTCAAACGATTACTCTGTTTATTACTTTTCATTATTAACGATAATTATATTATTTAATCCTTTACCTAACGCAACGGCCAAAACCGGCCAGCGCTATTCTCAAAAATCGCCAATTAATTTCCATTATTTTTTCACTTTTTGTCTCTAAAACATAGGTTATGAACCCTCATTGGAACGAGCTCGTTCCACTGAGGGTTCATAACCTATGTTTTTGAGACAAAAAAATGAAAATAATAGTTATTCAAGAACTTTTTTGCAAGTGTCGTCTGCTTTTCATGTTAGGTAAAGGGTTAAAAAACAATGAAGTCCCCATTACATCCACCGCGAAGCGTCTTCGTTTACGCGCACGGACACATGACACAATTGTTGATTGTATAATTCGCTTGTGAAGTTATCGTTTATAACCAAACCCGGAAATTACAGTGAATCACACTTTGGAAAGTAATAAAGTTGTAGAATCATAGAGACACAAATTTATTTTAATATTTGTATAATAACATGAATTAGTTTCTGATTTCCCACTTGAAAAAAAGGTTTATTACATTTTGCTACATTTCTTCCAGTCAATGCAGTTGCACTTTGTAATAATTACATTTTGCAACTTTTATTGCAGAGTAGGTTGTAACAGTGCTATGTTTGTATCTTAGGCTATTATTTGTAGACATCAGCTATTTCTGATGTGTACTGTAACAAAATTACGTTAGACAACAAAATAAATGTTTGCACAATAAATTAACGTTCCAAAGCATTAATTCGATCGTTTAGTTTAACTGTCGCTATTTGTAATTCCCATTTATATTCTGGGTGAACTCTTGGTATGTTAACAATTGATTTTTCACAATAAAGTTTCTAACTTGAAATTTAACCTTATTTTTGTTTTGCCTCAAGTCTTGAGAACCATTGTTTGAAATGAATTGCAAGTACAATATAGGATTTCGGTACGCCAGAATTTCTATATACACAGCGAGAAACAAAGTGTAGGATAGCTTCAAGAAAATGTCATGTCTCTTATTCTCTCCACCAGTTATACCCCCTCTACCACATCACTTTCCAGACAGCAGTTTCTCAAAAGTTGTCGAAGTGAGCACCACACTAGTTTTTGCAGGCTTGGCAATTTCAGGAGAGCGATTTTTTAGCTCTCCTTACTGCCCTCCTGAAAGAATTAAGGGGAGCGAAAAATTGCCCTCCTAAATATTTTGGTCTGGGATGATTGAGATTACATGTATTATGCTCACATTAAATTTTTGTTGTAAAGCAAAAATGTAATTTAACTTCGAAGTCACATAACATCACGTAATTTCATTTTGAAAGTGGTTTAGTGGTAAAAGGTAATGGCAGCAACCATACCCAAACACAGCTGAAATCATTTGAAGCAAAATGGGTCACAGCAATATTTTTTTTTTTCTGTCAGTTTCAAGTTCAACAACTGACATCACAGTTTGAGCGGTAATTATTCAAGGAATATTGACACTATAATATACTACCATTACTACTATCCTGTCACTTGAAGCACTTGCACCAGGATGTGATTGTAGATTCAAGCAGACCTGTTGTCCAAGAAAGTCATACGCCTACCACTACCACCTTCAACCCCCCTTGGGGGGTTGAAGGTGGTAGTGGTAGGCGTATGACTTTCTTGGACAACAGGTCTGGGTACACAAACAGGTCTTGTCAAGTGTGTGTTCGGTTGTTGAGTGAGACATCTAGATGTCTAAGAGATTTCATTTTACCTTAGTAAAGTTAATAGAATCACTGATGTAGTCTGTTGGTTTCAGTTTCAATGAGTTCGTTCAACTGGATACTTAAAATGCTGAGTAAAGCTAATTGCTCTCCTAAGCTGATTGAGGAGAGCGATTTTTTGCCCTCCTGCATTTTTCAGAATGCCAGGCCTGTTTTTGTCAGAGTTTAAAAGAGAAATAAAGGGGAGTTTTTGTACCCACCAGTTAGCTCCAACTTATTTCTATTGATAATATATTTAAAAATTGATAAATAATTTCAATATTTGGTACATCTACACTATACTTGACAACTTGTTACTTGAATTGATTTATCAATATTTTTCTCTTGATATCTGATTCAAAACAAAAATAATTCTTCCAAGAGCCAATACTATAAGCAACAGTTACTAAAGTGATTAAAAAAAATATTAATTAAGTGATGTTAATTCCCTTACGTAACTTTTTAATTAAGATGATGTCATCACCCCTTCACCCCCGGTCACCCCTGCCCGACAGAATTGGGTTGAAAACCACATTCTGTACTACTCACGTGCTTCAAGGGTGTCAGTTTAGGGACATGATCAACTTTGGGGTATTTTTTGAGCCGGATCAGAATCTCGCGAGATTTCTCTCCAGTTAAACCGTGGTGGGAGGGGAAGGGGCGCTAAGTTATCTGGAGGGTATGTTTACCGACACGAGTAGTCTCCTCTTCCAGGAAAGTAGTATATCATAGCTGTCTGTCTCATTTTTTTTTTTGGGGGGGGGGGGGAGGTAGGGTCAAATACCTCAATTTTGCGTATTTTGAGTGACTAAATCACAATTGTCCTCGGTATATAATAACATCCTATTATTTGTTTACTTTGCTAAAAGTTTTTTTTTTAAACTTAAGAGTGACCAAAAAAGAGTTGGAGCTGAAGGTGGTAGTGATGGTGGAGTAGGTGGTGGCAATGACAGTGCAGCTGGTGGAGGTGGTGGAGTCCCTTGAGGCAGCGATTACGAGGAGGAGAGGCGGGATAGGATGAGGAGGAGGAGGACAGGGGATTAAGAGGACAGACAGAGGAGGGTACGGAAAAAGGCTTAAAAAAGTGGAGAGTATGTCTCCAGTTAGTCATCTTGTTAACATTAGTAGTGGGAGAGGGATGAACCGTCACAATTCAGCCGGATCTCATGTCCGATCACATGTGACGTTATAGTCATGTTGCCCAGCTACATCATATTTCATTGTCATGGTAGCCCGCGTGATCGGCCATCTTGTGAAGCTATCCTCATACTGATGAGTGGTCCTAGTGCGCAGGCGCAGCGCCTGTTGTTAGAGTAATACGTGTTTCCGTCTTCAATTTTGTATACTGGAGGCCGCCATCTTAGTATAGTTTCTATTGTAGCACGTGGCTGTTATGTACCCAACACCCTTTAATAGGATGTGGGTATGTTGGGAGGGTGTGTTCGTGTGAATAGGAGTAAATATAACTACCACAAAGAACGCGACATTTCCTCCAAATTACCAAAACTACCGAACAGTACTTGAATTGGTACGGATTCTTCAAGAATCTTGCTAATAAGAGTAGCACGTAGTGCTATAAGACGCATTTCTTTCTAAAATTGAAATTTTATTGATTCGTTTTCTCCGTAGAATTGCCACAAATAGATCCGACTCTTGTTTTACTAGTTCGGATTCGTTCGGAATACTCGGCTCTGCTTCTGTCTATGTATCCGCAAGCTACTTAAAAACTTCTGATTTTCTCAGATGTGTTTGTGTGCTAGTGCACAATGTGTACACATGACATTCAACACATGGAAACACAGGATATGCTAATATGTGCTTGTGTGCACGTGCAGCACATAGACGCACACGCCCAAAACGGGATTCTGAAGCTACAGGCATATCCTAAAAAGAGGTTATATTGGGATTTGGTAAAATGGATTCTATAATTGAGATTCTATAAGTGGGATTCCAAGCTCCTATACAGCTCTTACAAGCTCCTGATAGTCTTACCATCGGTTTCCACCTTGTTTTCAACTGTCTGTCCTATGATTGGCCTCTATTGTATTCACAAATTCTATATTCTTATTCTGCTCTTGCAGTTTTTACCATTTATTCTTTGTACGATTAGTATTGGCTTGTAGCACTACTATAATATTAATACCTCCCCTCAATACTGTCACGATATCTGCCTATGGCCAAATCCAGGCTCAATGAGATCACCCAGTTATCTAATCCTATATCAGTCTATACAAAGCCTCCTAGCCCTAGTGAAAGTTAGAGTGCCATATATACAGTTAAATCTAGAAGTCCTGTCATGAAATGCGCATAAATAGGACGTCGATCTGCGCGTTAATCTACGCGTTATGACCATATTAAGGCAATCAAATTCTGTACATATGGTCTGTGCACAAGCAGTGTTTCAGCCAATGGACCTCCGGATAACCCGGAGGTCCATTGGCAGAAACCTAGCCTGTGTTTGCTATGAATAATCAGGAGAACCTGTCGTGCTTTGGGTGCCATTCGATATGGCATTTGCGCACAATTCCTCGCGGAATTAATCCTAGATAGTTCATGACAGGACTTCTAGTTTTAACTGTATATAAAAAAAACGATATGCTGATCATTCCGAGGTGGGCTTATAGGTCAGTACACCTTGTCTCACAATGTGTACACGTCACATACGACACATGAGCTCATGCGGTGAAAAATGAATTCTAGAAGGATAGTTGGAATAGGATTACATGGACTGCATTGTGTCACAGTGTGTGCATATTACATTTAGCACATAGGCACATCTTGGAAGTGTCGATATGTGTTCGTGTGCTAGTGCACATTATGCACACTCCACATACGTACATACGGGTATTTGCAAATACCTATGTCATTGGGGAGACAACTTTCGTAGGCAACTTTCCTAACTACCGCGCTAGTAGTAGTGCTGCAAGACAAGAGTAACAGTACAAGGCAGTAATGGAACAAAACTTCAAGGGTGGTAGAAGATTATTGTATTGATGATTGCAATATAGTATAATCATAGGATAGAAAGCTGAAGACAAGATGAAAACAGGAGGTAAGAAGAACAGGAGCTGTTTAAGAGATGTGTAGGAGTTTGAAATCCCACTTATGGAAGCAAACTCGTGAAATTTCTGTTACGGAATCCTTATATAATCCCTTTCTAGGATATCTCTTGTTACAGATCCTCTTTTTGGTCGACTGTACCTATTTGGTGCATGTGATTTACGCACATTGTACATAAGCACGCAAACACCATGTGCTGAATCCGATGACTCAGATACAAAAGTTATAATACAGCTTGCAGATACAGAGTCGAGTAATTAGTAAAACAATTCTCGGGTATATTTGTGGTAATTCTACGAAGTAAACAAATCAATAAAATTACTATTACAGAAAGGAACGCGCCTTATAGAACTGCATGCTACTCTTATACGTAGGATTCCTGAAGAATCCGTACCAATTTAAGTCCGTTTCGGAAGTTTAAAGTAATTTTGAGGAATTGTCGGTTGTTTGTGGCAATTAGATTCACGCCTATTCAATCGAACACATCGTTCGAACATACACTGATCCTATCAGAGGGTTTGGGGTTAAATAGAGCAACCACGTGCTATCATTGAAACTAAGATGGCGGCCTCACGTATACAAAATGGACGAAGGAAACACTTAACCCCCAAACAACATTCGCTGCGCATGCGCACTATGGCCATGTATCACTTGGGATAACTTCACAAGACATGACAACCAACCATGACGTAACTGTGTCACGTGACTATGACGTCACATGAGATCCGACATGAGATCCGGATGAATTGGGGCGGTTTATCCCTTTCCTATTACTATTTCTATTCCACCGCTAATAAGCCGAAAGTTACTTCCTATTGACGTTTCCGGGTTATGTGAGACACACTTGCTCTTGTTTACGTGTTCTGTTAGAATTTCCAGTCGGAGATTCCTTCTATTTTTATCTTTGAAGTATTATGAATAAATCGGTGTCAAACACCTTTCAAGTTCCCAGCCGACGAGGTAACCCTATTCACAGATCCAATCCACCTTTCATTGTTGGAATTAGGAGAAGATGTTTGGCACAGGAAAGAGGTGGATATGGGTGAAGAAGTGAGGCTTTTCTTCAATAAAGCATTTCTGTGAAATTCAAAGATAGGTTAGATTTGTTTTACGTTGACACGATGGCCCATCAACTCTAAAATAATAGTTTCCGAATACACAATGTGGAAGTTCTTCTTATTCGCAAGAGAGTGTGTAGAATTTCGAGACTTGGAATGGTCGCAAAGAAGTTAAACCAGAAAATTCCTGACTCCGACAAGAAATAAAAGAAAGGTTTTTGCGCCACAAATCATATGTTCAAATATGAAAGCTGATATTTTGCAATAAATAACCTCTGCTCTGCACTGTGTTACCATGAGAACTGAGCGCTTGCACATTGATGATCGCCTCACCAGTCCTTACATAAGTTTGTTCTTCGGTTTCGGTAGTAAAGAATGTGGAAGAGGTGAAGAGATAAACATCCCTTTCCTCCAACCGTCACTGATGTTAGTTCCCTTTGCTTTATTTGTCCTTTCCTTATTTTTTTAATGGTAAATTTTCTACAGTTAATTCTAACCCAGCTTGCGCTTAGATGGCAGGTTAGAACGTCTTGTACTTATTCGTCGATGCTCTGTGATTTTCTTCGTGTACTCCGGCTTGTTCCATCCGGATTTTGTTAGACACTCTTGCTCTTGTTTACCTGTTCAGTTAGAATCTCCAGTCAGAGGTTCCTCTTTTTTTTCTCTTTCAAGTATTAAGAAATAAGTCGGTGTCACACGTTATTGACCCTCTCAAGTTAAACCAGAAAATCCTGATTCCTACAAAAAAAAAAAAGAAAAGCTTTTACGCCACAGATCATATGTTCAAATATGAAAACTGATATTTTGCTATAAATAACCGCTGCCCAGCACGGTGTGACCTTGAGGAATGAGAACCCGCACATCGATGATTGTCCCTCCTGTACCTACTGTTGTTATATAAGTTTATTCTTCGGTTTCGGCAGTAACGGATGTAGAAGTAAAGAGATAAACATCTCTTACCTCCAACTTTCACTAATGTTAGTTTGCTTTGCTTTATTTTGCCCATCTTTATTTTAACTCCTTTTCCGCGGCAGAGGTCTGCGATATTATTTTAATACTGTTACTTATCTCAGAATTACACTGGTCAAAAACGGTACTAGCAAGTGCGGTGACGCAATGCTTAGCACACTGGACTTCAGATCGAAAGGTCATAGGTTCGATCTCGACTCGCATCTTCCGCGTTGTGTCCTTGGCCATGGGGTATTAATCTCAGTTACCGGGGAGAATCGTGCGGGTGCAGCTTGCAAGGGTGTACGGTAAGCTGATAGAAAATTATCTACATCTTATTATAGCCCTGCTTTCGCCTGGATAGCAAGTTAGATCGTCTTGCACTTACTCGTCTCAGACCTGTGGTTTTCGCCGTGTACTTCGGTTTATTCAACCCAGAAAATATGGCCCTAGCTGTTGAAAGTGTATTTAATTCCAGAAAAAAAACAAGCAAGTATAAAGTATATGACATTCCAAATGAACCTTTTTATTATTCGTCTTCCTCTCTCTTGTCTCTCAACTTTGAACTATTGCTTCACCCAACATTCCTTCTCCTGCATGGCTTTTCATACCCTGATTCCAATATCTTAAATAAATTGTTTTTAAATATACATATAGGTTATTGCCACCAATTGGGTTTCCGATATTGAAGTCGTGACCTCGTCTCTGGGCATGTATTGGCGAGACCGTTAGGATGCGTCGATATATGACCCAGAGGATAGGACGAGGCTTCCATAAACGATCTCCTAACCCCACTTGCAGATCAATATAAAAATACCATCATGGCAAAACAATGATCCAGGCAATTTATTTCGTAAAGCTGTTAACCCTTTACCCAACGCAGACGATATCAAAATTTATTATTTTAAATATTAAGTTTTTAAATTTTTCAAAAAAATTCAACACAACCATATCATGTGACCCCTCATTGGAACGAGCTCAATGAGCTCGTTCCATTGAGGGGTCACGTGATATGGTTTTGTTGAAATATTTCGAAAAATTTAATTTTTTCAACTGCTCAATTTGTATATTACGCGGGCGGATGTGGGCGATTCGTTAGGTAAAGGGTTAATGTATTTATCATTTAATTTATGCTATCAAATACAGTAGCCACGACATGTGTATTCCGTTTTCGACTACTGCAGGTAAAAACGTTAAATCATGTGGCGTTGTTACCATCAATACGGATTTGTATTTTATCTAAACCTTTTCATTTGTATTGAGTGAAATACGTTCTTGTTGTGAGATGAATTATCGTAAGTTGGTAACTTCCACTATTGTCTTCTACAGACCGTTTCCCCCTTCGATAATCCCACACTATTTTGATAAACTGTACCAAGGAAAAAGCGTGGAGATACAATCGATGTGTCTCCAAAGAAACGATCTAACCCCTACCATGAAACCAAAATCGGAGTTGTTTAAGTCCAGTAACCTGCCATTGTTGTTTTAACACTCCATCAATTCTATATTGATTTAATAACAGAAAATAAAACATGGTCTTTAAATGTTTCTCTATATTGATGTTCGTACGGATGTCTTTTGACTTCTCCCAGCACTGAATGTTTGACAAGAGAGAAACAGAAAATCATTCGTTTTCAGAAGTTTCCGTTTTAGCAATATGCTATCACCGAACAAATTTTCGCAGCCTTTATTTTAAATGTCTAGCACTTTGCGTCACAGATGCCAACATTAATAGAAAGACGATTATACCACAATTGCCGTGTATATCGAACGTTACCCGATACAACACAGACATTAAGAAGTGTATTAGCAACGTGTGGAATCATGCCTGCGTGTAAGAACGTTAAAACGTATCTAACTGCCGTTATGCGTATGTGATACGTTGTGACGTGAATGAAATGTCCCGACACAAAGTGACGGATTCTTAAAGTATATCACTCTCATTCTCTTGACTCGAGTAGTATAAATACAAAACACAACTCAAGTCAGGAATCAACGACTTCTGTGCTAGTGAAATACTGGAAAAAAAAACAACCACGGGTAATTTATTCCAGTCCCCCGCGCCGCCCTCGTTGCGTTCTGTGTTTATGCTTCTTCATCCATTGCCTAAAGAATTGGGATTCACCAAAATGGAAATCATCTATCAACTTTAGCTAATCTTTTTCTTGTAAAACATAGGGAGTTGTCCCTAAATGCAAAACGTTGACGATATTGGCCACAAAAATGAAAACTTTTTCTTTTAGGCTGTCTTCGGAGAAGAGCTTCAAAATGGCAGCAGCTGTTCGTTATCTGGTGGCAAAAAAAACACAGTCCTATCTAAATACATAAGGTTTGTTATTTGCCACCAGGTGTTAAAAATATCTGTGCTTATAGACCATTTTTCGGAATATAATTGAGGGATTCCAGTTATGTGTGGCTTGTTGGATGCAATGATGTCATGGCGTTTGCCGTCTGATTCACGTGGGTGTCCTTATCGGAGTTTTCACAGAAATAGTTTCTTTCGATTGTAAACCTCTAGGGAAATTCAGCTATTTGGTCCGGTCCACTTTCAGTGTGAAACGTGTCCGCCTCTCAGTCAAAGAAATAGTGGCTGTCAACCGGATGTTGTATCAACTAAAGCCACCTGTAGGGATATTGCCGTGGCGTGGTAGAAATTTCGATAAATTTTTCCACCGAGTGTAGTAGGGGACACGACAAACGTTACTTATTCATAGTTCCTTATTCGACTTTCGTTATCAACCAATAAAATCAGTTGATAACGAATGTCTAATAAGTAATGGTTATCACGTCAGTGTGCAGATAACACAGTCCAACAGAAGAGCATAAGACTTGCTATCCATCGAGTGTAAAAAATAACTTGTATCACCCATATCGCGGGGTGTAAACAAGTGGCTTGTTGGATACAATGAGGTCGATTTGCTGCCAAAGTCATAAGGGAGTCTTGTCGGGATATTTATTTCACAGGGAGAAATTCGTTTTCTCTCTATTAATCCTTGGTCATTCCAACTCGTAATTGGGCGCTGTCCACTTTTTATGTGAAAGGCATTCTTGAAGTTTAGGCCTTATCTCCTTGGGGAACTAAAATCTAATTTGGCTTCTATGGTGGAATCATGTCAGGGCGGATACTATTTGAACTCCAAGAGCTGCTTCGTAAAGATTTCCTTTTCACCGAGATAAATCCTACGTGTCTATGTTAAACTAAGTGGAGAATAAATATTATTTATTTTTTCAATATTTTCAAAACATTTCAACAACATTTGAGTCATGACAACACTCTTTGTGGATGGCGTTCATTTTGTGCTTCCCCAAATATAAACTACGGTATTGTACACAGTCTCAACCGGATGTGTGAATAACCGAAGGCTTATGGTGAGTTGGCTCCGCCCAGAAGTTCCAATATTCTTTGTCACACGGAGGCTGTTCTAACCCTGCGTCAATATTTGTAAATAAGGGCCCTGGACGTAGGACGGTGGGTTGCCCCTTACCCTGAGGCCAGCTATCAGGGGTCAACGCGAGCCGTTTTCGTCAGAAATGCAATAACGAAAAATACTTTACGAGAACTGTAAATGAGAAACTCTTGAGTATTCGTTCCTAACGTATTTTACGTGTACCAGTGGGATGGGGGAGGGGTGTATCGGGTATAATGATGGACTTTAGCTGATAATCACCAAACAAAGAAGCTATACAATAGGCCGGGTAATTTTTAAAGCTTTCTGTTGTCCCTTCACTGGAAAAAAGGTGTCATCTGCAATGCTTCACTATAATATATGGCACATTGTTCCTCTCAAGGGACATATATATTGATTAACTGAACCATCTGCTCCTTGCCCTCAAATGCTTCCGGTGTGACAGGAATGATAGTCCGTAGGAACGTTAGTCCCTCTGGACTATTATTCCGCGGAATTATAGTTGTAGGTCTAACATTTCTAGGAATAGTAGTCCGGCGGACTACTATTCCTAGAAATGTTAGACCTAGGACTATAATTCCGCGGAATAATAGTCCAGAGGGACTAATTTTCCTACGGACTATCATTCCTGTCACACCGGCACCCTCGTTTGTAATACCATTTTATTTTCGTGCTTTTATGGATAGTAATGGCGTACGTTTTCGAAGTGGTAATTTGCAGTACGTAATGAATTTCCTTTTCAGAAAGCGCAATGTCGGTGAATTCAATATCGTCTCATTATCCATATTTTTTTAATATTATCTAGAATTCTGCTTACCGGACTGAAGGTGAATTTACATCACAATTGTAGTTGTTAAGATTCCTTCATATTTTTATTTTATTAAAACGGAGAAGGCTACCGCAGCAGACAAGCATCCCAGGCAATATTTGCTTTGGGCTATAATTCTCGGTAACCTGTTGGTCGAATACTCAGCCGCATAAAAACTGTGGATAAACATAAACGTCACATCTGCAATTGAGTTGCAACACATTACAGAGAAACAGAAATGTCTCTTCTGTGAACGAGCTACATAGTATATCGATTATCAGTTTAATCGCTATTATTACCACTTCACAGGGCGTTCTCTAGCAGATTAAAACGATTTACCTTTACGTAAAATTTTATAATGCGCAGTCTCAAACCGGAAGTTGTGTGTTAACCTGGTTAACGGCCCGTCTCCAGATAAATATTTCGAAAACGCCTCGGCTCCGTTTGAAGTTTCAAACGCGCGTATAAATGTAATGAATATCACACATTTGTGAACTTTCACCATTTGGTAATGAATTAATAGATTTGGAAGAGTTCAGGTGAGTATAAATAGCTCATTACAAGTTTTGGGTTGTAAAGTTTTCAGAAGGAGGCCAGTCTTTCTTGTCATATTTTCGAGGCGAACACAATATATTCAAACGAGTATTTAGATGAATATTTAAATGAGCACGTGACGTTTTGTTTATAAAAAATAGACGACACGCGTGTTTTGACTTTTGTCTTGTGCCAAGTTCGTTGATATCGGGAGAAGGCGAAATTTTCGTGGCAAACAAAAATATTTAAATTAGGCTATCATGTGATTGACCACGTGACGTTTTGTTTATCTTGAAACAGACGACACATGTGTTTTGGTTAAATGTCATTGCGAAAATTCGGGATGTCACAATCAAGTGAACTTGGTGAAGAGCCTTTGGATTTAATCATTTTAGAAGTGGTAATAATAATAATACCAAGATTTTGTTGTGTGTCCCTGTTTATTAACGGCCCTCCAGGAATGATTAACAGCCTTCGGGCCGTTAACAGCCCTCAAATTCGTCTCGGGCTGTTAATGGACCCTGTGGCTGTTAATCATTCCTGGAGGGTGTTAATAAACCATAACGCCCTCCAAAATCATGTTATTGGTATATTATTATATTTAAAAGCCAGGGACACTTATTTCTGCACAAAACGGTCTAAGACTAATTCACCCTAACGTATCACGAAAGGCAGACGACACCGGCAAACAAAATTATTGAATAACTTTTTTTTTTATTTTTTGCCGCACAAACATAATGTATGACCCTTCTTTGGAATGAGCTCAGCGTAATCTTTCCAATGAGGAATCAGAAAACAAATTTGATACAAAAAAATAACACACATAATGAAAACTGAATGACTCAGCTGACGCATCCGCCCGCGTAAATTGAAAGATTATTGTTGAATAAACAAATAATGAAGTTTGAATGGTGGTTTTTGAGAATAACACTGGGTGGTTTTAGCGGTTACGTTTTGGCTTAACAAGACTAGAAGAACACACCTACATATACAAAACATTTTTTTAACTAAAAAAATCATTTTTGCCTCCAACACAACGATCATGATCGATATTGGAAAGAGCAGTAAAGACTCGTTCCAAGGAGGGGGTCATAAGCTACGTATTGGAGGCGATACATGAAAAATAATAAAATTTGAATTAGTGAATAAAGATGGGATAAGGTCTTTGTGTTAAAATCATTAATCGATACAATACTTGTTGAAAAGGGCTAGTCTTATTCCGAGAAGCGCTGAATTAACCTGTCAATATAATGTATTTCTAAACTGTTTTAACCCTTTACCTAACACGAAAAACAGACGACTCTAGCAAATAAAATTCTAGAAGCACCAATTGTTTTCATAAAAAAATATAGCTTTTGACCCCTCATTGGAACGAGCTCGTTGAGCTCGCTCCAATGAGGGGTCATAGGCAAGCTATGTTTTTGTGACAAAAAATGAAAAAGTAATGAACATTGAATGGTGAACTTTGTGAATAGCGCTGGCCGGTTTTGGCCGTTACGTTGGGTAAAGGGTTAAAACTCCTCAAATCCCGCTTATAATTGTGTCTCAGATCCTCCGAATGTTGATTTTTAACAGAAACCAGACACTTATTCTTCCAGTGGGAATTTGAATAAAACCATATGTGGAATCCACCACACCTGAATCAGATTCCTTGGCATTCGAATTCTTTATTTAACAATACACATGTTGCAAAGCTTAAATATAATGTCGCACAAACATTAACAATGGCGGTATATTGTTTTTTTTTACAATATAGTAAATAACATGCATACTGTAAGGAGGTAACATAGCCATATTAGCTGTCTTTCCGTTGCCTTACCAAGAGTCAAGCTGGACTATGAATGATGAAAACGTTAAAGAGAACAACACTTATTTTAGATATTCATCAGATAGTTGCATCCAAGTACTTATTTCTACGACTGAATCTCAGAAGAAATCGGCAACGCATGTCTTTTCCCAGTGTCCCGGATGTCATAGAATTAAGAAAGGGCGCTGGTTTGTTTAAAATGACATGGCGAGGGTTCGAACCCACGCCAAGAGAGTTTCTTCGGCACCAACCGTCTAGCGAAACTATACTGAACCACGCACACCACTCGGCCACCAAGAGACCCCAAAAAGGGAATGTTAGTTAACCAAATACATACAAGGCCAGTACAGAACACACGGAATACTCAATTATTTAATTATTCATCAGATAGTTGCATCTGAGTATATAATTCTACGAACTTCACCTCAGAAGAAATGAGCAACATTTGTCTTTTTTCAAATTTCTCGGATCCATAGAATTACGAAAGGACGCTGGTTTTGTTTACATTGGCATGGCGGGGATGCGAACCCACGCCGAGATAGTTTCCTTCGGCACCAACAACGTAGCGAAACTATACTGAACCACGCACACCACTCGACCACCGACAGACCCCTGTAAGTACGGATGTATCGCTGTGATATAGCCTTAGGTGTTGATGTGGCGTCAAGTGCCACTAAGTAAATACTCCCTGTCAAGTGAATATTCATCGAATTAACCCCCTGAGAAACAAAATGATTCCTTGTGTCCTGGCTACCGGACTACATTTCGATAAGGCAAGAGTACAGAAAAACTCTCTACCCGGACTTCAGAATGTGGTGCAGTGTATAACCATTCACAGCACATATTTGCAAGCGGTGGGAATCTAGGTGGCTTCATGGTTAGAACAATGGACTTTAAAACAACAGGTCGGCGGTTCGATGCTAACCATCGATAGCGGCGTTGTTCTTTTGGGCAAGGCACGTAATCCCGATTGTGGGTGCATACTGGTACTGTGTACTAACGCGTTCTGCACTTAGATGAGCATCTTGGATTTTCAACCGCTGCTAACCCTGTTTGTGCAGAGTTTGAAAGTTTGACAGTTATAAGCCATCACTCGGTGGTAATCTCGCAGCAATTCGGCTTCCTTCTCGTGTAAAAGTTCCCGACAAAATATAAACAAGTATAACGCAAAAATAAGGTCCTATTTTTATTTTGTTTCTAACGCTGACAGTGCGCAAGTTACTTGTATGTACATATTTGCACGGTGCGAACCATTAGCATTTTCAAAGATCTGGCAATTTGCCAGTTGGCAAATTGCCATATCTTTGAAAATGCTAATGATTCATTTTAATCACTTATATTAATAGGTAGAAATTACGATTCTACAAAATACAATTGTCAAAGTTCTATAGTATTGGCTCCTGGAGACAAAGCCGTTATTGTCACAAGAGCCTTTGGGTAAAACTCTACTCATCCATACAATACCACTAGAAAGTAAAAATACTTTTTGAACACATGCCCAGTGAACTTTGCTTTATTCTACAAAATCTCCATTAATGGAAAAGAAGAAATAAACATAGAAAGAATAATGAAGAAATGCATCTTTACATTGAAACTGTGTTTCTAACGCTGACAGCGTGCAAGTTACTTTCATGTACATATTCTGTCATTTTTCACAACAACTCGCACTCACAGAATGACTTCGATTTAGTAAGCGACCAATAGCGCCCTGGAGACGATCGATTTTTCTCTTCATAATTTTATATTCACTGGTCTTACTGTAATGCCTCGTCTTCTGATCATTTGATAGTTTGGGGGCGCTGAAGATTTGTGTTTCGTGGCAGAAACATCCCAGAAGACTTCAGAGAATTATATTCTAGAATATTCCTTTGGTAAGTACGGTTCTGTACTTTTCAGTTCAGTTGGACATTTTCACTTTGCAAAACAAAATGTTCTATTATTATTCCGACAAAACGTTTATCTTGAAGTTCTCAGTTCGAAATGACATCTCCCTTCAGTCGGAACACATAACTTTATTTAATCATGTGCCATACACTTTTAACACTTTCCCCAAAGTATAAAATCGCATTTATTATTTGGAATATTATTTATTTTAATTATTTAAAAACTTTCAACAAAATCATGTCATGTGACACCTCCATGGAATGAACGCGACGAGTTCGTTCCAATGCGGGTCATACGATGTGGTTTTGAAAATTTATTTTTTTCAACTACGCAGTTTGTATATGGGACCGATTCACTAGATAAAGAGTTGACCATTTAGCAACTGAAAATATCGTTTACAATTTCAATACCATATTCATCAGAAATGTTCGTCTGGATACCGTAAATGACGTTTACTGTCCTTTCCAGTTGAATGTGACAATAGCAGGAGATCTCAGCGAAAACTAGTGGCAGCGGAAGGTAGTATAGTACGGTGTCTAGATAGAGTGGTATATGGTCCGGACAGTATGAACTGAACTACTGTGTGTTTCAAGGGAGCCGAGAGGGGGTGGGGGATATTAAGCCTACATTGAAGAGTATAGTTCAAAATATTCAGGGTCAGATCAGTTGGTGATAATGCATGTGGGTATGAACAATATCAGAGAAAGAGGGTAAGTTCAGCATATGGATACATGATCACCAAGTTACATAGTAGGAATACGACTGTTCTAGTGTCGAGGTTCCACCCAGTCATGATAACAGTGGAGACAACCCCCTGTAGGACCACACATTTTGAGCCGACAACGCCACAAACCTTATACATTTACTTCGGATTTCACATTCACGGTTCAGAAACACCACACTTTAGCCAAAACAGTGTAACTCAATCGACACTTTGCGAACTAGGTGATAATGGGATGATTTTCGCTCTGCAAGTAGGAAATTGTGACATTAACATTTTGTCAATTTCGATCATATAACGAGATTATAAGCCACCGCAATAACATGATGGCGCAGATCAGCCCGGAAGTACGGTAAACCGAACTGTTCGATGCCCTCCAGAGGCCCGCCCGCCCGCCCGCCCGCCCGAAACGCCCGCCCGCCCGGCCGCCCGCCCGCCAGCCATGAAGTCCGCCTGCCATGAAGCCCACCCGACCGCCAGCCCGTTCGCCCGCAAAAACCGCCGGCTACGCGAGAGAAAGCCGGTCCGTCCGCCCGCTCGCCACCCCTCACTCCCCCCCCCCCCCCGTTCGATAGCTCGCCCCTCCGCTCGCGCGAAACGCGAACTCCCGCCAGCTCGTCCGCCCGCCATATAAACCGCACGACCGCCCGCCAACTCGAAATATACGCCGCTCGCCGGCCCGAAGCCCTATCGCCCGCCCCATCGCCCACCCGAAAGGACGACCCGCACATCAGCCCGCTTGCACGACCGCCAGCCCACCGAAACTGCCAGCCTGCCTGCGTTAAAGTGGGATCTACGTTTACTTGATTTATTTCTTCCTTATTCTCAGGAAGTCCTGTCAACGCTTGGAAGATTATTTGGAGGACAAAACATTTTGTACTCGAGACATCATACAGACTCTGATGCACATTCCAAGCAGAAAGCATGATTATTGTGCGATGGTTCAGTGTCATTTTTGCCGTAAAGCTTTGTTCGTCTGCAAATATCAAAGAAAAAGAATACCAAGTGTGCGAAGTACCAGGTCTCCCACAGACCGAGCAAAGTTCTCTAAGCACCCGCTCAACAATTGAATGTGCCGCGCATTGCTCTTCGGACGAACATTGCATTACATTTCGTTTCGACAGTTCGTCACAAACCTGCTACACTGGGGGAGAGTTGATGGCTGCACCAGAACATTTTTACACAAGAGGCAAACGTGAGTTGCAATTTATTAAAACAATCTACCGATCGAGTTCTTTCTTTCTTTCCTCCCTTTGGCTTTGATGTAGTAATTCTTTTGTCAACGCTTGTTTTATCTAATTTTCATTTTATTTTTATACTATCTGATGCGAGTTGTAACACAGTTATTAACCCATTAGCTATAATTAAATGATAGGTGATGAATCTTTGTATTGACCTCTTGTCAATTAACAAACACCTTAGTTGTATCTTTTTTATTTTTTCTGCAAGACATTGGAATGACTCTCGGTAGTTTCTGAGATTGGTCCATTCTCGATGAACTGTAAATTTCATAAACATCAGCAAGACAGAAACTTGCAGACTGCTTTTCTGAATGTAAGCATGCGGAAATTCATCTATTAAGAAGTTATATTTCCACCGAATATTAACCCTTTGAACTCCAGAGGCCGTTTTCCCGGCCGGGACACAAGCTACGTCATAATGCCATTGAGGGGGGCGACTGCAAGGTAAATGTGTGGTGTAGACCAATCAATATTTTCAACGTGCAGCCTTACGGCTGCACGTTGAAAACATTAATTGGTCTACTCCCAAATAATAAATATGGACTCCTCATATTGCTACTATGGAACTGGCAAGAAAGATACCACCAGGGTTCAAAGGGTTAAGACATAATTGACCTTAAAAAGTGGTTTGGGGACGAGACTATAGACGAGTGCACAGTTTCCGATGTAACATTGAAGGTCAGAGTCAGAAATATGTTTTCTCCAGGGACTGCGTGTCAACTGAAGAAAGATGAAAAATCAGAAATACATTTTTATTGCTAGAAAAGACATTAGCGATCTTTTCTTAAACGATGTTGAGAGCAGTGATATTTTTTTCTAAAATTATTCACAATTACCGGTATTGTCTGGTACAGGTTGGGTCTAACCCAAAAATCTCGGGGTGGACAAGGTTTTTTCTTCGCGTTTATATGGTAACTTTTTTTCTGTTGAATTCGAATCCGTTTGATACTACTCTGTAAACTTGAAACATTTAAGATGACGTCCAAGATGGCCGACAAAAAACACTATTTTCACACATTTGTTGATATATATGACCATGAAATGTACAAGGCGTATGTACCACCACTAGATGATGTTTAATGTACAAAATGCATAAACGACCCACATAGGTCAATGTAGGAGATGGAGGTCAATAAATGGAATAAGCATTCAAATCAACTTTTTGGGTCCGGGGCTGTAACTTTTAATTGGGAGAGATATCGCAATAAAACTTGCACAACATTTGAACCACCACTAGATGGTGTGTCGCATATGAGATTCATGACCGACCCACCGAGAGCAAGGTTTCAGATGGGGGGACGGACTGGATGTACTGGCAGACATGCCCACTCGACTTCAGCTCCATAGAGCATGCATGGGACATGTTCCAGACTACAAAAGTGTCCTCCCATCCGACTTAATACCCTACGAGAACTCGGACAAACTCTCCTTAGTGCATAGGATAATGTTTCACAACAGACTTTCCGAAATTGTTCCAAGAATAAGGAAACGTTGTTAGAAAAAATATTGAATGTCAGATGGGGACATTCGGCATACTAAAACTGTTTTATTAACTTGATTAAATCGTTTTGGATAAAAAACTGAGATGTTTTTGGAGCGGCTTGAACTCATCAAGGGGGAAGGTGGGAGGGGGTGCAATTTCACCCTCATGACTTTAAACGTGTATAACTGCATAAAGGTAATAACAAATGAAATGGATAGACGACAGTCTATCTGAGCTGCAGAGAAGACTAATGACAACCGCATATGTTCCTTCCATTTACCTTTTTATGTCGATGAAAGGTGTGTTCCTTAGAAAATTGTGTGTAGAATAATTTGATCATTATTGCATCCTAACAAACATCACATCGATAATAATGTTTATTCTGGTTTTCTTTTCGTATTTTTCGTCTTTCTGTTATTAAAATGTTACCATTTGCAGTTTAACAGTGGGGACAGTAACAGGGGGAGAAATTTGAAGGTTAGTGACTGTAATTCCACTGAACATGCTTTCTAAGAAATCAAAATGTATATGTTGTATAATAAACACAAAAACCCGTAGTCACAGACACATTAGAAATTAGATAGAATTATTCTCACCTAGCTGGCGGATAATATTGGTAAATATTGGAAAAGGCAAATGATCTCCTTCTCTGAGAAAATGGTATGCTTTTGTTTATACTTTTTTCTGAGTGTTATCGGCTATCTGTTGTTCTTGATTATTCGCTTGCTCAAGCTTATTATATTCCACAGTTAACTCGTTTGCTAACAGTTGGGACGCTCTTGTGTAGAATATATAGAATATACCCACAGTAGCTTGGTATACCAAATGTTTACAACAAGTGCTGAATTGGTGTTAACCGCGAACCTTTGGTGCGCGGTTAACACCATTTCACCACCAGTGGCGAACATTTGGTACACCAAGCTACTTTGGGTATATTTTATTTATACCACCATCGTTTGATTATTAAGAGTCGCTATTATTTTTTCTTGATTTTACTGAGCAGCAGACGTACATACATGCTAATCTGTTTTGTTTACATATGAGGTATCGGTGGGCAGTACTTCCGCTGTAAATTTTATCGCCGAAACGACATGGAAAAATAAAAGGGTCCTTTTTCATTTTAATAACATAATAACATGCTATTTCGAGTTATGGATGCTTTATTAACATGAGATAATGCATGTTTGTTAATGTTTGGCGTCTTATGGGGTAAACTCATTTAAAAACGTAGTAAATAATTGACACTTTCATTTCACTCTTCGCGAGGTGACGTGCGATAAATTTAGACAAATTCGCATTCAAGTCGACGTCACCAGAGGTCAACTTGGATGTAGTTCCATTGTTGAAATAAAATTTAACTAATGGAATCCTATTGCTGGCGTGTTCACCACGGTTCGTGTGTAAAGATAAAATTTATGTCGTAGACTTTTCATATATAATACAATAGGTAATCATGATATAAACAAGTTTTGACCCCCTGCACAGCTACAGAGCTAGTGAATATGCCGAGGATTTCACATTCGCGGCATTTAAATGCCAAAATTGATGCAAAACTGTCGAAAACAATCGACACTTTGTGAACTATTTAATAATATAGTGACTTTTCTCCCTGCAAGTCTGAAATTGTGACATGTACATTTTGTCAATTTCGAATAACGAGCCCATAAGCCACTGTAATATCATGAAAGCGTAGATCAGCTAGTTGTCTCGAGTCAACTTCATTCTAATGTATTGTTGAAAGCTTATACAGTACGTGGAGAGTGTGTTGTCATTAAATCACCCGCAGAGTGGAGATTCAACCCGAGCAATAATTGCAAATTTGTTGCAAAGCCTAATCATCACAAGCAAAGTTCCAGCCAATGGACCTCGGGTTAAACCCGGAGGTCCATTGGGAGAAACATCGCTTGTGTTTTCTGTCCATATGTCCAGCATTTGAAAGTGATACTTTGGGTGATAACTCCACTCCGCGGGTGATTTAGTTACAATCCACTCTCCACGTACTGTAAATTCCATTGTTTAATTTTTTGGTTGAGAAAAAGGTGGTGGGCAATAAATATTCACTTTTTAAAAGGAAAACAAACATGTAGGCCTGAATAGAGACGTAAACTTGCATAGGCGATTCGTAGAATAGAAGTGGAAGTATCGTTGCGGTAAATGGATGAAATATCTTGTTCTCTTTCCTCCAATTCTTTACCATATCTAAATAGCCTAACCTTTATTTGATCATTCTTAGTGGTTCTGGTTAATCAGCTCCTAAGTCTGGTTGTGGGAGCCCATTTTAGGGTGAACCCGGAAGAAATTGTTATGAAGCCTATTTTGGTGTCATTTCCGAGATTTCGTCATGGGCTGTGTTTGAAAACCGTTTCGCGTTTTCGTTAAATGTTCTGGTCGACATTCATTTGTATACAAACGCAGACGAGTAGTGATGTAGTTAAAGAGGGAGAATGAAACATCTCATTGATCGCCAACAAGACTATTAATTTGTTACGTCTTAAGTTTGGCGGCATTTACTATTCTGCCTACTTTTCGATGCTTTGAACTGAAAATAAACTGCCAATTAGTCCAATTTAGACTGTGTTTTTGAGATAAAAACAAAATGGTGGACAATGACAAGTAATATACCAGCAGACTCGGTATATTGAAGTAATATGGGTGACTGTTGACCTTTATCGTCGGTGTTGTCCTTTGTCCTCGGTGACCAGTAATCACCGTTCATTAAAGTTATTGTTGCTCTCCATCACTAAACATACGTTCATGTACTAAATGTGACCCTTTATTTCACTGTAGCTCTAAGTGCTGAAAGTGACAATAACTTCATCCAACCCACAAATACGTATAAACTCAAGCGTACCCGTTATTATTTAAAATTCATATCTGAAGATCCAAAAACTGTTTGCATTACTGGCATGTTATAACTAGATATGTTGATAGGTATCCTGAACGTGAACAAATCTACAATAACAAATAATAGTAAAATGTGTCTAACAAAATTTTCGATTTATTTTGCCTCAATATGAATTTTCTGAGTTGTGGGTCATATCACAGATATTGATGATGCTGACACTGAAAAAAACTCTTCCACTACAAGAAGTCCACAGTTTATGTTTCTACGTAATATACGCGGGTACATATAGTTCTGAATCCTACAACCTGCAGTTCAACTACAAATCATATCTAGTGTTCTCCATCTTCGGTGCTGTAGTTTTGAGATGGCGCCTTGTTGCAGTTAAGGGAAGAAATGTAAGTCAAAAGAAACAGTAAAGAAAGTTGTTCTATATCTATACTTGTATTGAATCTTGTGAGAATGAATATCTTTTTTTTTAAATTAGAGAGCGTTTTGAACATAACTCTTTACCTTACGTATCGGCAAAAAAAAAGTCGCATGCAATTTACAAATATCGTCATTCAACTTTTTATTTATTTTGTTCAATTCTTATCTCACAAACATAGCTTATAATTAAATACGTGGAGAGTGGATTGTAACTAAATCACCCGCGGAGTGGAGTTATCACCAATCTACAACTTTCAAATTTTGTACATATGGACAAAAAACACGAGCAATGTTTCAGCCAATGGACCTCCGGGTTGAACCCTTTGCTGGTGCTGGTTGTTCTTTGCAACAAATTTGCAATTTTTCCTCGGGTGGACTTTCCACTCTGCAGGTGATTTAGTGATAATACACTCTCCATGTACTGTACATCCTCAGAACCAGCATGTTGAGTTCGATCAAATGGGGATCATAAGCTGTATGAAAATACAAAAGTGAATATTTTTATTTATTATATACTTTATAAATAACCACATTTCTATTGGCTGGATCTTATACACGTGACTGGTACCCAAAATTCGGTTTTCCAGTAAATATCAACTTTCTAAGTAGAGCTTTTCAAAATCCCTCTCTAGTTCTGTTTCAAAGTAATCTCTATAACATGTTTTATTTTTATGTTATTCTCCAGACGATAGTTATTTTATTGTTAAATAAAAGTATTTCTGGTTGATATAATTGAACTTTTAATTGACATATAGATGATTTTTTAATATTTTTAAGGATGGTGTATATAATGAAACAGTTATGGACTTTGTGGTGGTAAATATGCTGTGATATGAACCTAAACATTTATTTTGACCACGACTAACGCCTCGACCATTACAAGTGTTTTAGGTTCATATCATCGTATTCACCACCACAAAAGTCCATAATTGTATATTTTTCAAGAAATTGTTTTGCAAGGATCGCCTGATATATTCTTGTTGGGTAATGGGTGTTAATATATTTTTCCCAATTTACTGTGAAATATTTTTGAATTAATTCCGTAACTATATCCCACAGGATACAGAATTTTAAAAAAACTGTCTTTTGTGAGACGACAACAGCGCCAACGTCAAGATATTTTTCTTGTTACGCCGTTACGGATACACTCACAAACAGACATGTCACAAGTTTTATATCGAAAACAATGACCTCTCTGTACGTTTAATTTTGATGTTGTAAGTGCGTCTGCACAAATCGGCGTTTTCTCTTTTCAGTAACAGGAGGGTGCCCGATCGATAGTGGATACCAGATTTATAGTTCGCCACCGCATATCCTCTGTTTGAAGAATTACACATCACAGATGACATATGCCTCAGCTACAGCCCTGTGTAACTGCCATGGCGCCCACCACATTTTGATTGCAAATGAAAGCATGTATTACTTTGTAAAAGATTTAGAATTAGCAAATAACTGGGGTATGTACAGATTATGTTAAACCTTTACCTACCACGGCTAGTGGAATAACCTTGCACAAATATTTTTGAGTAACTAAATATTTTCGTTCTTGGCTCCCAAAACATGGCTTATGATCTCTCGTTGGAATGAGTTGGGCGAAATGGTTCTAGAGAGGGCTATAGGTTATGTTTTGAAAGCAAAAATGTAAGACACCATAAAATATGAATGACATTTTCATGTTAATATCGATTCTCGTATATATCAGTTACTTTTAATAAATATTCAACAGTTTGGTATCTGACTACCTTTGTAACGTTATTGATCACATAATCCCAACCACAAAGCTAATTTCGGCAAATATCGTTCACAATACGTCTAACACGGGAGTGAAGTTAGAAGTCAACGTCGATGTCGTAACATTGTGAGTGAGCTGATTTTAGAAGAAGAATAATTTAATCTCCTTTTATTTTTCATTAACTATCTACCAATACAGATACAGTTAAAACCAGAAGTCCTGTCGTGGTTAATTGCGTGTAGGAATTGCGCGCAACTGTCACATCGAATTGCATCCAAAGCACCGCAGATTCTCCTGGTTACTTATAGCAAACACAGGCAATGTTTCTGCCAATGGACCTCCGGGTAAGCCGGAGGTCCATTGGCTGAAACGTTGTTTGTGCGCAGGCCATATGTACATAATTTGATAGCCTTACTATGGCCATAACGTGTAGATTAAGGGGCAGATAGAAGTGCTATTTGTGCACATTTTATGACAGGACTTCTAGTTTTAACTGTAGATAAATATATAGAACCACACTTATGTTTGAATGGGTTAACGATTACTGGACGATAGCGAGTGGTTATCCCAGCGCCACACGCTCGAGTCCAGTAATCGTTAACCCGTTCAAACATAAGTATGGTTCTGTATTTATTACACACCCAACCCTGAAAAAGAATTCACTGTAATTAATCGCTAATTTAATTAAATAGTCGACGATTTGAACGGTTGAAAGGATTTTAGAGAGAAATGGGCAATTTTGGCAGAGACCCAGTCTTAAGTCTTTGACCTTGCCACCTGTGGAATCGCTGTTGATTCATTTTATGCGCAACAAAATGTCGGTCCGAACACTCAAAACTCAAAAGATTGCGTTCAAGATATCAGACGTCACAAATTATGGGGTCTGAAATGTGTTTTCAAATGTGTGTGTGCAGGCATCATTCTATGAGGAGGACGGGAAATGTACAAGGATTTTATTTTAAATATGGTGCGAACTGGCCCCTCTGTTTAAATTTCGTGCTTTTTAAACTAAAACTAAAAAAACAGAAGTTTGAACTTGGCTTGACTATAATGCACTACTGCCAGTGCCACAAGGCTATCGCATGTGGACATCGGTCATTTCTGTTATGCACTGTAACAAAAGTACACACTGGACGAGAATAGACATTTTGTGCAATAATTAACCTTCCGGGGCTTTCATTCGATCGTTTAGAGTAACTGAGGCAGTTTGAGATTCCATTCTGAGTGAACTCTGCAGTTTTAGTAAGTTAGCACTTTATTTTTCAACATTATACAGTTTCTGACTTGAAATTTAGCCTTCTTTTTATTTTACCTCAAGTCTTGCTAACTTTTTGTTTGAAATGGGCTGCACTTACTAATAAAGGCTTTGGGTTGCCCACATTTACTACAGATATACAAAGGAAGAAATATATTGAACGATAACTGCAAGAAAATCTACTGTATTGTCTCCTCGAGTAAGTTTGTGCATCTTTCTTTACAACCTCCACCCTCACCCCCTCACCCCCACACCCATCTATAAGCTGACAGCAATTTCTCGAAAGCTCACGAAATTAGTATCCAACAGTCTTAGTCAGACGTTGAAAGAGGAATAGGAGGGGGGGGGGGGGGGGGGGGGGGGGTGTTCTCACCAGTAAGCTCCAACTTATTTTGGTTGATAATATTTTCAAAGATTGATTAATGTTTACATTATTTAGTACTTGTACTATACTTCACCAGTTTGTTATCTGAACGGTTCTGTCAATATTTTTTCTTGGTATCTGGTTCCAAGCACAATGATATTTTATTTGTCTGCTCCAATATCTTGTCAATCTTAAATTTGGAATTTCGTATTCTGAATTTGCATTTAGTAAGTAGTTTTAAAGAGGACTGATAGAATGTGGCTAATGATAGGCTTGTGAAGGACTTTTCTTGGGGATGGGGACTGAATAATCAAACTACATGAACTATTGTTTCAAAATAAAAATGCAGGCCCTTGCCTCGAATTTGCCTAAGAAAATGCTCTGCCCACTGCCCTGATATTTGCCAAAATTATAAAAATAACCCCTCCCTCTGAACAATATGTTCTGAAAATCCCAGTCCCTTTCAATGAAAACTGTAAAATTAGCTGCTTATTGGTGAAGGGGGATGAGAGTGCCGAAACCCCCACCCATATCATACACCCATGTAGCTAAGTTATATAGGTGACATTGGATTTAAGTTTTGCTGCTGAGAATTCATTTCAATTAAAGCAAAATAATATCCTTGTATAAAACAGAAATACTTGCAAATATCCTTAATTAGTCATTTAAAAATGCACATCAATCTGTGTCTGGAAAATATGTCTATGTTTTAAATATTCTAATAACTATTTTTGAATTTCATGGAAGTCATCTCATAATATTGACAATATATTGCATTTATCACACCACATGTATTTACCACCCTTCCCCTCTTCGTGGTCTCATTCCCACCCTACTCAAGACTTTTCTGAATTTCAGTAGTGGGTAGCTGGCAACATATTTTAATTTCCCCAGTACAAACTCTAGAAAGTCATATTTTAGCAATACTACATCCCCCTAAAAAAGCCTCCCCCCTCCCCACCACAAAAAAAAAAATAAAATAAACCTGTTGCCCCAACACCCACTAGCACGTAAAAAAAAAATTGGTTCCACAAATGTAAACTACTGAGTTTTCCTTATAAAACTAGGCTTTTCATTCTTCCGAATTGATTTACTTTATTCAGCTTGTGTGGGGGTGATCATCTAGTAAGGATGGAATTGGTGATAGTTTAATCAGTACCTGCATGTACTAGCTGTCCCACATCTGCAGGCGCTGTCGGCGTGTCGCCGTCTGTGTTTTTGCTTCATGGTAACCAGTTTTCAATTTGCTTCCTGAGATCTACTTCAAATGAACATGCTCTTCAAAGTATGTTTGCGTTGCCAAATGTGCTGCTTCATTTCCGAAGTGTGAATTGAAGAGGATTACACAGTAGACCTCGTATCGACTCGTCGGCAGCACGCAGCGGTGAGGGCAGCATTGTAACGAAATTTTATAGGAACTGTACAAGTGTCTGGCTGCAATATCGAACCCAATTGGACTTTTTTGCCCTAAAATTAATTAAGTTTTCCTCGGTTTTCAATAACGAAAGCAAAGGTTGGGTTTCACTGTTCAATTTCTTGGCAGAGATCATGTGTCTTTCATGACTTTCAACAGTTTTTAGCAAAGTTGTGCATCCAACATTTTGTAATGAGAATCGGTAATTTCGACAGATAAGTATAGCCGATAGTTCTCATTGCTTATATTCCACTGAACGCTTCAAACTATAAGAACCAGTCTAACGAGAGAACTTGGGCACGCGAAGGATACTTTTTATTGGATCGCTCTAGAGCTTTCTCGACAAAATTACCGCATGCCCCTAAAGTCCATTTGATCGTGACAAATACAGTTACGGGTGTCTAATAAAAGTCTAAGTTACACATTATGTGATAAAATGAATTTCAAATCCATCACGATGTTACATGAATTTCTGAACCCCGTTTACTAAAATCGATCTGAGCCTCAGTAAATCTCGGCCTCAGTAAACCTCGTAAACCTTGGCCTCAGTAAACCTCGGCCTCGGTATACCTCGGCCTCGGCTCAGATCGATTTTGGTGAACTCTGTACATATGAAATCGCGACTGATTCGAGATTCTCTATTTAGTATCGTGATACTTGTGGGGTATATTTAGCAACTCTTTGAAAATTACCCAATATCAATAAAACACGCTTCCTTAACAGTTTTGTAAAATTGCTCATGGCGTCCACATAATCGTCGTGAAAGAATGTCATAAAACACAATCTTATGCATCGCTGTGGCTCACTGGTTATCCCATTTGGTGAGAGCTCATAAGAAGCAACCCTTATCTCAGTTCCTATTGTTATTAACCCTTTGAACACTGAGGGCCTTTTTTCCGGCCTACATCATGACACGTCATAAAGTCATTAAAGAGGATGTTTGTTCAGTAAATGTGCGGGGTAGACCTATCAATATTTTCAACGTACAACCCCGAGGCTGCACGTTGAAAATATTGATTGGTCTTTCCCGAATAATGAATATGGACTCTTCTAATTGCTGTCATTGAACTGGAGTTCAAATGGTTAAAGATATTATGATTTTAAGATGAACACACTTAGTTGCTCGATATGGGTAATAGCGTCTCCAAGGATGATAGCTTGCAAAGTGAACACCAGTTTCTTGAAAATATATAATAATGAAGACTAGTGTACAAGTATAACACGTATAACGATGGTCACATTGTTGAAGAAGGAGGATTTCGACAGATTGTTTATAGCTTATGAATGAATGAATGATTTATTTGCCATATATAGTACATACACAATATAACAGTGGAAAGAATTACAATTTTTTTTTTAAATACATATAGTTTGCGGTTTATTGTCACCCTATTGTATTATGGAATGTATGACTGGGAAGAAGCATAGCTACAACGGCTGCCTTCCTGCCAGTTCCCACATGGGTAAGCAACATGCCCAGCCTAAGAATTGCGACAGTCATCTTTCAAGATGCGTTCTCAAGTACGGAGCCATCTCCGTTCGTATTGAAGTGCCTTATTTTAGAAACGGATACCACAACAGACCCTTCAAGATATAGTTAATTTTGTTGTCTTTCCCATTCCCATTTTTCGCAAGTGTTGGATCTGTATCCCAACAAGTTCTTGGTATAAGATGGGATACTTAACCTGGTATACGATAATGACAGCTGGTAATGAGCTTGCCGCGGGCTTAGAAGGACACGAGGGATACGAGTGACGTAAACATCTATGATTAACATAGATATGTAAATATTAGGTCTCATAGTGGGTCAAGTTGCGGGATATGATATTCAGTTTGTGAAGACAAAGGCAAAGGTAGCCAGTGATTATGAGTACCAAAGCCAGAGGAAAGTCGATTAGTGTATAAAGGCACTGGCCACGGTTCTCAGCTGAAGAGCTCAAGTGAACACATTATTATAATTCCGCGAACCTGCATGCTTGTACCCAGTTTATCTTGCGGTAACACAGGGCTGCGCCCACCATTTGTGGATATCACATTACGAGAGCACAATCGTTACAATGCGGGTTGGTACAATTTACAGTTTGTTTATAAGTACTAATCATCATTGAGATTACTGCTTTCTTAAATAGGTTTCTATTTGTTATGGATCGTATTTCAGCATCTAGCTCATTCCACATTTTAGGGAATTAAATTGTTTGGCAGCTGGGAATGTGCCTTTGTCCTTGCTCTACCAATTTTCAGTAAGTCATATTGTCTTGTCTCAATACTCGATAGATTAGTGTTCCTTTCGAAAAATGACTGAAAACAAGGAGGAAGGCTATTATTGTACCAGTCATGCGTGAATAGCAACGTGTGAAGGGTATGAATATCTTTTAATTTCAATATTTTGCATTTTAAAAATAGAGGATCTGTGTGGCTGTTGTATTTTTTATTACTGATTATACGAACTGCTCTCTTTTGTAATAGAAACAATTCATTAGTATGAGTTGAGTGCCCCCATATTTGAATTCCATATAAAAGATGACTGTGTACTAAAATGTAGTAAAGTGATAATAAGGCTTGGTACGGAAGAATGTTTTTATTTTATTTATTGAGTAAATTGCCCGAGCAATTTTAAGCACACCATAGATATATGAATTTTGTAGTTTAATTTGTCATCAATAAACGGACTGAGCTATTTGTGCCAGAGGACCCGTAACCCTTCTCTATTGGCTTACCGTCAATTGTTAATGGTCTGTGGTTATCAGAGTTGGGATATTGTGAGTTTAACTCGATAAATTTACTTTTTTGGCATTTAATAATAAGCGATTAGCTCTGCACCACGTATCAACTTTATTTAGTTCAAAGTCTACCGTATTGTGCAGTGTACTGGCATATATGCCTGATTTGTACGCTGAAGTGTCGTCGGCGAATGTTGCTTGGGAGAGATCATTTACATATATCAGAAATAGGAGGGGCCCGAGGATCGAACTTTGGGGAACTCCATAATCAACGTACGCCTTTGATGACTTTTTTTCCAGAGTATTCGACAAACCGAACTCTATCGGTCAGATAGCTACGAAACCACCTATTACCTATACCTCTAGTGTCATAGTACCCTAATTCTGTTAACAAAATGGTGTAGTTTATGGTGTCAAAAGCCTTTGATAGATCTAAAAACACGGCTAAAGTACTATTTGTCAAGGTGGTATTATTTTCCGCAGATACATGTTTCAGAAACTGAAATATAGGGTATATCGTTCTATAACCTTTACTGAAACCATATTGATGATCATATAGAGCATCAAGCAGATTGAGAAAATTAATTGGTCTGGCGTATATGACCTTTTCCAGAATTTTGGAGAAGACTGGAAGTATACTAATTGGTCTATAATGATTAAGGTTCCCGTTGTCACCCTATTTAAATATAGGTATTACCTTGGCAATTTTTATTCCGCTAGGGACAATACCACTTCTAAATGATTTGTTTATAATATCTGATAAAGGAAAAGCAATTTCACCGATTGTTTGCTTTATTAACCATGTTGATAGACCATCACAGTCCTTGGTTCGTTTCGATTTAAGTCTATTTGCGATACAGATAATTTCACCGGGAGTTGTTGGTTCAATGAAAAAACTATCAGGAAATTTGCCGGTCAAAACGCTTGTGTAAGATGTATCAGAAATGGGAATGAGGTCATTGGTGGAAGACCCAATAGTAGAAAAGAACTTGTTAAACGCATTAGCTATTTCATTGGACTCTGAAACTTCAGTATCATGAATGATAAAGGTAACTGGAAGTTTACAAATTTTACTAAGTTTTATGATTACATCATTTAGGATTTGCCATGTTTTTTTTAATATCATTTTTACTTTGGGCCAGGAGGGTTTTTTAATACAAGACTTTACTCTTTCTTTTAATTGTATTGAACAATTGGCAGTATTGTTTATAGTTAATTTTGTTTTCGGAAGATGGGATTTTTATTGCTTATTATAAAGCATGTGCTTATATAGAGATGACTGTAATAGACTTTTAGTCAGCCAGGGTTGTTTCTTTATATATCTTTTATTCAGTTTGATTTGCTTCAAGGGGAAGACTTCCTCAAATACCTGCATATAAGAATGTGTAAAACCATCGCAGTCTTTATTCATACTGGTGGATTCGATAACATTGGTATACTCTATTTGTGAGAGTTTCTCTCTAAATTGCAGTATATTCTCTGGGGAGATATTTCTTTTAAATTCTGTTCTATTCTCTCGACCTGCTTTTAGTTTTAGGTCTAATAAGAATGTTCCGAAGTGATCAGTAATGTCTGTAATAATTATGCCAGATTCAACGGTAGGCGTGACGTTATTAGAATAAATATGGTCAATTAAGGAGGCTGAGTGATCTGTAACTCGAATTGGTTTCGTTATAGTTGGTAGAAAGCCTTGATTAAATATCATATCAATAAAGTCGTCGGAATGTTTATGTGTTGATATTTTAAGTAGATCAATATTCAGGTCACCAACCTGAAAGCATTGTTTCTTTTCGTCATTTACCAAATTTATTATCTCTGTGATTTTGTTATTGAAAAATTCTAGGTCAACTTTGGGTTGAGTATTTGGTCGATAGACAACGCCAACTGTTGTTGTAGGTCTGTGTTTTTTAAATATTTCAAGAAAAAGAGTCTCACAAACATGCGGAAGAAATGCTGTCAAATCAGTCCTTATTTTAAAATTGATATCTTCTTTAATGTAGAGACCAACCCCTCCCCTGCCATCATCATCTCTTACATTACTTACTATGTCGTGATATCCACTGAGTTTAAATGATACATTATCCTGTATTTTGAAAACCTCTGTTAGTCCTATAATGTCAAAAACATTTTCTTCATTCTGCAAACTACGTAGAACGTTATTTTATTCATCCCAATGTGCGTTTAAACTTCTGATGTTTAAACTTAAAATCGCCAAAGAATTGTTCAAGCCTGCATAATTCTGCTGAAAATCATTTGGCATATAATATTTGCAGTTACGGATATTTCAGGTAAATGAGATTCTGAATCATCAGTTATTGACTGTGTTTTTATATTATACTTATGAGTAAAACTGAAGTCTTCACATGTTCGAATCTCATCCAGACTTATGTTACCCGCCATCATAAGTGGAGATCAAGACTCCCAATACCAACCAGAAAAGGGTAGCAAGTTTATTGTAAACAAGCTTATGTAAGTCGTCTCCCTATCGTCTGTATAAGTTATCTCATTTACTGTAGTATAGATATGAAGATGAACCCAAATATCGATGTATGTAAGCTGAGATCCCCACTTATTAGTCAGATTTAATTAATTTTAAAATCAGCCGTCGACCCCGAGACTCTTTGACAAATAAATTAATTGTCGTTTCTCTACGGCTTAGGGCCACCCAAATGCGACACACAGAACCAATCGCAAGTCAACTCATTAACACCGTCTCAGGTCGCAATAAGACATTGCGTTGTTAATCATTTTTGTTGGGCCGCTGATATAACACTAACATGATTTTCCGAGCGTCACGGTTCATTAGCGGCCCAAGTCAGTCAGAGGTCGTATGAGCGGCTCGGGACCGCTCGAGGGTCTATAATAAGGTATAATGTTGTTTATATCATTTCTGAAGGACCGCTAATAAAACCGCAAAGTCATTTTATTACTTTTATTACTTATATTGTCATCAACCACGTCATAATGGATTTGTAGCATACGAGGATTTTGTTAATACTGACGTGATGAAGTATTTTATAACATAAAACTCCTATAAGGAAATCACAACAATTTGGTGTTTTGAAACTCTTAAACTCGGCAAACAAGTCAATGTGTACCGGTGTGACAGAAATGATAGTCCGTAGGAACGTTAGTCCCTCTGGACTATTATTCCGCGGAATTATAGTCCTAGGTCTAACATTCCTAGGAATAGTAGTAGAGGGACTAATTTTCCTACGGACTATCATTCCTGTCACACCGGAAATAAAAGAATAAACTGGGCCGGGTAATAATGAAACACTAATTTATTATTGACCGGCACTGGTTTGAGAAGACATATTGTGAGTGCATTCCATATTTTGCCGTAAAATGTTAATTATTGTCGAAATTCTACATAACCTGCCGCAAATGAGAACTCTTTTCTGCGTCTCTTAACACGTATTCTTTCATACTAGATGATTGATGCATTTCTTAAATATTTTGTATTTTAGAAAACGTCTGGGTTGATGCATTTGATGTGAATGGTGACAAGAATTATACAACGCATAAAGGGGACCATCTGCCTTATGTTCCTCCAAACAGTGGCATCTCAGGCGCTGGTGAAAACTGCATTCGACTACACCAGTCGGTTTGGACATTTTGGGATATCGATTGCGGTACGTCTAAGTGGGTGCTCTGTCAAATTGATATCTAACTATTTGTCATCTAGCATGTAAAGTTTGGTTAAATCTCCTGTCAGTGAGTTCACTTTAATATGCTATGGGTGGGAGGGGCAGTATCCTTATTGTATTCGTGTTCAATGTTCAGTGGGAAGGGGAATATCTTTATTGTATGTGTGTATGCTATAATAGTGATCAGTCTGTTCTAGGGTTTAATCCCGGGAACAGGAATTCCCGGGTTCTTGAATCCGAACGCCGGCCTCGATGCCCGGGAAATCTATAGCACGGAACCGGGAATGAAGTTTGGCATTGTTTGCGTATTGAACATAAGTTTTCTGAATTGAAACTTTATAGGATTTCGTCAGCCCTCCACCCCTGATTTTTTTAATCCGGATTCCTGACGAACCATTTCCAACAAATCACTGTAACTCTCAACCAATTCCTGAGGACCCCCCCCCCCCCCCCCACCCCATCCCTCCCCTTTCAACAGCAAGATCTTCACTCGCTTTTCAATGTTCAAACTCGTCTTCATTTTCAGAATCACTAGTATCACTATTCACAGCGGAGCGCGGTAGCTGAGTGGTAGACTGTTGGACTTCTATGCTAGAGGTGCCGAGTTCGATCCCCGCCCGGTTCTATCCGCGTTGTGTCCTTGGGAAAGGCACTTTATCCCGGCTACATGGGGCACGGTGTCACCTATTCCTAAGGCGTACGTACTGCACGTCGATGGTGCACATGTCTTCAACCGCTGTAACCCTGCTTGAGCGGAGCTTGAACTGAGTTAAAATGTTGAGGAGCTGACAGGTGCTCGTCGATGCTCGGTGGTTCTCTTCGGGTACTCCGGCTTCCTCCACCCGTAAAGCTGTCACGGTCAAGATTAGCCATTAAGCATAAGTATGTGACCATAAACACCAATACATAAATAAATAAATCGTTATTCACTACCTCCTCCAACATCAACACCCTCTTTACAACCGTCAGAGTCTCATCTGCTTAAAAAGGGTGTTGATGTTGGATAAGGTAGAGGTGATGAAAATGAAAAAAAAAATAATGACGAGATTGAAGTGGGTTTGGGTTTTCATACTTATTCCAGGAAAATAACTTTTCCGTTTGGAAATGGGCCAATGAAATATGCTAATTATCATTAAAATAAATGCGGCATGTTACCCCCCTAAATTTGCTTGATATTACCCGGGAAATATCCCGGTTGTCGGTTCTGACAGTAATTTTATTCCCGTTCCCGGTTCCTAGAAAACGATGGACTATATTAAATCCAAGTCTGTACAGAAGTCCTGTCATGAATTGCTCGTAAACAAAACGTCACTCTGCTCGTTAATCTGTGTGCTATGACTACAGTAAGGCTATTAAATTGTGTCCATATGGCCTATGCACATGCAGTGTCTCAGCCAATGGACCTCCGGCCTTAACCCGGAGCGTCATTGGCAGAAATATTGCTTATGCTTGCTATTGATAACCAGGAGAAACTGTCGTGCTTTGAATGCCATTCACGAGGAAAATTTCGCGCAGTTACAACGCGAATTTATTTCAAAATAAGCACATAGTTCGTGACAGGACTTCAAGTTTTAACTGTATGCAACTGTTGTTAAAACAATCTGTACAACCATGTTGCACATCAGCACTTCAAGCCGAACGAACACAAACATGAAATTGTGGAATAACAAAGGCGTTTTTTTTCGCGACACACAAACATGACTGAGTGGAGATTTCCTGAATAAGTTTGTGCAAACTCAAGACTGCAGCACTAGAAACTGAATGACGTTTGTGATTCATTTACTTTTCGACGAATGGAGTTCTACAGTTTAGTGTTAAGGAAGTCTGTAGAAACTTTTAACATGATCGCGTTCCAATCGACATTTTCTGTATCTGCGTTTGTTTCCACTAGTATGAATCGGGTGGCGATGTTTATATGCATTTAATGGAAGTGGATTTCTTGCAAGTGAAATTTGTGCAAAGTTTGTGTTTCAAAATGGTAAGCATAACTACTGTAAACAGATAGGTAGAAGCCTAGATGACTTTCAGTAACTAAAACTTATATATGTGATAACTACTACACCTTATATTGAATTTCAACATTCTAGATCTATACTGCGAGTGATAATATGACAATTTAAACAGAAACATTCATTAGTTTTCAATGACTAGAAATATTCTCAAGTTTCCGATTTCATGAACGATTGATTGAAAGGGCAGTATCAGATAAAGAGAGATTTGTGTTGTTTTCTTCTGAACTGTGGCCTCTTATCAGCGCATTACACTATGATTGCATGCAAACCCGCTCTGGGTGTATTTTCAGATAAAACTAAATTCTCTGAAGCCGCGCAAATAATTTATGATCGTGTTTGCATTTCACTTACATTTCCTAATGACCGTTGCCATTAGTGACTATTGAATACTTTCCACCTCTAAAGTTTATGTAAATTAATGGGCAGCAAATTCCACAGAACCTGCTGCATTTATCACAACAACATTGTGTTACCAACTTACCAGATGGACGCAATTAATGGGAGCCGAGTAAATATCCTCCGGCGGAATGGACACCTTCCTCAAGAATTATTTAAAGCAGCAATCACTGGTTCCTTGAATTTAATTTGGCACCCCAAAGTTAAAAACATTCCTAGTCAGTTAGAAGGTATCTGATTTCACCACATTATCATCCCATTAATACTTAGAAATTATCATTCTAACCAATAACTAGGGCGGACTATTTTTCTGGCATTACGGAGTTGTGACGCCCCTCAATTAGTCCATCTTATTTTTTCTTTAATCCACTTCTTAAACAAGTTTTTGTTCCGAAGCGGCGTGATTTCGTAAAGTAGGAACGGAATCTTTTCGTTTCTTTTCGTTTCTCGAACATTTGGAGAGAAAAGTTCCATGCTAGCGTTCTCTCTTTTAATGTTTACCGATGACGCCGTGTGGTTGTTCGGTTTTCTTTTAGCAAATCGAGGGCTATCGTAGACTAGCTCCAGCAGAAATTGTATTTGTTTTTAAAAATTCGCCCTACAGCGTAGTGTTTCAGGTCGGTGGCTCAGAGTTAGACGAACTTGCGGGTTACGATTACAGCGTGACGGACGCGGTTGTTTGCCGTGCCTTAACCGCACACGAGTGAGGGGTGCTAAGTCGGTCTAACAATACAGCAAAGGTGTTGATGTTTTCAACAAATACACCTCAATTGTATTGTCAGACCATTCTCTAAACACTATTTTCTGGAATGATAAACGGCCCCATGGAACTACAGGAAGCAGGCTGATCGATGGAGTGCATTTTAATTGTCAAGGGTTGAGCAAATACGACGGCAGTGTCCGTGGAGCAATTCCATTTTGTCTTAAGCATTTAACTTAAAAGATTCTTTAAATTAATCCCTCACAAGAAGTCCGAAAGTCTTTTATTACTCACATCATACAACAGCGGTATGGGTTATACTACATTGAGCAAACCACACCGACAGCTTACAACATGGGGGCTTCAATGCCGTGATTTTCAATTCCTTTATTCCCTTCACTCTCTCGAGCTGTCCATAGCTCGGGGCACACCGAAAAAGGCACCACGTAACTTGTACTGCTCAGCCTGCGTTTTTAGTGAATCGTTGACACGCGTGTCTTCGGGTCCTCGACTGCTATTTTGTAGCGGGCCACGAACAAGACAAACAAAACTAACAAAAACACTAGCCACCTGATGAGTACTGCTACCTGGTGCTTTTTGTTGTTACTATCTTTATTTAATTTGTGTATTTGATTCCCACAATTGTTATTGCTTTCCAGACGCCTGTGCCTAATTGCATTAATTTTTGGTTGCTCTGGCCTAATTTGGGAGGCCGGTGGCTCTATTATGTGTTTGCATGTGCATGCTGCGTTATTAGGCCCGTTGTAACAGAGATGTTTCCCCTGCGTTGAGGTTAATTTAGTAGCCCAACGCCTTAATTTATCTTTTCCCATTGTTTTGGATATGGATGCTGCCCAGGTTCAATCTTGAAGGCAGCTACCACAACCGATTATCTGTCTCTTTCGCTCACTCAATATACCCTCTTTGTCCTTCTTTTTTCGTACTTTCAGCAATGCCACCCAAAGCAGAGAAGAGCTCATCGCCAGGGTGATTTGTATAATACCCAGCCACCAAGTAGTAGAAAACGCCGCCATGCTCCCAGGAGGCAGTGCATGCAACCTCCCAATCCCCAGAGTGTGGTTGAAGCCTTGGTTTTGACTGTCCGAGGCACAATGGCAGTCACAACCACAAGTTCTGTCACAACCAGCACATCAAGTACTGTAGTGAACCAGACTGCGATACCAGAAATTTCTGACCAGCGGATTCACCATCAGGCTTTTATCCCACGACCTGTGGAACACGTGTCCATAGACGGCAGGGTGTCACGTGGCAACCCCGGAAATTTCGGTACATCCCCATCACATGCATTACAGAGGACATCACATCAGCCCTCATTACACAATTTTAACTTAGTGACTCTCCACCTGCTAACCCGCACTTGTCTTGTGTTTTCTTCAGAGGGTTCGATATACTTTTGAACTCCAATGGGAACGCTCTAAATACCACATCACCCATATTTACCAGTTCCATACAAGACGGGTATGCCCCACACCTGGCTCCATATCCAGGCATAGTGACTTTGATAGGTCCACGAATGTCAGTACCAAACCAGTCAGTTTTGCAGAAAACAACCACTCCCACAGTTCCCAGCCATTGACGGACTCTCAGAAGGTAACCGGAATTTACTTACTAATACTTTAACCAACCTATTCACGAATATTCTCACAACCCTTTCAGAGGCGACGGGGCTATGGACCTCATTTGGGACACCAATTCAACCCAAACTGTTCTGGCTTCAAATGATTCACTCATCACAACTCGATCACCACTCTCCACAGTGGTTATTGCCAAACTACATAACCAGATTTGGGCCAAACAATTCATTAACCTAGCCGTGCTGCTACCTACTCTAAATGCGCAAACCACTTACTCCATGACTTTAAGTTCAATACTCTCTCTGGTATGGTTACCAAAGACCCCGCGGGCGTTAACTTCCAAACACCAATGGATTATGGCTACGTCGATAAGTTCCCAAGTGAGATTCTGGCCCTGTTGGCGTACCAATCAAAAATTGCGAAATATTTTCCGATAGCTACAATAGTTCAATGCCCCCTCCACCCCCCTCCCCCACGTCAGCATGGCCCAACATTACGATGGGATCAAACCCACCGGGAGTTTTATATGGAATCGTCACTCATGGCCAGAGTTTCCTTCAAGAAATCATATAATTCAATGGCACATTCAGGCAGGAGAAGCCATTACATTCCCATATGATATTGTCGGAAATGTCATTCAAATCAGCATTGTACAGGGGCTTGTAGCTATTCACACAACTGTCCCTTGTGCGCACAGCCACCCTCAGGCAGCGTTGCAGAAAGTCCACAGTGTTTCGCCTGTTCTTTCGAGGGGGACACAGTTTTGGGAGGAACTTCGACAAGTCCACCCCCTCCCCTCTCAAATGACTCAAGCCCCACTACCAACCCCAATAAGAATTAATTCATTGTGTCACCTCCTGGATGGATTCGACGAATCTAAGCGAACTTACTTGCTAGAATTGTTTTCTGATGGTTTCCGTCTGAGATACTAATCCAAACGAAATACACCAAATCTTCGGATTACCCAAATCTTATCCATGACAAAATTTCCAAAGAACTGAGCGCATGTCAAGTAGTGGGTCTTTTCAAGGCAAGGCGCCCCTCTTGATAATTGCATTGCATCCCCCAGCGGAGTCAATCCAAAGAAGACGGCAGGGGACTTCCACATGACCCACCATCTCTCATATCCACACGCGGACAACATAGTGCAGGATTTCACATCAGTTCAGTACTCGTCCATCTAAGATGCAATTAGTACAATTAGTGATCTAGGGAAAGGCTGCTTCCTTGCAAAAGTGGATATCCAGTCCGTCTTCCATTGATACCAATAAATCCAGAGGACTATGCACTCTTGGGTTTTAAATTCGACAGCTGTTTCTATTATGAAAGATATTTGCCTATTGGTTCCTAGTGCAGCCCTAATATTGTTGAAGCCTTCAGCTCTGCTATGCACTGGATCGCCGACCGGAAGTTCAATATCTGTCACATCATACACTTTTTGGATGATTTTCTCGACATACATGCCACCAATACCTAAACGGGTTCACGATCCTGTGCGCACAGGTAGGGAAGCCAATAGCACAGGAGAAAACAGTGAAACCTTCAACATGTATTACCTTTCTGGGTATTGGACTAGATACGGTTGCCACGTGCACGCGCTTGCCGCGAGACAAATTGATAAAATGTGGGGATCAGCTTCAGTCAACGAGAGGGCGCACCAAGCGTACCAAAACTACTCTTCGAGATTTATTATCGCTGCTTGGTTTATTGAATTTCGCATGCTCTGTGATTGTGCATGTGTGGGTTTACCTTCGTAGAATGATCAATCTGACGTTTGTGGTGAATCACCAAACCGTCGCATTTGCATTATTATCACAAAAGTTAATCCTTTACCTAACGTACCGTCAAAACTGGCCAGCGCTATTCTCAAAAATCGTCAATTAATTTTCATTATTTTTTTTCATTTTTTGTCTCAAAAACATAGGTTATGACCCCTCGCTGGAACGAGCTCGTCGAGCTCGTTCAAACGAGGGGTCATAACCTATGTTTTTGAGACAAAAAATGAAAAAAATTAGTTATTCAAGAATTATTTTTGCAAGTGTTGTCTGCTTTTCATGTTAGGTAAAGGGTTAAAAATGATATTTCTCTTTGGCTGCAGTGTCTTGGTAGTTGCCCATGGCAATATCTTTTTCCTCGACACTTACTGCCTGACCAACGATACACTATATTTGCACACTGATATTACATCGACCATGGGGTTTTTTTTTCAGCTATTTGTCAGCACAGTTGGTTGTTTGGCAAGTGGTCGAGGGAGAACAAGCTCAGAATATAGCAGCGCTAGAATTTTATCCATTATTACTGGCAGTTCATATTTGGGGCACCCTCCTGGAAAATAAAATTCGTGATCTTCTACTCCGATAATTCGGCTGTTGTTTCAATTATAAACTCACAAACTTCAAGGAATTCCACACAGTTGTTGCTGTTACGTCGTTACCTGCTTAATTGCCAAAAAATACAACATTCTGTTCAAATCCAAACATATTGCCGTCACCATAAACTTATCAGCTGACGTCCTTTTTCGCCCTTTTTCGTTGTCAGATCGAACAATTCAAGACCAATTCAAGGCGCCGATGCCCTCTGTCCAATCGGAACCGACACTGGTGGACAAAGCCTTGTCCCTCAACAACTGATTGAATCCATGGACACCATCAACGACAATGCCTTGTCAATTATTGCCATGCGACAGTACATTAACGCTGGGCAAAACCTGGTAGATTTGTGCTCCTCACTTGCGACACACCTGTTGTGCATGTTCCACAGTACTTACTTTGTCTTTTCATCGTTCACCTCTTCCGAAATTCGCATTCCACAAGGTCCATAATATCAATCACTTCAGCAACTGGCTACTTTCACAAAATTCACAACTTATCAGATCCAACCAACACTTTTCTTATTCGAAAGATGTTATCAACTTGATAATTACGAAACTATTACTCGCTCATCGCTCAGCTGGTAAGGACATCATGTGTGTGCTTTCAGACTCATCGTGAGGGTCTGTTGTTTGTGCGATTTTTACTACAGATTTCTGCACCGCGCGAATTGACGGGCTTTGTCCGGTTACATCCGCAGAGTCCCATCGGGTAATACAATTTTCAGAATACCAGATGACCAGAGAAAGGTTTATTCTCACCTTTCGGTACTTCAAACATAACCTACCTGCCCGTCCACACATTGTACCGGTGCGGCGTCTGGTTGTTCAACCATGCCAAACGCTATGGATGCAGCAGTGCACACAGCAACGTGGACCTTTGAGGGGGGGGGGGGGGGGGGGGTCTATTTTTGTATTACCGGGTGGATCGCCTGTCCTATGCGCAAAGTTCAAGTAGGGGGGGCTCAAACGCTAATGATCAGAGCACAGCTGTTTTCAAGGGGCACAAGTAGTATGTCTCGTATGTTTCACCTCTAGGTTGGGGGACCTCGCAGGGGACCCAGGAAGGACGTCACGTCTCCCAGTAGCGGCATGTTGTATTATCATGGTAACCCGCGTGAGCGGCCATACTGTGACGTCATTACCATAGTGATACGTTGTCTTAGTGCGCATGCGCAGCGCGTGTTGTTAGGGTGATACGTGTTTCCGTCGTCCATTTTGTGTACTGGAGGACGCCATGTTTGTTTCTGTGGTAGCACGTGGTTGCTACGTGACCGAAATACTTCTTATGGGATAGGGGTATGTTTCGAGGGTGTGTTCCTTTTGTACAGGAGTAATTTTCCGATTCGTAGAAATACCACAAACAACCCGACAATCCCACCAAATCACCAAAAAACACCTTTATTTGATATCATGTCCCCCAGAATATCCGTTTTAGGGCCGCCATACCATGGATTTTAATAGTAGCACGCAGTGCTATAGTACCGAAATGGGGGGGGGGGTGCCTTTGGATTAAAGACAACTGATAGACAATCTCGAAGAAAGCCTATACCATTCCTAAAAACAAGAATCTATCGAGTAGTTACTGATAGGCTCATGTGAGCTGTATATTAGCTGGGTCATAGATATCCTTAAATACCGAAATAAGGCTAAGAGGGCTAGTAAATTAGACCTCAATGAGGGATTTTTTCATGGCACTCATGTCATCAACAGAAATGAGTCTAAGAGAGAGTGGAATAGACCTTACTGATTGATTTCTCTTGTCCCTCATGGCCTCATACGACAAACGAAGGGATTTTTCAAAAGGTACCCTCGATAGGTATCCTCAAATACCGAAATGAGGCTAAGAGGGATAGTAAATTAGGTAAATTCGGCCTCATTGAGGAATTATTTCATGCCCTTATGGCCTCAAACGAAATGAGGTTAAGATGGATAATAAATTAAACCTCACTGAGGGATTTTCTCATCGCCTCATACGACAAAAAAATGGATTCTCCAGAAAGTATCCTCGATAGGTATCCTCAAATAATACAATACCAGGTCATAGATCCTGAAATACCGAAATGAGGCTAAGAGGGATAGTAAATTAGGCCTCATTGAGGGATTTTTTCATGGCCCTCAAGGCCTCAAACGAAATGAGGTTAAGAGGGGTAGTAAATCAGATCTAATTAAGGGATTTTCTCATGGTCCCATGACCTCATACAACAAAAAAGGGATTCTCCAGAAAGTGTCCTCGATAGGTATCATCAAATAATACAATACCAAGTCATAGGTATCCTCTAATACAGGAATGAGGCTAAGAGTCGTATGTGCGAGTCACTCGTTGGAGTAAATATTATATGGCTTATTTGCTCGAGGGGATTCAAGTCGTCCGAGCAATGGCTTATCAGTAACTACTCGATAGATTCTTGGCTTTAGGAATGATGCAGGCTATAGTGGAGGTCATCTATCAGTTGGCTATAATCCAAAGGTAGCCCCCCCCCCCCCCTTCGGTTCGGTACTATAGCACTGCGTGCTACTATTAAAATCCATGGTATGGCGGCCCTAAAAAGGATTCTGGGGGACTTCATATTAACTAAAATTGTTTTTTCATGGTTTCAAGGATTGTCGGGTTGTTTGTGGTAATTCTGTGGATCGGGAAATTACCCCTGTACAAAGAAACACACCCCTCGCACACAACCCTATCCTATAAGAAGCATTTGGATCACATATCAACCATGTGCTACCATAGAAACGAAGATGGCGGCCTCCAGTGAACAAAATGTACGACGGAAACACGTATAACCCTAACAACACGTGGTGCGCTCTAGAACCAGCTATCACTATGGTAATGACGACGCAATATGGCCGCTCACGTGGGTTAACATGACAACACAACATGGTCGCGTGACATGACGTCACTTCCTGGGTCCCCTGCAGGGTTCCCCAACCTAGAGGTGAAACATACGAGATATACTACTGTCACAGCTTCCGAATTCGGACTGCCATAATGTCGGCAAGCCTTGGTTTGTCAGATGCTCCTATCAACAGGATGGGCCGCCTGAAAAGCAATGCTTTCCTCCATTACATCCGTGCCTCTCCCCTCTGGAGGAAATACCCCCGCCAATAAACGCACGCATATAGCCATCCCTCGCTCCAGCACAACGGTGGGTTTTTACAGTGTCACTACCTTCGGCTTTGGTCTGCGGTTACCACAGGCAACAACAGGATCGAATCGGTGTTTTGCACGAGTAAAAAGCCGAATTTCCGCCATACGCCACAGGACATGAATATTTTGCGACGTTTTGCTCCCCCAAAAGTAATTACCTATTTTTCTCATTTCAAGCCGGTTACCTGCTACACACGATGTTTTTCCTTTTTCCCAGTACGTACAAATATCAAAGATTTTTTTTATAGAGTGTTGAGCTGTGAATAATACCGAAGGTTTTGTATACACTTGTTACATTTAGATGTTGATACAATCGAAACCCTCTCTACTGCCCTTTTACTTTAGTAATTGTGAATACAAAACGGGCTAATCATTCCACAGATAGATGAGGACGTGGAGGAAGCCAACGATAAAACCATCAGGAGCTGTTGTGGAGCGTGGAATCCCACTAACAGAATCCCATTTTTGGGAAACGTCTATGGTTAGAGAATCATTATTTTCAGAGATGAGCATAGGAGTTGTATGTGGAGTCGCTCGTTCATACAATTGCTCGATGGCTCATTTGCTCGATGATATTCGAGTAATTCGAAATATCTGAGATAGCTAACAAATTTGAAGCGATGGTATAAGACTGGAAAGCTGGTAGAACACTATAGTAATTGTGAATACAATAGAGGCTGATCACATGACAGACAGGTGAAGACGAAGTGGAAGCCGATGGTAAGACCTATGGAATCCCACTTCTGGAATCCCCTTTGGGCAATGCCCTTAGAACCCCTTTTGGGAAACGTTTGTAGTTAAAAACAGCCCTATTTTTCGAGATGAACATAATAGTCGTATGTTGAGTAACTCGTTCGATCAATTGCTCGAAAGTTCATTTGCTCGATAAAATTCGAGTCGCCCGAACAAGCAGTAGTGGAAAAAACAAATGTGATAATGATATGAACGGGGACACTTAGCGGCAGTAGGGTACTAAGAGTCGTACTAGTGCCACAAGTTAGTAGTAAGCGTACAATGCTGTAAGCGTGGTAGTCGGTAGTAATGATACAATGCTGTTAGGATGGTAGAAGACTACAGTATTGGGTGAATATAAAAGATCTGATCATAGAACAGATAGTGGTGAACTATAAATATCTCCAGATAGATATTATGCAAAAGGTATCCTCAAGAGGTATCCACAAAATGTATCCTCAAATAGAACATCAACATGCCATAGGTATCCGCAAATACCAAGATGAGTCGTAGTGCAATATGTGCAGTGTGTGTAGTCACTCGGAAGAGCAAATATTGGATAGCTTATTTGCTCGAGGAGATACGAGTCGTTCGAGCAAACTGTAGCTTGCTAATAGTAGTGAAAAACAAGTATGATAGTGATATGAACTAGGACAGTAGCAGCTTGACTTTGTATTACGTACTGCCTAGACAATATGTGGGCCAGCACACGGCCCTAGATGTATAGAAGTACAAAGGGTTAGGTTTGATCCAGCAGGGGTACAACGATCTTATACAACCACACAAGACAACCATGCTTTACCCATACCCACAATAATGCTTGGACTAGCATTACGCACTACTTATTCCTGTTATAGGATAATATGAAGCACCAGGTATATTAGTAGTACCACGGACTAGCAGGGGTATATACATTCAGGTGTGCATAACGCCCTTACAATACTGCCGTTCTAAACAGCCAAAGACTGCACTGGGCGTGTATGCATAATCCCCACTCGCCCCACAATACTGCATCGACTAGTATTACGTGCTACCTATACAATCATAGGGTAGTATAAAGCATTTGGTAAATTACTAGTACCAAGGACTAACAGTTACTTTGGAGGCCCACAGGAGTATAAACCGCCCATACTCTCTACTAGAGATATACGTGCGAGATGCCCTACACCCCCTTGACCCGAACAACGTTATGTCAGATGAACAGAGAACAATAACAGCGGTAATTATTTCTATGATGTCGCGTGTATATCATGACGTCACGACATCATTAGCAACGACAACCGTTATCCGGGGAAAACTTTCAAGAAAACTCATCTTCCACATAAATACCCCATCACATACCCATTCTTTATGCCCATAGCCCTACGTGTGCATATATCACTAACCATACCACTTGCAGTGCACATATATCACTAAACACACCAAAGCATACCATTTATGCATTACGAACACCACTTGCCGGTGCAGTTTGAATGATGCCGAAAAACAGGCAAAAAGCTCCGGGTTCCTATGGGAACTTTACACTGCTGCACCAGCAAAGCTTCTGGTAATCTGGCCAAATCATCGCTACTATACTACTTGTCTACCTCCACTGAAACGTTATGGCGTAGACACTTAAAACTAGAACGTTGTCATCCATATTGATTCCCTGTGCTCACTATGATCTGTGATCTTGTCCTTGATGAGCCAATCGTCAATGTTGTATGCAATACGCCATCTAGTGTTGGTACATATGTTATGTAAGTTCCATTGTGGTATCTCCATACAACCAAATGTCATGGCTCTAAAACGAAGAGGTTGATGCTTACACTCATTCTATGTGTTGACCCTTAGTGTGATCTTCGCCATGGTGACTCGATTTAGGGTATCGTATACGACACACCGTCTAGTTGTGTTCCATAAGTTGTGTACGTTTCAGTGTGTTATTTACTTAAACTAAAAAAAAAATTGGGCTGGACTCCATGTTTTGACTGACATATATTTGTGACCTTGACCTTGGCATGTCTATTTTGAATTCGTACGTAACATATATTGTGTCAGTTCTCTTATGCGATCTCTTTCCAATAAAAAGTTATGGTCCGGACACAAAAAAGTTGATGCATGTTCAATCCATGTGTTGACCCCTATTTGTGACCATTAAGTTCATAGGTCGGTCATGAATGTTATATGGAATATCCCGTCTATTGGTGGTGCATATGTTGTGCTAGTTATATAGATATATTGTGATACCTCTTTCTAATAAAAAAGTGATGGCCCGTCACGATATAGTTGATATGCGTGTTTATTCCCTGCGTTGATCTCCATTTGTGACCATGACCTTGGTGGGTCGGTCTTGAATGTGTACACGACACACCGTCTAGTCACTGTACATACGTCGTGAGGGTTTCATTGCGGTATATAATAAACGAATTTATGAAAATAGTTGGGGTTTTTTGGCATCCATCTTGGACGCCAGCTTGAATTCCTCGAGTTCCATAAAGTTTAGATTAAACATATTTTATGGTACCAAAAGTGTAAAATGGATTGGAGGAAAAGTGAGTACCACTAAAGCATCCCTCCTCTCTGTAGGGATTACAATGTTAATTAACTAATGGTAACATACATTTGTAAACAAAAATGTAACCGTACAAAAGAAGAAAAAAACAAAAAGCTTCAAAAATTAGTAAATAATAACATGAAAAAGCTACCGAATATGAAGGTAGACGAGAGAAAAAAAAGTGAAATGAAAGTGGTTAAATGGTTAGACTGAGACTGTTGACGATTATGATCCAAACATTTTGTTACCCGAAAAATGTACTTGCGAATAAGTCTTAAGACAATATACCATATATTCATTCAGCATAAGTCACTGGTTCCTGTGCTCATTTGATAGCAGTTAAAATAGCTGTGTATATGTATATAGATACAGTTAAAATAGCTATGTGCATGTATATAATACTCACACCAGTTACAAACCGCTATCGAATCTTTTGGAATTTTTATGTTCGAGTGTGTGTTCAAAATGATCCAGACGTGATCGAGATCGCTCTTCTAAATTTGGGCAAAAGTTATATTTTACGAAATTATCCTAAAGAATGCCATATATAGTGTAGAGGGGAATTTTCCAGTCTATAGGATTCCAAAAGTTGAAGTTCAAAACTGGATTTTAAAAACTGTTTTTTTCTAGATGTTTCATTTAATTTTCCTATGTTTCGTGGTGAGAATTTACTACAATGATTTCAGCTCATGCATATTACAGTAGTGATAAAAGAATTGGATGGAAGGTGTGAAAAACTATCAACCAGAGGTAACATATATTAATCATAAGACAGGGTTTAGACCTCTAGCGTAGAACTTTGTTTACACATACACGGAGAAATATTCATTCACCTGTGTTCCGTCTCTGAACAACGGAGGATAGATCAGAACGGAACATTTATAGGAACTAAGCAGGATTTCAAGATTTCCAAGACATTCTCTTGAAAATGGGAAAAAATAAAGAAAGTAAAACGAAAGATCTAAAACGGTCGCGAAAACTGTCAACTAGCAGCGAAGAAGCGGCTACGCCATCTCGTAAAAGACAAACTACACTGTTCGATTTCAAACAAAATCCAGATAAGGAAAGTAAGAATAAGGATAAAAGTAAAAGTAAAAATAAAAACGACTCTGGGGGCTCTGATGACGAAACATTACAACACATAACAGAAGAGGAGGGTGAGACAGATGATACAGATTCAGAATATGAAAACGGGTCAGATAATGTGTCAAACGACATAAAGGATATAAACTCGAAATTAAATACAGTTATGAACAAACTTAAACAATTGGTGACAAAATCCGAATTCACAAAAACGATGGGTGCTCAGTTAAGTAAATCCGAGTTTGGGAAAGAAATAGATAAAATGAAAACGGAGATAATCGAAAAACTGATGTTTAAAATCGATCATCTAGAATCCCGAGTCTTTAGCTTGGAAAAAAATGTGGATAGTCAGATCAAGGAAAATAAGCGCCTATCTGCCAAATGCGATGAACTACAGACAGATAAAAATAGGGATAAATACCGTCTGAACGATCTTGAACAATATGGCAGAAAGGATAGTGTTCGGATTTACGGTATTGCTGAAGACAAGAACGAAACAATTGATCAATGTTCAGATAAGGTTAAAAACTTAATATCAGAAAAGTTGAAAGTGCACATCGACATACGAGATATTTCAATAGCTCATCGTCTTAAAGGATCAAATCGACAGACCAATCAGCAGAACAATCAACAGAATAACAAACAGCCAATTATAGCCAAATTCACGTCGAGACAAATAAAAAGTAAAGTTATCGCAAACCGAAAACTCCTAAAAGGTACTGGCATTACAATTAGGGACGATTTGACAAAACTTAACTCATTTCTCTTAAACAAAGCATTTCGATCTTCTATGGTTGCAAACTCCTGGTCCTTGAATGAAAAACTTTTTGTAAAAATGGGCAGTGGACAAATTCACCGGTTTCGAACCGAGGAAGAACTGGACAATATCTTAGGCGTTGTAAATACTGTTGACCAATCAAATAATCAGAACAACCTGTTTCCGGACGGAAGTTTTTATTAAAACCGTATAAGACCGTACGCTGATATGCCCATATACACCCCCCCCCCCCCACAACTGTACTCATCTACTTTTACCCTTATCCAGTGTAATGGCCATAGCTAAACAACTAAGCAGCTCTGTCCCTATAAATCTCTCTTATTACATCGCTTATTACATCTTTTTCCTTCAAATTATTGTCAGATTGTCAGATTGACATTGCCTATGACCCTTCAATGGAATGAGTTAACTAAGCCCATACCAATGGGGAGTTATGAACTATGTTTCCTGCTAACGTGGAAATCTTTAGTCGGCTAACCAAGAAATCGCTATAGGCTGTACGGAAACTTACAAGTGGGCATTATGTGACGCTAATCAGGAAAAAGAAAACTTTCAAACTGTATTTCTTTCCACCTATTCCCACAAAAGCATATCCCATGGCCCCTCATTGGAATGAGCTCATATGGGAGCTCGTTCCAATGGGGTGTCATGAGATGTATATCGCCAAAACGTGTTAATGTTCACAAGTCAGTTGTTAAAAAAATCACTACTGACTATTCTGAAACCTGTATCTATAGGGTTCGTGGGAAATTTATGAGTTATACTGTCGACAAACTTGGACTTGTTCAGCGAACTGTTCAAGAAATGACTGTGGACGGTACTGAAATCTATATTTATAGTGTTCGCTCGCTCGCTCGTACATTCATTTATTTGTTCTTTTATTTAGTCGTTCATTTATTTATTCATCTATACATTAATTGGAATGAGTTAACTGAGCCCATTCCAATGGGGAGTTATAAGCTATGTTTCTTGCTAACGTGGAAATCTTCAGTCGGCTGACCATATACAACATATGTCATGGCCACAAAAGCGTATCCCATGGCCCCTCATTGGAATGAGCTCAGATGGGAGCTCGTTCCAATGGGGTGTCATGAGATGTATGTCGCCAAAACGTGTTAATGTTCACAAGTCAGTTGTTCTAAAAATCACTACTGACTATTCTGAAACCTGTATCTATAGGGTTCGTGGGAAATTCATAAGTTATACTGTCGACAAACTTGGACTTGTTCAGCGAACTGTTCAAGAAATGACTGTGGACGGCACTGAAATCTATATTTATAGTGTTCGCTCTCTCGCTCGTACATTCATTTATTTGTTCTTTTATTCAGTCGTTCATCTGTTTATTCATCTACACATTAATTTATTATTTGGAAATCCGGCTTACAGCTTAAATGGCCAGAGCAACTTGTTTTCTGACGGAAGTTTCTATTTACCACCTGTCAAAATCTACCCCAATATACTCGTTTACCTCAAGCCCTCTCCACCCCCACCCATATCCCCTTCATTCACTCATTGGAAATACAGCTGACCACCCAAATGACCGGCATAAACTGTTTCGGAACGGTATTTTCTACACTCATACTCACCATGCCCCTCAGTATGCACCAATTTGACCCCTTCCCCCATGCCCCAATATACCCTTTTACCTCAAGCCCTCTCCACCCCAACCCCACCCCTTATTTCACTCATTGGAAATACAGCTGACCACCCAAATGACCGGCATAAACTGTTTCTGGGCGGTATGTTCTACACTCATACTCACCATGCCCCTCAGTACGCACTAATTTGACCCCTTCCCCTATGCTGCGGGCAGGGCTGGGCAGTCTTGTTCGCAAAAATTCGCATTCAAATTTTACTGTTTTACTGTTTCACCGCCACAAAATATATTTTTGTGACAATTCCCACCCCCCCCCCCCCCCCCCCCCCCCCCCTTATCGAGCTCGTCCCAATGGGAGCTATGAGCCATGTTTTCGATAAAAAAATAGAGAGCCATGAGCTATGTCTTCGAAAAAAAGTAGATATGTCTAGCTAGTTGTTTAAGTAATCGCTTTAGGGTATACCGAAACCCATAAGAATAGGAGGTGTTAGGAATTGACTAATTGGCTCACTCGTCAAATCTTAATCCAGTTTATTGTACAGTTTATTGTATTGTTTCTTTTTTCCCAATTATTGACACTTTATATGCTAATATCGTACAGAACCTTTACTTGGATACACCTGTTTACCTCATAACCACCCCGCCCCTCCTTAGTCTGTTACTCAGAATCACCTTGGTCTGTATGGAAACCCCTCAAAAAGGTGGTGTTACATCCACCCCCCCCCCCCGCCACCATCCGTTTGCATTAAATTGACCTTTACCCCATGTAACGGCCATAACCGCTATTGAAACCTCTCAAATAAGGCGGTGTTATATCCCCCCACCCTACCCACCCCCACCCTAGTATGCATCAAATTGACCTTTATGATCCTATGTAACGGCTTTTACCTGCCAGCATTGTTGCCTTGTTTTTTGTTTTTTTTTCTTTTTTTCGTTTCGTATCGTTTCCAACTATTGCCACTAATAACATATCTCATGTCCCCTCATTGGAGGGAGCTCACCAAGCTTGTCCCGAAGGGGGAATGAATTATGAGCTATGTTCTCGACAAAATCATCTACAAAAAGCAAATGATTCATCCAACGGCAAATCCGTTCATTCCATCGCTCATTCATTCAGTCTACCCTCATATACTCATAATCCCTATGCCTCTGAGTACGCATCTATTTGACCCTATCCTCAATGCTGCGGACATAACTGGGCAGCTCCATCCGCAAAATTCTCCATTCGAATTTTGTTTCTTTTCAATTACCGCCACAAAAGATATCAAATGACCCTTCACTGGGACGAGCTTGTTGAGGTCGTTCCAATGGGAGCTTGAGCTATGTTTTGATAAAAAAAATGGATATGCTTAGTTAGCTGTTTCAGCAATCGCTATAGGTAGCACTGAAACACACCAGAATGGGATGTGTTATGAATTGACTAATTGGTCCACTTATCAAATTCTAATCAACATGTTTTCTTTTCTTTCCATCTTATTGACCCTTCTTATGCTAATACCGTAAAATCCTTTTAACATATACCCGAATACTCCATACCCCCTCCCCACCCCTCTCTCTCTCTCTCTCTCCCCCCGTATGCATCTATTTGGCCTTTACCTAATGCTACGACCATAATCTGGAAGCGCAGTTTAAAACAAAACCCCTTTCAAATTGAACTGTTCAATTGCTTTCTGTAAAATTCTGTTTCTTTCGTTCGTTTCTCCATTCCAGCTATTGCCACCATGCAGAGGCATATTTTATGACCCCCCCCCCCCCCCCATTGGTACGGGCTCATCGAGCTTGTTCCAATGGGGAGTTGTGAGCTGTGTCCTCGGAAAACGTGGAAATGTTTGGCTATTTATTTACAAAATCGCTAAGATTTCTACTGAAACCAACAACAAAATGCAGTTTTATGAATGAATCCATTGCTCGGCCCATTTGTTTGTTTGTCTGTTCGCTGCTCGTTCATTCATCCATTTATTTATTCATTCGCTCATCCACAAGTTTATTTATTCATTGTTGTTTTCAATACACATTCATGCAATATCTATTCATCCATTCATCCACTTATCCATCTATTCGTCATTTGTTCACTCATTTATTCAGTTACTTATTCGTTATTCTCATTGCTCGTTCATTGACCCAACATGCACTTGACTGTTAATCGCTAATCTGTCTCTGATTTGTTTCCTATCAGTATCATCTTCACATGAAGTTTTCATGTTATCGTCCGCTGGATGTGACTTCTAGTTAGCGTACATTTTTTATCAAGATTTGCCTTGTTACAGTCGACTGGAGAAGGGATTATATTCCGGCTCCAGTGGACAATAACAAGGCATTGAAGGCAAGTAATTAATGTGTATTGACAAGCACCTCGCCCAGTGATATTCTAACAAAACGTCTGTTTTCCGACGGAAGTTGCTACCACCATCAAGTTATTCGTTCCCCCATTCATGTAATACCTATCCATCCATTCATTCACTGATTCGTTTATTCGTCATTTGTTCATTCATTTATTCAGTTACTTATTCGTTATTCTCATTGCTCGTTCATTCACCCAACATGCACTTGACTGTTAATCGCTAATCTGTCTCTGATTTGTTTCCTATCAGTATCATCTTCACATGAAGTTTTCATGTTATCATCCGCTGGATGTGACTTCTAGTTAGCGTACATTTTTTTATCAAGATTTGCCTTGTTGCAGTCAACTGGAGAAGGGATTATATTCCGTCTCCAGTGGACAATAACAAGGCAAATAATTAATAATTAATGTGTAATAATTAATGTGTATTGACAAGCACCTCGCCCAGTGATATTCTAACAAAACGTCTGTTTCATGAACAGTATGATATTCTTCCCTCTATACCAATTTGGCTTACAATCACTCCTTTTATCAAGTCTACATTTATCTTTCTATATCTTGGCCCATAAATTTGCCCACGCACTTGACCATGGTATTTAAGGTTTGTCTTAAACACCTTATCCATTACTTTTATCTTTTTTACTTTTTCATTATTTTTGGATTTCTCGCGCTGAACAGCGGATTCCGAAGACCATTTAGCAATTGTAAATTCTCACAAAACAGTGACATATATCCTAAAAAGTACCCCCAAAGTGTTATTGTAGGTTTATTCACCATTCTCAATAATGGATAATAAGTTATCCCTAGATGAGATCCAGAATGAAGATGCCTTTGACTTCGTTACTGTATTTAATAACGAAATCTCGCCCATGTCTGAAGATGATCCAATTACACCATTGACTGTTGACAAAGATAACTGTAAATATCATACACCGGAAACTTTCTCGACCACGATAGTTACCAAAAAGAAGTCAATAGCATTGCTTAATATTAACTGCCGTAGCTTAAACGCTAACTTTGATCAATTCAAATCGCTCATTTCCGACCTCCAGTTAGACCAGACTTTCTTTGACATCATCGGCATAACGGAGACATTCAGCATTAACAGAGACATTTCATATACTCTAGAAGGTTATCAACCGCTCTTATTACGAACACGACCGATAGACGATGACGGTAGAGGCGGAGTTGGTATGTTTGTTAAAGAAAGGACAGCCTATAAAATAAGACACGATCTAAGTATATTCATTCCCCATGTATTTGAATCCCTGTTCATAGAGCTTACCGACACCGGTAAATCCATAGTAGGGGTCATATATAGACCAAATACAGCTCCAAAAGGTGACATAGACTTGTTTTTTGTCAAAATTTACCAACTTACTTGACCAAGTAAATTCCGAAAATAAAAACACATATTTAATGGGCGACTTTAATTTAGATCTACTTAATTTTAATCAAGATAATAAAACCAACCTGTACCTAGATTTATTATTTAGTGCTGGATTCACTCCAACTATTACCAAACCTACAAGAGTGACAGATCATTCGGCTACCATAATTGACCATATATTTTGCAATAACTTAAATCAATTTACCTCAGGAATAATCATAACAGACGTAAGTGACCACTTCGCAACATTTTACATCGATAGAACAAACATATCAAGACCCAACATCCCCACGGAATACAAACGAATTTTCAGTACTAGGAATATCGCTTCATTTAAACGCCTACTTTCCGAATCAGATTTCTCTAACATATCTTCAGAGATTTGTCCGAATGACGCCTATGAAAAATTTCTTCTGATTTTATCAGATTCATTTGAGAAGTCATTTCCCATGCAAAGGGTTAGTACTAAGAATAAATATGTAAAACGAGAGCCATGGATGACCGCAGGTCTAATGCAGTCATCCCGAAACAAACATAAACTCCTAGTTAAAAAATTAAAACACCCATCTAATGACAACATTTCCCGATACAAAGTCTATTGCAATGTCTTTAACCGTCTTAAACGCAAACACAAACAAACTTATTACAAGCAAGTATTAGAAACAAACAAAGGAAATGTCAAGAAAACCTGGGATATCCTTCGAAAAGTAATCAATAAGTCAAACAATTCACCACCTCTACCGTCATCATTCTCAGATGGCAACCTAACACTAGAAAGTCCGACAGCAATCGCTGATAAATTCAACAATTATTTTGTTAACATTGGAAAAGGTATAGCTAATAATATGACAGAACCTACCAATCATTTCACTGACTACCTAAAAAACGGAGTGTCTGATTCTTTCTTTGTATCGCCTACTAGCGTCCAAGAGGTTATCCTCTGTACAAAAAGCCTATCTCCAAAGTCATCATTAGACTGTCATAATATCTCCTCGAAAATATTGAAAGAAATCATACAGGAGATAGCAGTACCCCTTACGCATATAATAAACCTGTCATTCGCCACTGGTATTGTACCTCAGAAAATGAAAACTGCAAAAGTAATACCCATTTTCAAGTCAGGAGATAAACACTTATTCAATAACTATCGACCCATAAGTATCTTGCCATCTTTTTCGAAAATTTTGGAAAAAATAATGCACAAAAGACTAACAGGCTTTCTGGATGAACATAAACTTATTTCTAATTACCAATTTGGCTTTAGAAAAGGACACTCTACTATTCACCCCATTCTACATCTTATTAATCATGTTGCCAAAATGAATGACACACCTTCAAAAGACTGTACATTATCTATATTTTTGGATTTTTCCAAAGCATTTGATACAATTGACCATAGTATTCTGATTAAAAAACTGGAGCACTATGGTATACGAGGTATAGCAAACTCATGGTTTAAAAGTTATCTCTGCCAACGAACCCAATTTGTTCAATTCATGACCAGTTCTTCGGATGCGCAAACTATCACAACAGGTGTTCCTCAAGGTTCTGTCCTGGGTCCCCTCTTATTTCTTTTGTATGTGAACGATATTTGTGAGTCCACAAGTTTGAAAGTATTATTATTTGCTGACGATACTACTGCTCATACATCTGGGAATAACCTAAACAACATAAGTAGGGAAGCCAATTATGAACTATCAAAAATTAGTGACTGGTGTCTAGCCAATAAACTGGCACTGAACGCGAGCAAAACTAAGGCCATTCTACTGCACCCCCAACATGACAATTATAATTTTGACCAAAATATCTCACCTATATCATTAAACAGTACTGAGGTTGAGGTCGCAGGAAATAACAGGAAAATTAAATTCATACAATTTCTTGGAATCAACATGGATGAAAACCTAAAATTTAAGCATCACATATCGACGGTCGCCACAAAAGTGGCCAGGGCAGTTTACGTGTTGAATAGAGTCAAACGTTTGTTACCCATCGAATCGCTAAAACAATTATATTTCACCTTGATCCAAAGTCACCTAATCTATGGTGTCCAAATCTGGGGCAATTCGTCTTCTACCAATAGGCTATTAAATCTTCAAAAAAAGGCTATACGGATTATAACCAACAAAAAATTTAATTCTCACACTGACCCACTTTTCAAACGGTTAGAAATTTTGAAAATACACGACTTGTACAAGTTATATTCCCTCTTATTCATGCATGACTGGTCGAGCAATAACTTACCTAGAAGTTTCGACGACTGTTTCCAGATTCATACAAACCCTTCTGGAAGGGTAACCAGACAAACCGGAAATCTAGTAATACATAAACCACGAACCCAATTCTCAATGGCCCTGCCACATTTCAACTTTCCGAAAATGTGGAACGAACTCGACTCGTTCACAAAAGCCCTTACCCGGTCAGCATTTAAGAAAATACAAACAAAGAAATATCTTGATTCATACCAATCCACTATCCACTGTACTAATCCATCTTGCACTGACTGCTTGGCTAATTCTGGATCACTATCATCTACCTACTTTCCTAACACAAGTGCCCCATCTTTCCCGTAATGATTATCATTATCTTTCTGATCGTTTTTGCGTACACTCACTTCGTTCGTAAAGATATCTTAATTTCGGAATTCCTAATGGGGCAAACCTCAATTGCTGCTTTGCATTCAGATCTGGTAACATATGTGGGGAAAATAAAAAAACAAAAAAAAACAAAACAGAACAAAACAAAAAAAGGGGTCAAGAAATAAAAAGTAAATAAACAATATAAATATACAAATACAATTAAAAAGAGAAATAATCTTTAAAAAAATACAACAATAAAAAAGAATACTAAAAATAAAATTCTGTAAAATCGGATTCTGCTGTTCAAAAAAAAAAAAAAAAAAAATGAATAAATAAAATAAGATAAGGATCAAATAAAATAAAATAATTCATTTTCATTTTTATTTTTATTTATTTTTTTTTCTGTTCTTTCAGGTTTTATCTATTTACCTTAATATTTATTTTATCTTAATATTTCACCATATACCATTTTCTCTGCATGTTTCAATATTGTATATATGTACATATTTTACCCTGGGAATGACGGGAAGACAGTCACTAGACTATGTCATTTCCCAGCAGTATACATATAAACACTTTTTAAAAAAATTCTGTTATGCACTATTATTGTAAAAATATTTGTATACTGCGAATAAATTTCATTTCATTACTGTCTTTATTTGACAGGGTACAGTCTCCGTAACACAGTTGATTCACGTGGGCTATACTAAATTTTGACAATTTGTTTTGAAGTTTGGATTGAGAATATAAATTGCAGTCAAGCAAGAAATAATGTGCATCCTCTCTAGCGTTACATATGCACTTTCGGGACAACTGGAGATCTAATTGGCGAACATATCTGATTTTAGTTCGCTGCATTCGCTTCGTATTCTGGCGTGGAGTTTACTGTATTTTCTTTTACCTACATTAAAAGTTTTCTAGCGAAGATATTTTTTTTTTATTTCATCATCTGGGTTGTTACAGTCAGCTATGCTTCTGGAAGCAACAAAACATTTTTGAACAATTCAGTTCGTAGGGCTAAGGGAATAAAGTTCGAGGCATTGCGTAAGTAATGACTGCACAGTTTGTTAAAGCGAGGGGGCAATAGTTCAGACAGGTATTCAGGATACTGACCGTTAATAATTTTATAGAACAGAAACAATCTTTGGGTGTAACGTCTCTCATCAAGTGGACTCCAACCTAGTTCTAATAGGAGGCATTCTTTTGGAACAAACCATGTTAGTCCTGATACTATGCGTGCTGCCTCGCAGTTTAACTCATCTAGATCTTTAAGCTGGTACTGGGCTGCCCCACCCAAACGGGTCGAGCATACTCCAATATGGGTAGGATAAATGTGACATACATTTTCTCTAAAGTCTTCCTGATGAGGATAAACTGTAATTTCCTCAGTCCTGATAATTTAGAACAAACACGAGAATATATTGAATTGATATATAACGATCCCAAGACAGGTCGGATTGGAGTGTTAAGCTTAACTGTTTGTGTTCACTTGTTGTAGGAATAATTGAGTTTCCGAATTTTATTGATGAAAGTGCTGAACTCCTACTTGCTGAGAATAACATCACCTGTGTCGTTTGCGCATTAAAGTTACTAACCACTGTTTAGCCCACCGGTTTATTTTTTTCAATGTCGCTATTTAGAACAGCTGTGAGGTCTGAGGCAGATCCACATCTCGTAAGACATGTATCATCAGCGAAAAGCCTTGCAATCGACTCAACATTTTTTGCAATATCGTTAATATACACTAAAAACAGAAACGGACAACGGGCCGATCCGTGGGGAACGCCTATTGTAACAGCAATATAGGCAGACTGACATCCGTTGCCCTGGACACGATGTTCCCTATTTGACAGATAACTATTCAACCACATAAGAAGAGTACCGGTAATTTCATATCCCTCAAGTTTAAAAATCAAGCCTATTTGCTACACACTTTCAAAGGTGTTTGAACTGTTACAAAAAAAAAACTGCATGTTATTAGCTCTCTATAAATAGCTTGGCACAAAAAGTTGTATATCTCCCGTAACTGGAAGACGGTGCAGTTTTGGGGTAAGAAACCCGACATTAGTTTGTAGAATAGCTGGTGTTCATCGAAGTGCGCGAGTAAGCTGTTAAGCTGCCCCACACAACAGAGCAAAGAAATTTGCATATAAATGTTACATTCGCTGCGGTCTATTTTTCTGAATGGGGGATTAAGTCCGCCCGCTTCCATTTTGTCGATAGATGCCACACGATAGGGACTTACAGTAAAGCATACGTACATTTAAAACTGGACGTCCTGCCATGATCTATGCGCTTATCTAGACTTATTTGCGCATAGTAATTGCGCGCAATTGCCACTTCGAATGGCATCCAAAGCACTGCAGGTTCTTCTGGTTATTCATTGCGAACACAGGCAATGTTTCTGCCAGTGGACCTCCGGGTTACCCGAAGGTCCATTGGCTGAATCATTGCTTGTGCACAGGCCATATGTACATAATTTGATAGCCTTACTATGGTCATAACGAGTAGATTAACGCACAGATCGACGTGCTATTTGTGCGTATTTCATGACAGGACATCTAGTTTTAACTGTAACGGGTTACACGCTGTTTGTGTTGTTTCCTTCAACATTATCTGACTTAATCCATCGTGCCCTGTTGCCTTCTTTGTTGGGAGCGTACTGATTATTTTAATAACATTTTCTTCAGTAATCGTCACATCAGTGAGTGACCCATCGCAACTACTTGTTGGTGTTGGAAGGTTATGATTTCGGGCCTCTATTCTGCTGTTTTTTTTTTAAATGTTTCGTTTAGTAATTCAGCTTTTTCTTTGCTTTAATTATGTTTGGCCCAGTGTCAGTCACTTGGCAGAGCGGGGGTGATGCCAGCGTCACTACCTTTGTTTAACCCTTTGAACTATGGTGGTATCTTCCATGTCAGTTCCATGGTATCAACCCTTTGGGCTGCACGTTGAACATATTGACTGGTCTACACCGCACATTTACCTTGCAGTCATCCCCTTTATTTATTTATTTATTTATTTATTTATTTATTTATTTATTTATTTATTTATTTATTTATTTATTTATTTTTTTATTAGGGTTTAACAACACATTAACAGCCAGGGTCACTTCATGTCGGTGACAGTTTTACGGGTGGAGGAAGATGGAGTGCCCGGAGAGAACCACCAATCAACGACGAGCAGCTGTCAGCTCTCCAACATCGTAACTCTGAACCCTGCACCACGGCACAGACAGGGTTAGATTGGTTGAAGACATGCGCACCATCGACGTGCAGTACGCCACAGTACACAGTGTCATCGTGCCCCCATGTAGGTAATCGGGGTTAAGTGCCTTGCCCAAGGAAACAACGCGGGAGCGCGAATCAGTCGCCGAAGTGTCACCCATCCAACTACTAACCGCGCTCGAAGTTTCTTAACTTCGGTGATCTGACGAGAACCGGTTACCGCGGCGCCCCCCCCCCCCCCCCACCCCCTCAGTCATCCACTTTAATTATATGATGTAGCTTGTCACCCGGCCGGAAACAACGACCTCTGGAGTTCAAAGGGTTAAGAACCTTTCAACAATGTGCCAAAAATATATGGGGTCTCTGTCATAAGACAACCATTCGTCCAATTTATTGTAAAAGCTATGTTTTTGCGATTACATATTGTTTACCTCGTGTCTATGTTCTTTGTATTTGTTCCAATGTATCATTGTTTGAATTGTTAAATCGTCGCGTCTTCTTCTTCGTAGATTATTGTCAAATCACGTCTTGTCTTTGTGGCGTTTTGTTATTCTATGCTGGGTATGCATTGCTAGGCGATTTGTAAGTAAGTTTTAGTAAAATTTGTCACGGGTTCATAAATGTCTCCTGGGTTGTTGATGAGTGTTTCTCAATCAATTTCACTGATTAAAGTGTTAATTTATGATAGTTGGCGGCTGTGTAATTCCACACAGTTCGTTTTTTAACAATTTTGCCAGGGCGGAGAAATTCAAGCAGGACAAAAACTGCTTTATGGTCGGAATATGCAAAGTCTATTGTTCTGGACTGCCTCGAGCTCACAGTGTCGCTCACCATTATTGGGTCAATCAAAGTTTTGGCTTGATGGCGTAAAACGCGTTGGTTCGGATATGACGTTTGTCATGCCGAGGTTAGTTATTTTGTCATTCAGTGAAGTGCGTTTTTTCTAAAGGTCGATGTTTAAGGCTCTGGCTATATTTACAGATGAGTTGCGGGTTAGTGCTGTGTCAAGTTTTTCTTGAAATTTTTCCAATAAACACAAAGAATAAATTTATGTCTTCCACCAACCTCGAACCATAAGTCATCATTGTCAACCTTCAGGTCTTCTATAGGTCTAAAATAAAAAAAAGTTTGAGAAATAAACTGCTATACCGCCATCATATTAGTTTCTGTTTGTTCTAACCAGGTATTGGAAGTGGGGAAGTGGGATATTTTCAGAGTCGAATGTCTCCTCAGTATGTGTCTCAGAACCATAAATAATATCGTACTCATCGAGTTGATCGGAGAGGTCTTCCAGTTTATTACGAATGCTTCGAATGTTATAATGCAATATACAAACGGTGTAATGGAAGGTGGTGTTATCGGGGCCTTGGTTTGGTTCAATAACTCCACGGGAAAAAGGAGAATTACCAGGAGACGTAATCCCAGACAAAGACGAAGATTAGGACCAGAGACAAAACAATTTCTTATTGGGTTATTTGCAGATATTTTAGGGTGAGCTTGACTCTTATTGATACGCGCGTTTATGTTAACTTGTAAAGGGAACCAATTGTTGATCTGAACTGTTCTGAATTATTCCCCATGAGCTGACTGTGTATAAAACTATGCAATTACTAATATAACAGTTCGCTCCAAATTACAATAAAAAAACATCACACATATTTTTTTCTGTTGAGACGTAAGTTATCTCAGCCTTACAACTGACCAAATTGCATGAAAAACTAAGTGTGCATGTGTATGCTCAACGAAATCAAGTACCTTGTGGCAACTGGATGTGCCACTCTGTTAGGTGCGGTTGTTTCTGTGATATGGTGTTTAGATGAGGTAAAAAAAACTTCTTCCATATCCTTCACGTAGTTGTGATTATGACAACTGGCCGTGACTGCAATATGGACAGCAGTGTGCCCTCACACCGAGCGTCGGTGTTAAACTTGCTGATCATCACGTAAGATTCAACAATGTGGTCCGTTGGCTGAAACATTGCTCTTGCAACTTTAATCACATATACATTTATTTAAACTGAAATTAGATGAACATAGTAATGCATACTCACCATTTGATTTCGTTTTTTGAGCACGAGGAATGTTTCAGCCGACCGCGAATTGCTTCAAACTTACTTTGAATAGATTTGCATAATAATACCGGACTAAGAAAAATTGTGCACTCGTAGAATGCATTGTGGCATAATGAAATCAAATCTACTTCATCTCATTAATCCTTTGGACACGAGAGGCCGCTTTTCAGGCCAGGAACATGATATGTCATAGACTCATAATTGCATTAACTAAGATGGACGTTGTGTGCTTGTGTGTGGTAGCCCAAATAATATTTTCAGCGTGCAGCCCTAAGGCTGCACGTTGAAAATATTAATTGGTCTACCCCAAATGATGAATATAGACTTTTCCAATGACTGAAACTCAACTGACATGGACGATACTACCAAGGTTCAACGGGTCAACTATAAGAAGTGTTTCAACTGATAGTCAATGTTGGTTCTGGGTTGAGGTCCACTGATTAAAACGCTGTCTACAGCTCCCGATAGAACAAGTCATTGTGTCACCACCAAGGGGATAGGGTTGAGGTCCACCGATTTGAACGCTGTCTACAGCGCCAGATAGAACAAGTCATAGTATCGCCACCAATGGGTTAGGTTGTCACCCACCCCCGACTGACAACTCCACTACTCTACGTCCTCGCCGAGCCTCTCCGTGTCTGAACCGCCACCTTGAGGGAAATTACATTCCTCCATTTACCCACATTGGTATAGAGGTTTAAGAATTTTGTTGAGTTGTTCCACAAAATCTTACTGGAAATCCACCAGTATGCTCATCCAGTTTTGTGGTCGTTTTAATAAGATTTCAACAGAGTCGATGCCATACTAGTTAAGTTGGCCGATCTTACAAGTGACATCGACACGATGGTTCATCCGATGGACGTTTACATGTGCTTAAATTTTGTTTAAAAGTTCCACATTTGCTTGTTAGCGGGGGAGGAATTCGTCACATACAGGTGAATTGTGCACTTGGTGATACCTTCTTGAAATTTGGCACACTGTTAGTGTAGGCTATGAGGTTCTCAAAAACGATCGGCTACAAGTTGACACCGACCGGTGGCGACCAGTAGCGGCACAATCCAAAATGGCCGCCAGCGGCTGAAGGGAACCTCCTTTTCGACGGTCTACCGACTATACATCCGATTGTAAGGGCGCGAAAGTGAACTCTGATCCACGCACGTGTTGGAAACAGACGTGGGAGATGATGTAGAATAAAACGAGATTCTCTATACGGACGCATCAATTTCTTGGAACTTGAAAAGAGCGTTGTTTCTCCGGGATCAGCGTCATTCAGGCAAACCTGAATGACGCTGATCCCGGAGAAACAACGCTCTTTATGAAGCAGTCTCTTTGCCATACAATCTCTTGTTTGGCGTAATTCCGCAAGCAATTCTGATTTGTCTGTCGAAATTAATTCGAGAACGCGATTGTTCACAAAAATCATTCACAGAATGAGTGAGAATCCTCTTCGTGTACGGACTAGTACTGACTGGGAACGTTGTTGCTTTTGCCAGCAAGACAGTTCCAAGAAATTGATGCGTCCGTATAGAGAATCTCGTTTTCATGACGCCTATAAAGCTATTGAGGAAGACATAACGCGCTTCCTAGATAATGGCGTTGAGCTTCCATATAATTTGACCATTGATTGTTTGATGAGAGAGAGTGATGAGTGTATGTCGATGTCACTGTTGACGAATAAGGCAATATATCATAAGACATGCCGTGACAGTATTCGGACTCACATCGTACAGCGCGTGCTACACAAGCGAGAGCGAAATGAGGCAGTGGCATCCTGCTCCACGCTGAGTCCTAAAAGAACACGGACAAGTTTTGAATCTGGCTGTGACAGGAAACTGCCCCAGTGTGTTTATTGTCACAAACGCGAAGGTGACAGCAGTGAGCCTATTTGCAGATCAATGTCTGATAACAATAAACTCAAAATTATGGCAAAGGAAGCCGAGAACTGGGTTGTTTTTTCTCGGGTCAATGCAGCATTTGATTCCGCTGCTAGTGATCTTTACTATCACAAAACCTGTTATTGTAAGCTTGCCAATGAAGCACGAGCGGCTAAATCTAAAAAGTCGAAGAACGCCGAACATTCCGCGTCAGGCCTGCCCTATGACCCTCTCGTTATGGCAGAGCTCATAACATTTGTTGAACACAACGATTCCGCGATGAAGCTTGTCGATCTCAAGAATCTGTACAGTCGGAGGTTGAAGCAAGTCGGTTCTGATTGGCTTAGTGAAGAAATACATTCCACTCGATTCAAAGAACATTTGTTGCAGAAATTGGGCGATGGCTGGGACGCCTTCACACAGGGTAGAGATGTGTTTATTTCAAGTAGGTTTCGAGTTGGCTCCTTGTTGTCCGAATCTTTAACTCGTATAGTGTCTGAGGAAGAGGCAAAAAAGATAGTTGATGTGGGTCTTCTTCTGCGTAAACACATACTCATATCTCAAGCTCCTTTCACGGGATCATTTTCATCTTATTGCTTGAGCGAGCCTGTACCCAACTCACTCCTGACTCTTCTTAGAGTTCTACTTGAGGGCACATGTAGTATACAGAACTTAGGCGATGATGAGACTGTTAATGCCAAGACTCGAGTGGCTTGTACTATTTCACAGATGTTGATCAGCAATTCAGCGAAACGCTCCGAACATGCACAAAATGTTCACCAGAGACGTGACAGAGAAACTCCAATGCCTCTTTATGTGGGTTTGAAGTTGCATGCCCATGATCGTATGAAAAATCTTATCAGAGATTTTCATCAAATGGGACTCTCTGTCTCTTATGATCGCGTAATGGATGTTCGCAGGAGTTTCGCGAGAGCTGTTTCACTGCGGTTCAAGAACGAAGGTGTTGTAGTCCCAGCTAACTGCAAACGTAATGTTTTCTCGATAGGAACCACTGATAACATTGATGTATCTGGTAGATCTGATATGCATGGTACGTCCATCACACTCATTGGTCAACTGAGCAGGGACAATGTGGGTACTGATCCCCCACCACTGAGTTTAGATGTTCCAGAAGACACACAAATTGAACTCCCAGACGACTATGCATTTGTTCCTTTCGTTGAAGACTTTGGTGGGGACATCAGGCTTGAATCTCCAGATGAATGTAATGTACGGCCCAATGAATATGCAGATTTGAACGTGGGAGAGAATGACTGGTTGTCTCATGTGTCACAGATCAGCAATAAAGGGAAGGTTGATGGCAGCTGGCAGCTTGATGAAGTCCCTGTGACCTTTTCAGGCTTCTTTTCAAAACATGAAGATCAAGACAATGTCAAACCTCGTGCAGTTATTGGGGTATTCCCTGTTTTCAGTGAGCAGAAAGCGGACTCACTCAGTATGCAGAAGCATGCTATGTATGTGGTCAGGGAAGCTACTGCTTTCGTAAACCCCGGCCAGATACCTGTCATTGAAGGTGACTGTCCGTTGTATTCCAGGCAGAAAAAATGTCAATGGCTGTTCCCAGAGGAGATAGGTGAGGATCGAATGGTGTGTATGATTGGATTCCTGCATCTTGAAATGTGCACCCAAGAAGCTGGTGGTAAGCTTATGGGTGGTTCTGGTTGGGAGCGAATGTTTCACCTCGCAAAGATATTCACACCCGGTGTAGCATCATCCCTACTTGGTGGGAAACATGTCAAGAGGACGCGACAGGCATATCTTCTCACTCTAGCTTGGCTTGAGATCCTCAGAAAGAATGCTTATGAGATTTACTGTCAGCAGACTGGGCCCCATGAGTCATTTGAAATGTGGGAACAGAGGATTCTTTCACAATCTCCAACTGCGCGCTATTGGGGTGAAATCGTTCGGAACTTTCTCTTGACAAGCTGTCAATTCGTTCGGAACCAACGAATCGGTAACTGGCCTGGTACACTGTGTTCTATCGATGAGTTGTGCAGTTACTTTTTTGCCCTAGGACATACAAATTATTGTCGGTGGGTCCCCGTATTTCTGAGAGACATGTCTCAGCTACCCAGGCGGCATCCTTCAATCCACAACAAATTCATGGAAGGCCATTTTGTGGTCCAGCGTAGTGAGAGGAAGTTCAGTATGATGGGTTTAGATCAGAGCCAAGAACATAGTATCCAACTACTCAAAGAAGACAGTGGTCCAAAAGGTCTCTATGGCCAGGCTGAACTAATGCATCCCGAGTTCATTCCAGCACTGCCCTTGCTGGCAGACGTGTCGCTATGGTGTTGAGATTGAACCAGAACTCCTCTAGAAATTTGATAGTTTTATTTTCTTAGAAAATAAATCTATCGAAAATGCCGGAAGTTGAGAATAGACTGTCACTTTAATTGGATTATCAAATGTCCAAGTATCCCCACTGCTGCATACTATCGAGTACCCTTGTTCATGTGTTGACAGGAATCTCTCATACCATGTTCATTTGACCATTGCATTCCCGAGAAACATTCAACACTAATTTATCTACGGACGGACGATCATACTGACAGTCAGACACACAGACGCACACATCGACGGAAATTCTGATCCCATTATCCATTAATCTTCCCCCCAACTTGTTCCAAGGGCTTCACTCCATCATTCACATCAATTACAGCACATGTATGGTGTTAGGTTTGGAGCTTCAGTTGTGCGATCGGCGAAAATAGCTTTTTTTCGATCCGCTTGGCGGCCATTTTGGATTTCGCTGCTAGTGGTGGCTAGAGGATGGTGCCAACTTGTAGCCGATCGATTTTGAAATCTCTGATGCCTACCCTTACATCATGCCAAATTTCAGGAAGGTATCACCAAGTGCACAATTCTAGCGAATTCCTCCCCCGCTATGTGGCTTCCAGAAATTAGTACAGTTTTAGCACAGTGATCGGTAGCTGCCTCATTGACTTTGCAAACTTGAGAAATACATGTATCGTTACATGTACCTACAAAATCCCACAAGTCCTGCTGAGTATGAACATTTTTAATAAGAAACTTTTTCCAAAATCTTAGGACATGAGGCGTCCATGAGTCGATAAACTGTCCTGGTCTAACTCGGAGGTCCTTCAACAGAAACACTGGCTATGGATTTCAGTATTTAATGCAGTATTTGGTATAGTGACCGGTAACCTCGCTCATAGACTTGGCAATCTAAGGAAATACATATACAGTTACGTGTACCTATAAAATTCTACGTTTCCTGCTAAGGAAGAACATTTTTAAATGAGAAACTTTCTACACAATCTTGGAGAAGATGAGGGGTCCATTAGTCGATAAACTGTCTGGGTTCAATCCGGAGGTCCATCGACTGAAACACTGCTCATGCTTAAATATTGTTAAATACTTCCATGCTCCGCGATGGGACAATAATTTTATAATACTGTGTAGAACAAGAACTGTGCCGAAAGGCCATATGTCCTAGCAACCTCACCTGAGCATGAGAAATGCTTCTGTGAAAGGAATAGCGACTGTGTTCAGCCTGATGGTCGAATGACTAAAACATTGCCGATGCATCCGTAAGTTCTTTTCATTCGTTTATTTATTTGAAGTGAGCCTTCCAGTATTTAATTCGTTGAGTGCTAGAAGCCACTATATGGGCCTCCATAAATGAGGGTACCAGAGCAAAAGCCAGCATTTCCCGGGCTCATGTTTCATATTCTGTCAAACGCGAATAATATTTTGTTTATATAAATCCGTTTTATCAAAAAAAAATATTGGAGAGTGCCTGTTGGAACTCTCCAATAATTTGTGACAAAACAAATACTGAGCAGCAAATTCAGACCACCAAAAATCATTTAGCCCTCAGCCAGTCAATTAACGCAATAAACATGATCACCCGCCGGGTACCATAGCAAACGCCTGCATTTTCTTGGTTCAAGTTTCCTATTCAGTCAAACGCAAATAATATTTTGTTTGTGTTGTTCATATAAATTGTTATTATTAAAAATTATCGAAGAGTGCCTGTTGGCATACACCAATAATTTGTAATGCAACAAATTTTGAATATTAAATTCAGACCACCAAAAAAAATCTAGCCCTCAGCCACTTAATTATCACAGTAAGCATGATCACCCGACGGGTTGCGGCATCTCACTTATCTTTGATTCGACTTTGTTCAATCTTCAGGAAGAATAAAATACTTGTTTTGGAAACCTTAATTTTGGAGTAATAGCGTAACCATCAATAAGATACACAACAAACGACCTTGATCTGTCCGGCACATTTTAAAGTAGTGTGTGACGCAAAAGTTGAACTGAGAGAGCTGTATTCAGTCTCGGTGATTGTTTACGACGGAAGGTAGCATTATTAAGACAATAGTTATTGTTGTTTAAAAAGTAGTCCAGATACCGTTTTCCCCGAAACTTTGTGAATATCAGATTGGGAAGCTATTTCACACTTTCCGCTGTTTTCGCACTTTTCGCAAATATTTTCCCATCGAATGTCCAAAAGGAGTGAATTGTGCTTGCACTCTTTAAGTCAAACAGAGTTCTCACTAAGGCGTTCCGTTTGAGTTTGTGATAATGTTCCGAAGATCCGATCCCAGTCATTTCTCAGGTTTTTCTTCGCACTCGTCATGAGAGATTTACTTCTGTAGCTTAAGAACCTGTAGATGAGCTTCACTCTGGTAGAGTATGTGTCACATGTGTTCCTGAGCACTGTCAGGTTTGGGTTTTCCTGGAAGGTGTGCACGACTGATATCATGCTCACAAGTCTAATTTCAACACTCTTTTACATAGTAATCTGATTTCCTTGTTTTGTGTATACTATTGTATCTAGTGTTGTTCAGAATATTTGTTATCCTACTGTTATTGTGAAATGTATACACATGCCAATTACTGAATAAATATTGTTTAAACTAATTTCAACTTCTGATTACAAATATGAAGCGCCAGTTTTCCGAAGGCGCTCCTCCTACCAGATGAATCAGTTGAATTCAGAGGAAGTGACACATTTCTAAAAAAAGTAATGCAATGTCTTCTGTAATATTGCTCGGCCTCTTTCTTGATATTCAAAGTTTACAGAGAGGCATCATTCAGATGCGGATTCTGCGCAAAAAATGTTACGCTGGAAACGAAAGCAAAGCACTTAGGTCCCGACGCTGCAAGGTTACCATCTCTTACCACTAGCACTTAATAAGACACTGTCGATAGCAGCACAGAAACCGTTGTGATATGTGTTCTCTTCAATGCCACAATCGATTATATACTGGAACTTCGTGTCATGTGTTCAGCATCCGCTCAAGAAATCCCAGAAGACACCTTGGAGTTCTGAGTGGATACCGTAATTGAGTGACTGGCTGGCGAAATATAAATTTGATATTTTACACGCTAATCCAGCATAAAACAAGTATGATAACCATTCTAAGACTATATGTGTTCTTTTTATTATATGCGTTGCTTACTCCAAACAAATGTTTAACTCTTAATCCCAGATTAAAGCAAAGTAATTGTTTTGAAGCGGCAAACTTTTCAGTTTAAAAGCCATCCGCAGATAGCTGACGAACCACTTTCAGCGACGAAATTAGTCGACCAGGAAGAAGAATATGCCTCGCATAACAATAATAACTTTTCACCATGAACTAGTAAACAACTCCCACTTTAATAACACTTTAACCAGTTTATCTCGTGTCCGCAGGTACTATTTACACTGCGACTCGTTCGTTGATGACTCACGTGTGTCCTTCACACATAACGACGTCGACTGTTTCTCCTATTATATAGCCAGCATGAGATCATAGGGTTTTTTCCTATGGTGTCACCAGCATGGTGTGCCCAGAATGAGATCACCATTTTTTCCCCATGATGTGGCCAGCACGAGGTGTCTAGAATGAGATCACCAGTTTTTTTTTTCATGGCCAGCATGAGGTGTCCAGACCAGAATGAGATCACCGTGATATTTCCAATGATGTGACCAGCACGATGTGTCCACAATAAGATCATTGTTTATTCTTCCGTTGACGTGGCCAGCACGATGTGTCTAGAAAGAGATTACCGTTTTTGTTTCTATCACGTGGCTAGCATGAGGTATCCAGAATGAGATCACTGTTTTCTTTTCCTATTATGTGGCCAGTATGGGGAGTCCACAATGAGGCCATTGGGTTTTTTCCATGGCCAGCATGATGTGCGTTCAGCATGAGATCGTCGTTATTGCAGACTGAATCAGTGGGGTTTTCCTACGATGTGGCAAACACCCCCCACTTAAATATTCCATGCCGTTAAGTTCATCCCCGCTCCATGTTCTTTTGTTGGTGCAAGGATAGGAATGTATATGCCTCCACGTACACACGGGTAATACAGGTTACGAATCATATGTTTTTCGAACACGCAGGAAAATCTATATTCCGCGAGAAAATCGAAAAGCTGTTCAGTGATTAAAAATTACACGTCTCGTCTAATAATCAGCTATGTACCATAAACAAGCATCTGTTCTGATCCAATAAATGTACACATACGCTTCGAATTTATGTAGCAGTCTACAGCAAAGTCCCATCAATCAGCTATCTATAGCGAAGCTATTTATTGCACGCACGCACACACGCATGACGTTTTTTCTCTGTATTTTTTACATTCACAGATACACTACTCAAAGTTTGCTAAGCACCAAGTATATCCAACTTCCTGTTTTACGTTTTAGTTGAAATATTGTTATGAAAAGTGTGTATATTTTATATTTAATTATATCTTTAATGATTTAAGTACAGAAAATAAGATTTTATTTGTGTTTGACATTATTTTTTAGCTTTTGAATACGATAACCATGGGAAATGGATATTATTGGTAAAAGAGGATTTTTTTTTTCAAATTTGTTGACGGAGCGAACTGATATGGGTTCAATATCGAGTATGAGACCCATTATTGCTAATTACAGCTCGACAACGCCTTCTCATGCTCCCAATTAGGTTCCAGATGGTCCTTTGTGGGATGTTGTTCCATTCTTGAACCAGCATGGCACCAAACTCCTGGACACTTCTTGGTTGGACTGGACGGACTGAAATTGCAAGCTGCAACCCATTCCAGACATGTTCGATTGGATTGAGGTCGGGGGATCTTGCTGGCCAGTCCATACGCTCAATCCCCTCACTCTGTTGGTACTCCCGGGCAGCATGGGCAACATGAGGACGGGCATTACCGTCCATCAGATTGAATCTATCACCCACTGTACCTGCACACAATCTGACGTGGGCATGCAGGGTCTCATCAATATACCGCTGTGCAGTCAATGTACCACTATCAAGGACACATCCCAGCTGATACCGCCACAGACCATTATTGACCATCCACTATAGCGGTCATTCTCAGCAATGTTGGCTTCATGGAATCGCTCTCCTGGTCTTCTCCATACCATAGAACGCCTATCTGTGTTGTCTAGGCAGTGCCTTGACTCATCTGTTAAAATGACAGGTAGTCGATCTTCTCCGATCCATGGCCCATTCATGTCGTGCCTAGCTGTGGTTCTGTGACAGCTGAATGCGAATACATGGTCTTCCCGATCGGAGACCACCTTCGTGCGACCGTGCCCGGATAGTCTGCGTCGAAACATTTACCCCGGATGCATTCTGAAGGTCCCTGCGAAGCTGAGTTGCTGTGCCAAAGCGGTTCCTACGGGCCTGAATGATCAAAAACTGGTATTCATCTGCATATGTTGCCCTCTCTCTGCCACCACCATGTCATCTGACTGGTGCGCCATACTGCTACGATAGGTAGCCCCTTGTTCCAGCATCCCTACAGCCCACCACATTTCTACTTCAGACAAATGTCGTCTTACATTTGCATTCGCCATATTCAATCATTAAATCACAAGAGTTTGTGTTGAAATGAAGATTGAATACCCCAAACATCTCATGTACATGCAGACAGTACACGAAAACATCATGGAAAATAAGGGGTACATGCTTTCCATGACTGTCACGAAAAGTATGCCTGTCAAGAGAGCTGACGTAAACACTGAGGACCATCTCAATACATTCCTCAATCATATCCTCCAAAAATATCGCAAATGTGTCACAAGAAAATTTCATAATGATATGTCAAAAATGTGGTGCTTAGCAAACTTTGTGTACTATATATTTACTAGCATTACTTCATGTTTTATGACTTTTATTAAAAGATGGGCATAGATTACACCAAACTGACATTTGGATAATTGATGACACTGAACACGCATTATATCATTATTGCCGTTTGTTGTGACTAACTGCATCTATTGAACACAACCCAGCGCGCATTAAAAGATAAGAAAGGGCAAGCTCATGCGAGATGTGTTCGTTTTTTTCTCTGTATATTTTACATACACAAATATATTTATTAGCATTACTTCATGTTTTATGATGTTTATTAACTGGTAGAGTGCTGGAAGCCCATATTTGGGCTTTACTCTGAAGTGTCAGTACCAGCTCTTAAAGGCTTCATATTTTGTGGATGTTGTTCATACCACCTTTGAAGTGAAATGATTTAGTCTATTAAGATTTGCTTTGTTACAATTTATGGGAGAGTGCCTATAGGCACTCTCCCATAAATTGTAACAAGGCAAACATATGTGAATACATTTTGATGACCAAAAATATAATTCAGCACTCTACCAGTTAAAAGATGAACATAGATTACACCAAACTGACATTTGGATAATAAATGACACTGAACACGCATTTTATCATTATTGCCGTTTGCTGTGACTGACTGCATCTGTTGAAAATAACTCAGCGCGCATTAAAAGATAAAAAAAGGGCAAGCGAGATGTGTTCGTTTTCAAAATTCGTTTCAGCGGTTAGCTCCCGTGATAGGCAGAGAGCGAACACAAACATTTGTCTGTGAACAAGAATGCCAAGTTCCTGTATTGTTCTTAACCCATACATGGTTGCGATGATTAGGCACTGAGGGCTCGAAGTCAAATTAACACCCTATTAACGCCATAAAATTATGAAACTAAAATACGCCTGGAATCTCGCATGTCTTTCCACACAATCCAAACGGGCGTGGTTATAGTTGAAGCCGATAAACATTATGCAAGCCACAAGAAAGTAGATCTAAAATAACTCGTTATTCTGGTGTTTTGTATCTCATGTTTTTGCAGATAATAATCTAGGAATTACATACGTGCACTCTGGGTGAACAATGTCTTAAATACAAAGACTGGAGTGATGTCACGCATGCAGCCCGACTGTCCCAGCAATGACAATGCTTAGACACAAAATTAGACACAAAATAGTCGGAGCCATTTTTTGTTAACCGTTTTAAACGAATCTGCCATATCTGCACTCGTGATATACAAAACTTGCTATTCAAATTTTATTTTTTCATTTCTTTACTTCAAAAAACATACCTCATGACCTAGTAATGGAACAAATTGATAAGCTTGTTTCAATATGGACTAATGAAAGTCATGACTATAGCATTGACTATAAAGAGTCAGGCTAAAAATGCATTTTGTACAAAAAGAAAAAAATATTGCATGAAATGCCCTGGGTGAGGAGGAGGTGGGGGTAGGTGAGAGTGGTGGTGTGTTAGAGGAGTCCATTTTTTTCCACATGTGGTCACTCTAAATCCTTCAGAATGCATTTTGAGCAAAGAGAAAAAAAATGCCTAACTGGCACCCTGGGGATGGGGGTGGGGGTGGGGGTGGGAGGTGGGGGTGTTTGTCTGGGTTTTTTAACCACAAACTTCAACCAAAACTATAAAAAAAAGCATTTTTGACGAAAGAAAAAAAAAAGTGCCTAATTGCCCCCCCCCCCTCCCCCGAAAGATTAGGTGAATTTAAAAAAGGTGCTGCATGTAGTGACTGTATATAGTTCAAAATGCATATTGGAGAAAACGGGTGGTGGTGGTCGTGGTGTTTGTCTGGGTTTTTAACTAAAACTATATAAAAAGCATTTTTGATGAAAAAAAAGTGCCCAATTCCCCCCCCCCCCCCCCCCCCCCGAAAAGCGTTGTGCAAAGGGTTAACTTAATGCCAATATTATTTGAAACCACTGTGCACAGCTTCAGTAGACCTTGCACAAAATGATAACGTTGATGACGTTGTAACAGAGTGTTTGGAGAATGAAAGGTAGAACCTTGAAAAGCAGAACTTTAGTCCGAAACTTTAAGCTGGGAATACTAAGTAAAATTGATTGACAAAAAAGGGGTTAAATAGTTCCTAAAAACGATAAAAAAAATCATTGATGTAAATGGAATCATTAAGTTGAATTGACCATGCAAGAATTAGAGTAAGAAAGTATGTGGCAAAGTCTAATTTCAAATACAAAGAAAGTAAGTCTGAAAACATGTTTAAAAGGGGTTAAAATCATGACGATATTAATGAAAATCACTGTAGAAATGTTCGGTAGACATTGTCCCAAATAAGAAACAGTGACATTCCACTAAACTTTAACACAAAACTTTAACCTGGAAGTTGTAAGTTAAATTGCCAAACAAAAAAGGATTAAATATTTCCCAAAATAACATAAAACATAATAGAAATAAAAACAAAATGAGAATGATACAATCAATAGTAATATAAATTTAAAAGAAAAAAACAAAAAAACTTTAAGGTTGACTAAAAAACTTTAACCACAAACTTTAACCCAAACTCCAAATGTTAACAGACAGATAGAAGAAAGTCATGACAAAACAGGAAAAAAACACTTGAACCTTCAGTAAAAATATTTAACCACAAACTTTAACCAAAATTCTAAATGTTAACAGACAGACAGACACATAGACGGACGGACAGACGGACAAAAGTCATGACTATAGCCCTCATGGTAAACAGTCGGGTTAAAATGAGAGCACTTCTCTCCATCCATTGAGTGAATATCCTGAATATTTTTCCCGTTATATTGACCTTCAACTTTAGCTTATAAAACAATTGGCTATCAGATCCGAGCAAGCGCTATTCCTGTATTAAGTTCGGTAATCAAAGATGTGACCGTTTTTATTTTTCTAGAGCTTCTCCTGGTATGCAAACAGGGAAATTACCTCAAACGGCAGTCCATCCTCCTTTCTGTTCTTGTTGAGTACACATACAGCTATCTCCCTTGAACGAGATGCATCAGTGTGTTGCAGCTCCAAGCTTCGTTTGGGGCTGTGTATGCCATGAAGAAAATCATCGTGGAAGACTACTTCCTCATTGAAGCCTTACTTCAAATTCCCTATCTACTCTTCAGGCATTAAAGTGAGATTTCTTCTGGTTTGACGCAAAACTAACAAAACATACGAATATTTTACTTTTTCTCTTTTCAACAATGAATCAAATAAGCCTGGTTACTGCACATAGATTACCAGATACCGTATTTTTCCGAATATAAGTGATTTACACTCCTTGTACAGTCACTGTTTCGTCTTGTTGTGTCTGCTATCTCTGCGTACTACATTTCCTCGAGTAATATGTGCATATTCTTTCATCTTCTGTGTCCAAGTGTAAATAGATAGTGAAATATTTGTAAACAGCAATTCTTTGGATACTCTCAGCAAATTGCAACAGACTTTGACAATCACAGGCAATGACATGATCGCGCGACACTGATTTCAACCAACTCTATACCATTGTCTGTAAATCTTATATTTTTGAACCTTTAATTTTCTTTTCATCCAGTTCCTCAAGTCAGTTGAGGATGTAATTGTGGTCTGAAGAATATACTCTGTCAACTTCTGATTCCCCAAAATGCTCAACGACACCACATTGAAAACAAGTATCCACACCTGTCCCACCTCCCCTGGGTTCTTCGAACTTCTTAGTGGAGACAGGCTTCTTGGTGCCCATGATGCGGGTGTTTCCTATGGGTTGAAAGGAGACGTGGATGGAAAGGTGGATGGGACGAAAATTCTAGGGTGGTGCTTGAAGTGGAGTACTTTACGGGCTTGGAATATTTCATAATTTTGCTTTGCTATTGTACTATTGTGAGATCGCCATCTTTATTTCAATGCAGGTACTCGATTGGTTGTACCAACAGTGTTATACAGCTGGTCAGATTGTATGAGGTTTTGATCGGTTCACGCTAGTAGTTTAGAAGAGTTTAACATTCTTAAGTATTTAAATCCTAAAAAATTTGTCACGAAGTTCCTGTCAGTTAATACGGGTTTACGGTACCAGTTCGGTACAGGGAAGACTACTGTTTAATAGAACCGGTGTTCAGTAACTTACAGTGTAAGGATACCATTGTCGATGGACTACTGACCGAGAGTCTCTGCTTACATACACTGTACAACAACATGCTACTGACACTGTATCCAATCTCTTCTTGCACAACTACTTTGGCTATTTTTCCAGTTATCCACCAGTCAATACTGTATGTTCCAGCCTTCTCTCTCATCACTATTATTACCACCACTGTATCTAACATCTATGATGTGTGCATATGCGAACAATGTACACAAGGCACAACCTCGTACATTGTTGGAGTGTACGACATTCCTCACCGCCAGGACTGTTCGTTCTTATACCCATTGTCAGCCCATGTCTCATTGTTTTTTAGATGTGCAGTCTCTTAGATTATCGTTATTAGAATGTCACAGTTCAGGTCACTGCCCAAGAATCGTCAAACGTAAAAGATACGATAATAATATGAGTAGTACTAACCATCTACAGTACGTGGAGAGTGTATTATTACTAAATCACCCGCAGAGTAGAGAGTCCACCCAAGCAATAATTGCAAATCTCTTGCAAGGCATAACAACCACAAGCAAAGTTTCAGCCAATGGACCTCCGGGTTAAACCCGGAGGTCCATTGACTGAAACATTGCTTGTATTTTTTTGTCGATATGTACACAATTTGAAAGTTATAGTTTGGGTGATAACTCCACTCCGCGGGTGATTTAGTTACAATCCACTCTCCACGTACTGTATATAGAACACATTTTCTCTATACAGTCTATACAAATCCGCCATCTTGGTTTTGGAGGAGAAATTTTGCTTTGAGATGCATGCGTCACCGATGACGCACGCATACCTGTGTCACCGATGACGCAGGTGTGTCAATGATGACTCGCGTATACCATTCACCTACAACGACTCCGACTGTTTCCCCTGTTAGTTAGCGAATATGATATCATAGGTTATTTTCCTATGACGTGGCCAGCATGATGTGTCCAGGATGAGATCACCGCCCCCCCCCCCCCCCCATGACGTGACCAGCATGAGGTGTCCAGAATGAGATCACCGTTTTTTTTTTCCATGGCCAGCATGAGGTGTCCAGAACAGAATGAGGTCACCGTGAAGTGGCCAGTACGATGTGTCCAGAATGCGATCACTGTTTTGTTTTCCTATGACGTGGCCAGAATGATGTGTCCAGGATGAGATTACCGTTTTTTTTCTATCACGTGGCTAGCATGAGGTATCCAGAATGAGATCACTGTTTTTATTCTTTTCCTATAATGTGGCCAGTTTGGGGAGTCCACAATGAAGCCACTGAGTTTTTACCATGGTCATCATGATTGCGGCCAGCACGAGATCACCGTTAATACCATACTGGATCAGTCGGGTTTTCCTACGATGTGGCAAATCGCCCCCACTTAACTGTTCCATGTCGTTAAGTCCATCCTCATCCCATATCCTTTTGTTGGTGCAAGGACAGGGATGTATATACCTCCACGCAAACACGGAAAATGCAGGTGACGAATTCGCATCAGTGGTTAGCTCCCTTGATAGGCAACGAGCGGACGCAAACATTTGTCAGTGAACTGGAATGCCAAGTTCCTGTGTTGTTCTTAAACCAAACAGGGTTGCGATGATTAGCCAATAAGGGTTCGAAGTCCAATTAGCATCCCAGTAACGCCATAAAATCATGAAACTAAAACACGTTTGGAATCTCGCATGGCTTTCCACACAATCCAAGTGGGCGTGTTTATAGATGAACATCCAAGCCACTAGAAAGTAAATCTAAAATAACTCGTTATTTTTGATGTTTTGTACCTCATGTTTTTGAAAGTAATAAATTAGAAATGATTGTAATATAATATTATTCTTTTCACACAGCGGTGAACACGATGCACCAGCTATGAATATATAAATTTGCCAATGTGACAGTCTGTATGTTCGTAAACGAAACTCTGTGTACAGGAAACAAAAATGGTGCATTTGTCTTCAACCAATGCTAATCCTGCTTGTGTGGAGTTCGTTGGGGAGTCTGACAGTTACGCGCCGTTGCCAGGAGGTTCTCTCCGAGTATTCCGGCTTCCTCCACCCGTGAAACTGTCCGACACGAGGTGACCCTGGCTCACAAAAGTGTTGTTAAACCCCAACAAATACATCCATGAATAAATATAGGAAAAAAAGAATTCCTACAGATTTGCGATCCACTTGGGTAGGTATCAAAACGCTTCTAAGTTTCTTTTTATTCTTCTGTATTTCTTATTATTTTCGGCCCCATAAACTGGTTTGTGGGAAGAATAAAAAGTACAAAATATACTCCCTTCCTCTTTCCACATATTATTTTAAACTCTCTGAAACAGGCTCCCAAATACGTACACACCGCACAACGCGTATTGCTATCACCATCTCTACAGATTACACGAGAAGGCCGGATCTACAGTTTTTTGTACCCGCCCCCTCATCCTACCATGTGCACGGAGAAAAGCATATGTTTGCTGGTGATTTCACATAGAAATGTATTATGTAAAACTGTCTCTTTTTATCAATAATTCGTGGCGGGGCCTGGCCCCGAGATCACACGCACCAGTTAAGCTGAAAAGTGGACATGGTGTCTTTTTTAAGACAATAGTCAGTTTCAGAAAAACTCATTAGCTTTTCTACATTGCTCTGTATGCATCAGTATCCGGTGTGTCAAACACTTTTAAGACTATCGTGATGAATACTGCAAACTATGTCGTTTTTTTTGTCAATTCGATAAATCTAATCTTTTACGTTCATACGTACATTTGATTTGGTATGCTTCATTTGTTTTGATACTATCGCCATTCTGTATTTGCTGTTTGTGGGGAAGTGAATGGTGCTTTCTGGTGAGATTTAAGAACATTAATAACTGATCTGCTTTCCAATACTCATTTTATAGGAAGTAGATTACAGGCCTGAACAATATCGCAATTGTGCTGGTTATTAAATTAATTTATCTGAAGATGTATGAAACGTTGTGGTCTCATTTCGGTAGTTCGTGTGATTTTGTCCACCAGATGGCTTCATGCTATTTCAATCAACAGATTTTAAAATACACGTACATTTTTGGAATCTTTTCGCCCCAATAGTTATCAAAATCGACGTGAATCAATTTTACACAAAAGGCGGTTGAGTGGAGAAGAAACGTAAATTTACGTTTGTACTCAATTTCATGAAATTTGGTTTACAGTAAAAAAACATATCTGAAATTTTGGTCTTCTTATTTGGTAAGTTGACTTCACCAAGCCTTCTTTACGTCACAAATATAATTCGACTTCAGTCAAATTATTTTTTCGTAAATGCACAATTATGAGGACTTCAGTGTACGTTGATGTGAATATTTTTTTTTTTTTTTTGATTTCAAACATATTTTTCCAGTTTTGTGTTTTGCTCACCGACAACAAACAAGTAATAGTAGGCCGGATTGGCGGTGTACAGTACGTGGAGAGTGTGTTATCACTAAAACACCAGCAGAGTGGAGATTCCACCCAACCAATAATTGCAAATCTGTTGCAAAGCATAACCAGCACAAGCAAAGTTTCAGCCAATGGACCTCCGGGTTTAACCCGGAGGTCCATTGACGGAAACATTGCTTGTGTTTTTTGTCGATATGTACAAACTTTGAAAGTTATAGCTTTAGTTACACTCCACTCTCCACGTACCGTATGAGTGCTCGGTGGCTCAGTGGTTACAGTATTGAACTTCAAACCGAAAAGTACACTGTTCGATCTCTGCCTGTAACTGCGCTGTGTCTTTGGGCAAGGCACGTCATCCCTATTGTCCGCGTGGGGGGCACGATGGCGCTGTGTACCAAGACGTACTGTGCGTCAACGGTGCACTTGTTTTCAACCAATGCTAACCCGGCTTGTGTGGAGTTAGTACTTTGGGTAGTCTGGCATGTGCTGGCCGTTGCTTGGTTGTTCTCTCCGGGTACTTCGCCTTCCTCCACCCCTACAACTGTCCGACACGAGGTGACCCTGGTTGTCGAATGTGTCGTTAAGTACCAAAAATAAATACATAAATCGGTGGCATATTAACCTCTTTCTGAAACCTGCGTAACTTTCTACAGTACCCGGGTGCAACATTGCTACTAAGGACTTTATCTCGCAGTTTTAACATTGTCAGTTGAATATTTTTCTATGAATGTCTCGTGTATTATGTTAGATCGCCTCACAAATTCGAAGACAGCAAACAAATGTTTCGTCCCCTGAGTTCCAATGTGTTCTATGTGCCAGAAGACACATAGAACACATTGGAACCCAGGGGACAGTTTGTAGATTTCAGATCTTTGGAAATTAAATCGTTTTCAAACTTGTCCCAAGAATCACGTGATGAAAACAAGCATGTCTTCCCAACACAATGTACATTTTGTTGTCTTTCATTTTCCTCTGGGAGTTTTCAACACGTCGGAGATGAAATGATGAATATGCTTTCTTTGAGCATGGAGTGTGTAATTTTTTTATTTAAAACACATACATTAGAATTAGCGATTCATTTCTTTTTATTCTTGTCTGCCACTTATGCGGAGGCAATTTCTTTGTCATCAAAAGCAAAACAAAAAAAAATGTTAAACAGTGGATAAATTAAAGTTTTTTGTGAACTTTTGTCATTATTTAGGTATATGATATCTCGCTATTCACCCCTTTAATTCCTATTTAGGGTATTGTTGAAATTTTCAAAAAAAATGTCAAAGGTTTTGTTAAGACAATCACTTATCTTTGGTCTTCCAAATTTCCTCTGAGGTAAAATGATTCACAAGGGCTGAGGTTGGGAGAATTAAAGACTCCGTTAGGATGTACGTCTGAGCAATCATCGGTTCTCGGGCTCAGATCTGTTCATTAATATTGGGCACGAACTATGCGATCGATGTATAGAAGCACTTTGAGGCATATTTGGAAGACGTATTTGCCCGGCCAGTAATTTGCAGAGCGCAATGAAATGAAACTCTACCAGGACGTTGTGTCCTGTCCACAACATTCCCCCTCAGACATGAAACTATGAAAAAGCGTTCGGCGGTTAAAAGTTGTTGAGTATTGTATATTTATAATTATTGCACCCCCCCCCCCCCTACCACACACACACACACCTCCACATGTAAGATGTCAATCGGTGAGACTCTTTTCTGTATGGTCTCGTTACAGTTATTCAGCTCAATAGTTTTGTTTTTCAAGAAATGCACACGATTAACACCGCCGGGGATAAATCGCATTTGAAATTACCTCCCATTAACAATTCTCATAATATTTAAATTTTCTGGAAGCTTTTAGTGTGGTCTTTTCCTGGAGAAAACAAAACACAATCAAAACTTTACCATATCATTCAAATACACTCAGCTGAATGGTACAGTTAATTGCTTTAATGGGTCAAAATGATCGAAATATTCTCATTACGGGGATAAATTTCCAATTTTCGTACATCACAGGAGAAAAAACTATGCTATAGGAATTATTTATTTTCTCACTTAGGATTTTACAACATAAGATGAACATTCTAACAAAGGAAAAACATATGGGTTTCTTATTCATTTTTTCAAAAGGATTACAAAAAACAAATTTACACACAATTGTTCCATTTGTCACCCCACCATCACAAAATAAAATTATAGCCCCAAATAATCCTTTGGTCTACGATATCCAATGACTTAAAAAATATGATCCTTTGATAGGAAAAAAGACCTTAAGTGAGAAACAAAACAAATCTACAAGCTGTCAGATACAATATATTTGCATCTACATTTCATTCTGAGAAAACGATGTATGACACATGCAACAAGCTGTAAACTTAGTCCAATTAAACATCATGAGTAGAATAGCGACAGACAGAACACACTGATGGCCATATTTTTACGTTTCTCAGTAAAGTAATATTCAATAAAAGAAGGACCGTCCCTGCACATTTCAAGTGATGATAATATCTTTGTAGATCAAATTTTTTACCATGCTCGCATATGTTACTACCTGTGAAAACCTGTATGTTATGTTTTAGTTTTTAACCCCGCTACCGTGTAAAGCTTCTACTGCGGTTAAACAAACATAACACCCACAGCAGGAAGTTCATCCATGACGTGATATGACGTAATTTACCAACTTCGATGCATGTGAACTTCGTAATGTTTCATACAAGCATACGGTTTGTGTTACTATCTACTACGTGCAATGACTTATTAAGTTTAAACTACATACAAGTAAATACGTAAATTAAAATTTAAGACTTGTTGATAATAATTTGACTGAAAAAGCAAGGTAAATTAGATCAACTTTTGCGGTGTGTCTAGCTGTCAATCAAGCATTCCCGTGCAGCCGGTAGTACTGCCCACCGGCGCAGATGTGAACAAAACAAACCCGTGTGTTTGCGACAGAAAGTATCATTTTTCCATTTTAAGTGACAAAGTCGATTTTTTAATAAGAGCATGGAATAAATAACACAAATAGGTACTAGGGGCGGTAATCAGATTTAAACCACTCGTAGAATAAGGGTTTTAACCACTCGACTAGCGTGATTAACGGCCCTGGTACCCATTTATTCTATATGTTATTCCTATCCTGTCAAAACAGTATACTTAATCCTGATAGGAGGAAGCTAAAGTTCAATTCAGACAGTTGGATAGTGGCTTCATGGCAGCTGTGTTGGTATATTGCCAATGGTCTGGTTAAACGGATGGCTATTATTTATTTATTGTTGGTGTGTAAAGTCATTTTCAGCACCAAGAGCTATATCAGGACGACACACTGACTGATCAAATCTGAAAAAAACAGAAATTACATGCATTTGTAAACCACGTCCTCCCTCACAAATACATATTTCAGCCTCCCTCTCCACTTTCCCCTCAATTCATTCATTTGGCCAAACATCGTTGGCTGATCCTATGAATGATAATATACTGTAAAGATGAAAGAATGAATTCTATATATCTCTTCCAACCATATTTTCCTGGATGGCATAAATTATATTTTCTAAAGTGTTAAAGGACAGACCCGTGCCAATATTCCTGACTAGGGCTGTCACGATTTTTCAATTTAGGAATCGATTAATCGTCGCAAATAATCGATAATAATCGATTAATCGTACCTAGATGACCCCCATCCCTCTCCCTCTCTTTGAAGTCGATAACAAATGAAGTTCAATCAGCTGACCTACCTCAAGTAAACAACGAAGACGATCAACTTTTAGGTACATTCAAAGCTTTGATGTTCTGAACTGTTGAACCGTCAGTGTAATAATCAAGACCGGTCGGCAGTTGCGATCTTCGCAACTGCCGACCGGTCTTGATTATTACACTGGCGGTTCAAAGATTCAGAACATCAAAGCTTTGATGAAAGTACTTGGAAGACAAATGCTTCCAACGGCTTCTTGGGGTTTAACATCGATGTTCTTAACTCAGTACCTTTAGAAACAATAGTTTTTTCATCAAATTTTCTTTTAATTATTAAACATCTAAAACGGGATACAATTTACCGATTATTCGACAACGAAAAATACTAATCGATTTCGCTGTGACCGATCAACAATCGATTAATCGATTGATCGTGACAGCTATATTCCTGACATGATCTAAGAGATTGGTATATGAAGTGTATGTTATTTGATAGGAGCTGTACATGTGTAAGAGAATATTCAGTCCCAAATTATCTTAACTGATTAGATCAGCCCCTTGACACTGGTAAGTTTTTAGTAAGAATTCTCCATTAAACTATACCAGTTAACAGCATTGCCAAACAAAAATATGTATAAGAAGAAAAACTTGCCCTATATAATTCTCTTGATAATACCATTACTCGACATAAAAAAAAAACCCAAAGACCCCAAGAGGGGAAATTTTTCGAAAATTATATCGGTACAGGGAATCAGTGGAAAGGGAAAAAACATGATTTAATATTTCTTTTAGTTATCCTGAACATATTCCTGTTGGTAGAGTGGGTTGTTATGGAGATTAAAGGCTAGAAAGGGCATGGGGAGCAGATACTGTTTTCTACTTGACTCGTTACTGATTTTGTCAGCTGAATATATCGGTTTTCTAAGAAATTCACAACTTCTCGCCAGGGGTATTTCTTTTTTAAGTTACCAACCCTCTTCACAATCCTCATGCTTACATTTTATGGAAGCAATCAGTGTGGACTTTCCTGGACAATGCAAAATCCAAATCCTGCTACATCATTCAAATACACTTTGCTGAATGACAAACTTAATTATTCACAAAATGGGTCCAAATGTTCTCATTTTGGGGAAAACTTTCGTACAGTAGCGATAAAACTTTGTTATAGGAATTATTTATTCCCTCACCGAGGATTTGACAAAATAAGACAAACATTCGGACAAAGAAAATACATATGTATTTCTTATTCATTTTACAAAAAGGTTTCTCAAAGCAAATTAACACAAAAAAATTGTGAAATTTGTCACCTGCAAAATGTCAGCTCCCATCTAGGTCTGGGTAAATCACCATCTGGGTCTGGGTAAATCATTGAATACTGCTGTGTGACCCGTAACTCCAACTGAAATGCATCTGGCTATACACAGTGATATCGAGACAGAATTGAGGGTAGCAACTAAACGTGTAGTGGTGCTACAAGTCAATACTAACAGTACAAGGCAGACATGGTAAAAAAACAGCAAGAGTGGAATAAGAATATAGAATTGGTAAATACAATAGAGGCCAATCATATGATAGACAGTTGAAGAGATAGTAGTATAGACCATGGAGGTTCTGGAACAGTTTTTTTTTTTGGCTGGGGATAATCCCCTGGTGAGGTCGGAGCCTATCCTCAACAGGGGCTTCGCTGCACCAATGGAGAGGGTGGGAGCACATAAATAATTGCTTCGCAATTGTGTACGTCGAAGAGAGTCCTCGGTCATGAAATAAAATTTCAGCATCAAGATTACGTAAGAGGGCGTTCACTTCACGAAGGCAAGCCGGGCTCTGCGCCATACAATGTAGCCGCCTTTTAGATGTACCCATTGCCACAGGTATAATTGAGGTATTATTGCTGCAAATATGAAGAATCACATTTGTGGCTGGACAAAAGTTGGTGAAACCGCGCTCTGTGGAACTGCTGTGGTACATATTGCAAGGTCCACTTGCTAAAGATCCGCAAAGGTAGTCGGATTCCTGTGTCCTGCACCTCTTGTGGTAAGGGGGTTCAAAGCGACACACAGGTTTGCCGGGCCTGTGGCCGAGACAAAATAAGAATGAGGCACCTGGCTCTAGAGAAGCGGGCTAAACAGCAGTTCGCGTTGGTGTTCCCACAACTCCTCGCAGTTCGAACACCCAATTAGAGGAGAGGCATTGCATGTTATGTGCCCATCCACAACATGGCGCGTATGGATGAATACATCGACCAGCTATTGGCTGCAATGGAAACAAATATGGATGAATACATCGACCAGCTGTTTGCTGAAATACAAACACCCGAGCCAGTCCAGAGTGAAAAACATCCTGGATGAAGCTATACCGGAAGCAGTGAAGATGCGCTTGCTGAGATCTTTGCTTCCAGAGAAAACTCGATCTTCCTCTCCACATGAAAAGGCGCGTGAGCGCAGGGAGAGAAAAAGGAGGGCCATTGTTTAGACGTTTTACACAATCTCGCCCTCCAAACAGTTCCGAACAACCCAGGAATACCAGAAGGAGATTCTGGATCTGTTCGAAACGTTGGAACGACTAAAGACTGACGAGCTAGCATTCAGGCAGACCCCATGGGTGATCGGAAAATACCTGCGGTGTTGACAAATAATATGCCTAAAAGGTATCTCTTCGCCTCAGACTCGAGAGCTTTTTTGGAGGATGTGCGCCCTCAGGTTCGCCAGAAACTCAGGGAAGAGATTCTAGCTCTCAACGGAGTCAAGTTCCAGCTTTCTCTTAAGATCCAGCTGCGCAAAGACAATCCTGATGGCATTGAGGAGTTCACAAACCCCGTGCTTCGTCATAAACAAGAAGCTGTTCTGCAGGCTCATGCTATCAACGCGACACTAGACAGGGCCTTCCCCGGCATCCAGGAGACGCTCAAATAATGAACACAAAGATTCTCAGGCTGGGTGGTCGACTCTTCGGTTGGACATAGCCCGATATCAACTCCTGAGAGGGGGCTCGTACACCCTACTAGCAGCGGCAGGGAGACACAAGAAGGAGGTCGTAAACATAAAGAACAAGGATGACCAATGCCTATGTTGGGTTCTATGGTCTTCTCTCTTACCGGCAGCATACCATGCAGAGAGGTCAACGAGGTATCCAATAAGCGATGATTTAGATTTCACAGGGATCGACGCTCCTTCACCCATCTCCAAAATCCAGAAGGGCGAAAAACAGAACAACCTGGCCATCAACGTTTTCAGCTGGGACAAGGGTGTCGTCATCCACGGGCTCAGCAGGCAAACTGCTGACATGCGCAGGATTATCCTCCTGCTGATCGAGAAAGCAGGTAAATTCCACAAGACCTGGGTCAAGGATCTCAAAAGGCTCTTGTATGACCACAGCATGCACCGGAAGCGCAAATACTTCTGTGATAGGTGTCTGCCAGCCCCCTGCTGCAGAGAGGATTTGTTGGAGGCCCACAAGGCAGATTTTCGTGGGATCGGGCAAATGGCTGTCAGAGTGGAGGTGCCTGAAATGGGTAAGGATAAACTGATTTTCAAAGATTATCATAAACAGCTCCCAGCTGTTCGTTAACCACGCCGACTTTGAGGCCCTCACAGCGAAGATCGCGGAGCCAGAGCTCGACCCCACGAAGAGCAACACTCAGAAAACACAGCAGCATGAGGCATGCAGCTTCTTCTACGCCGTCGTGCGCTGCGATGGCCAGATAGACTCACTGGTGGAATACCGAAGAGCCAATGCAGCGGGGCATTCCTCGGGGTAGTCCAGGAAAAAGGAGCGCAAGTTCAAGGCGGTGATTTCCAACCTCAAATACATGCAAGTGAACCGAGCGGATTGGCAAGACTACAGCACAGCCACCAGCTGCCACGTGTGCGAGAAGACCCTGGTTGTTGCAGGGCAACTGGGCAGTGTGCGCGATCAGTGTCACATCACCGGGAAGCATCGAGGCGCCGCCCACCACCCCTGCAACCTGAAGCTGAGCCCTAAAACCTTCTAGCGCAGGCTTTCCCGAAAGTAGAAGGCTGGGTATCACAAACAACACAGAGAAGTACATCTCCTTCTCCCTCCTCGGACAGCTCCGATTCATTGACAGTGCTGCACAGTTCCTGCTGGCATCCCCAGATAAACTCGTAGCAGCCAGCCAGCCTGAGGTCTTCAAATAACGGCCCACTTCGAACCAGCAGAGAAAGACGCGAGTTCCTATTGCGGAAAGGCGTTTACCCATATGAGTACACTCCTGGGAGCGTTTAGCCATGCTGGGAAAGTATGGGAGGCATTCCGTTGTCGCACCCTAGGGGACTCCCACGACCTCTACAACCGCACGGACGTTCTCCTTCTGACAGATGTCTTTGAGACCTTCCGGAAGACCCGCATGCGGCAGTACGGTTTGAACTCCGCACACAACTACACTAGCGCCGACCCCTCCTGGGATGCGCTACTCAAGAAAACAGGAGTGGAGCTCGAACTGCTAACTGATTACGACCAGCACCTCTTCACCGAGACGTTTATGCGGGGTGGTATCTGTATGGTTTCGAAAAGATGCGTTAGGGCCAACAACCCCCTGGTAGAGGGCTACGACTCTTCCAAGCCAAAGAGTTACAACTTCTACCTGTACGGCTGGGCAATGGGCCAACCGTTGCCTACCTGTAGCTTTACATGTGTGGAGGACGGCGAACAAGAAGGTCTTGGGTGAGAGGAAGGTCAAGTGTGCCGGACGCACATAAGAACTCGTTTCCAAAAATCTTAATCGTGTTTTTTTCACCACGGCCCGGCCGATGTTTTGACTACGGTCCTGTTTGCATCGGTGGAGGTCGGGGTGACGGTGAAGGCCAAGCGCGCTGTCCCCGGGAATATTACGTCATTGTCACAGAGGTTGGGGAACCGGATCAAAAGCTGCTACTTGTGATCGATTCTACTGGTGCTGTTTGTGACTACCACAGACTGTCGCACACCTTCGACCCCGAGGGGGTCCCGCAATCTGCGGTGTAGGTTGAGTTTGCCTCCGTATTGTCTCGAAGCAATGCTGCGTCGCACAGGTATTGAACATACAATTGCTATCGTCAAGAGACCAGTGGATCATGGACGAGTTTGGATTTGATGACTTTAACACTTGCGGAAAGTCCTAAGATATTGACGAAGTCGATGAGACCAGCTTCACGGACGTTGTCAGTATCACAGGGACGACTCTGCTGTGAGGTGAGGCTAGTCGTGCGGGCGCAGAGCCCATTCTTTGCAGCCAGAGCTTCTACAATCAGCTGTAAATGACTATTACAACGCCCTTGGTCAGACTTACCAAAAACCTACCATGGGGCGCGACTATTCCAAGTTTGAGCTCACTAATGGGCGGATGCGGCTGGATGCTTACCTAGAGATAAAAAATATGAACACCCGCACTGGCGGTCTCCTTGCATTTCTAATAGTCGCTGGTCGGGGTGGTAGTTCACTCGTGCGCGAGCTGGGATTTGTAGATGGGAGGAAGACGAAGAAGAAACTGACCTCCGAAACTGTTTCAGCCTTACAAACAACTGCTGATGACAAATTGGGTGAGGTGGCAGCGGGGTTGTCTATTACAGCTTTGGATAATGTGGAACCCATTTCACAGAAAACGGAGAACACAATGCACAACGCCGTGACGGTTCTAACTGACGAAGAAGAGACTGCATTGGAAACGATTGGTGACCCCCGCTCGACACATCATGGTTGAAACATGCCATCAGATAGTTGCGGGGCTTGGACAGGGCCATGCAGACTATTCGAGGTGAGCATACTCACAACTTAGTCCGACTTTCCGAGTTTGATGACCACATCGCTAAGGAAAAAAGGAAGCTTACAGATGCGCAGGGGCTTGATGACGGGCACATATTATGGCGCATTGCAGAGCGCCTGCCTGGTCTCGAAGATGAACGGTCCGCCCGCCTAGAGGCTGCATCCTCCACACGGGAGGCCCTTTGTACCCAAATCACTCGGACAAGGGAGATCATTTACAAGATTCTGAACGAGGATACCACGCTCGGCGAGCGTATTCGCATCCTGTTCCGTGAACAGGTGTTCACTATCGCGAATGTCCTCACAGCGATTGGGATGGCAATCTTGACCTTGGTTGTTGCTCTGATGGGTGTAGGCGGGGGCGCACCGTCTCCAGAACCATCCGAAAAAGGCGGTCTCAAAGAATGGTTGAAAAAGCACCTGCAGGCATTAGGTCGGGTTCTGGGAAAATTGGCTGTGGCCACACTCCAGGGCATTATTGGGAGTGTGGTGTCCTGGTTTATTAACTTGTTGGCCAATGCGACCGGATCGGTTGCAGGATATATGTGGGCCGTGGTCCTCGCCGTCGGTGGAATTCTACTAGTGCTGTCCGTGAACGGTTAGCCTCAAGTCGCCAACAAAAGCGCAAATAAGGCCACTGCAACCGCCCCCATTATTTGGGCTACTTTCCCTTCGTTATGATTCACCTCGTGAATATGTTGTTTGCTCTGCAACTGTTGGTAGTTCCTTCGCATCCGATGCAACTGTTCCATCTGTACATTTAAATTTAAATTTACACCCAGCTTCTGGTCTGGGATAGTCACGACGATTTCACTGTTGTACCCTGCCACCTGTCCGATGCGTAGAAGCATATCTGATGGGGCCAAACACAGGCCGACCCCGAACACGAAATCTGTCTTGGAGCCCGCAAACTGTAGGATAGTCCTAATAGCGCTTGATTGCAGATGGAAGATCAACTAGGAATGGAAGGGTGTATTCAACCCTCAAAGGATGTGCTCGTTCCCAAGATGCGTGTGTGAGTTTGAGCCTGGAATCCAAAAATCGCCCAAACATAGTGGCGAATCGAGTCGTTCAGCCTCTCAACATCAGGCCGAGTGAAACCCTCTGACTTATTGAGAATAAACGTCGTACATGCATATGCCGCGGTCTTGTCATGTGCTATGTAGTCGGCGAGAATGTGGTCATTTTTGTACACACGAACTGTGGACTTGGAGTACCCAGAAGTGAACCACATAAACCTGTGGTCATACACCCCATGGTTAAAAGCCAGTACATGCTCGCCCTGGTTTGTCTAAAGGTTGTATATCTATCCCAACCCATGGTTTATGCCGTGCCGCTTGCAATCAGTATTCCGAGGCACCACAAATTCTCCGCAAATCTGTTCATATGCACTCCTGTCATAAGGATTGTTCAATCCAGCCATGCTCGATCTTGCGGCACCGGTACCTGGATTTCATCCAAGATCCGTCGGACCTGGAAATAGGCATGGAAGGTGTACAGAATTTTCATTAGAGGATCGGCTGCAACCAAGTGGTCTTTTTCTATGCACAGCATCCAGTTGTAGCGCACCAAACAGCAAAGTTGACCTGGTTCGGCCAAAACTGCATCGCCTTTCTGTTATTGTTCCATGCCCGCACTAGCTCGTCACTGGTCACGCGTGGAACACAGTACTTCTGGGACACATCTGGAAAACCAACCTCAAAGCCCATCCGTGTATCTGTTTCGTCGCAACATGCGTCGCATGTTGTACGACGATGTAGCAGTTGCGTCGCAACAGCAACTGCATAGCCCCAAGGCTTGTAGTGCGCGCCGAAGACCCCGCCCGCTTGCTAATTGGTATTCTTATTGAAACTGAAGGCCTCTTCATTCATCATTCCGACTACGCCTTGTTTGTTTGCAAATACGCCTATAATGTACATAACATTAACTGACGTCGAAAACGTGGATTTGCCCAAGTCTTTATGTGAAGAACTTGAATGTGCTCTCGACGAAGTGACATATTACCCTAGGTGGTTTGGCAACAGTGTAATCTGTGTGAGCCAGGGCGCTGGGGAAGAAGAGGTAGCAATACCCGATGGGTACTATAATGCTTGCGAGCTGAACGAGGAAGTATTTCAGAAAGTCGGAGCCGAACTGGACCTTCATAGACCTTCCGGCCGTTTCAGAATCAAGTCAACCAACTGGCTCAAATTAAAACCGCTGGGGGCTAGTTTGGGATTGTCTAACGGTATAATCCGAGAAAACACAATACAGGTGGCGTATGAACTACCGATGCTTGCAATCTATCGAGAGATCTCCATCCATCTATCGGAAAGTGAGACATTCCCGCTCCTTCAATATAAACAAAAAAACTTGTATCCCCCATTACCCAACTCTCGTTTAGATTGTTGGACACAAAAGGGGATGATATTGAACTAGAAAATATCTCAGTGACGCTACTCGTTCGTCAGCATGGTAGGTAGCGGAGGACTAGGTACACCTGTATTGCAATCCTGTACGGCCGTTCAGCTAGCCGATCTCTGGGATACTTCGGGTTTTGGGGACCCAGGGGTGGAATACGAGCTACACGCATACCGTTTCGTAGGCGGAAGATACCTGAGAAAAGGAGGTCACACAGGACGCTGCCGCAGCCAAATTTACTGAACTGGGTAATCTTGATCTGTCTAGTACGACCCCGTGGAAGCACTACAAACTTCTATTGATAGACGAGAATCAGTGGGTTCCTTACAGGAACCCTGTCGTAGGTGCAGGTGGGCGGCAAATTGATTTCAATGTAGCCCAACACTACATCATGTTAGTCACAGGTTCCACAAGCTTGGGAACTTTGGAAACCCCATAGCAACCCTTAGTCCGTATGAAAAGAAGCATGTCTTCATTCAGGAGACTAGTGTGGGGTATGTGTTGAGTACAGACTCACAACCGAGTTCTGTTAAGCTTGATCGCATAGACGTTGGTGCCTCTACCACCATAATAGCTCAGGTGGTCCTTGGTCCCCATATCGTGACTTCGTCCCCGTGCTGCAATGTATTAGCCTAACATGGGGCTGCAAGCATGTGGAGAAAAAGACTGTAGTTATTATACGAGGTGCTGACAATCCCCTGATTATCATAACACTGATACAAATTTCCCAGCTAATGCGATTAATACTATTCACCTTGGACCAAGCGTCTACGGGCTTCCAAGATATGGCTGTCGGAAGACCATTTAAAAACACTCCAGTGTGAACTTTAATGCAGTTGAAAAACAACAATGGGTCTATATCCAGATCTTGGTACGATTTTCGCATTCAGGAGATCGGAGATATAAAAGCTCGCCTAACGGAAGAACGTGACCACAGACGCTCCTTCAGCAAGAATATGAATTGATGGTTAATATAGCAGATGGTACCGAATCGTCTCTAACCACAATCCACGTGGGCTTTAGAGTAAGAGGGATTGGACTGTTATCTACGAGCGTAGCAATACCACTAGTTATAGGGTTGGAAGCTGCCGCTGGCGTATGTGTGTTAATAAGTGTATGAGGAAAGTTTATCAGCCGCCGGCTCGCAAGGAACGCGAAGAAGCACAATACCATCAGCGCGTTAGCAGAGGCTAAACGCTCCACCAAACTGATCTCTATTCAAGAGCGCTCACAGACGGTAAACTGACAGAGGATGAATTCCAGCTAGTTCTGACAGAAGAGACGAAATTAAATAAGGTGAGTGACGAAATACATCGGATCTCACGCGCTGAACCGACTGAGTCAAAAAACGATCTGTTGTTCGTGATAGGTCAAGAAATCGCCAGGGACACAGAGAGGCGGTCACTGGCAGCGACCGAAGGTCGCAGCAACACAGCTATTGCCTCGAGCGCACCGCCGGAACCGCACTGAGAATTTACTTCCATTGTGTCCGTTGGAACAGTAGTCAGGAAGACCCATCTCAGTACACCCTTTAACCACGTATGACTTCGTCATTTTCAAACTCACTGAAACAAAATAGCGAGATCCTACCAGGTGGGTTCACTCTTAGTTTTATATTTAATTAACTCTCTCTTATACTTTTTTGTTTGTCCTTTTGTGCACACCCACACTGCCGCATGTCGCTGCTCCTTGAGCTCACCACACCCCTATTGTCGGCGGTCATCTCATTTTTGAGAAGCATCTCGGGGGTATTACCTTTTTTAGGTTCGAAATCTCCTCATTTGTTTGATCAAATCATTTTGATATCAATCTGGACAAGTATCATTTCACTTCCTCCTTCGCCTTTTGACCACATATTCATACCCTCTGACCGGCCAATCGTTTTTTGTGCAGCCATGCAAATTTATTACCTTTTTGGGGTCGAAATCTCCTCTATTGTTTGATCAGAGGATTTTGATATCCATCTGGACATGATCATTTCATTTCTTCCCTCGCCTAATGACCCCATGTTCATACCCTCTGACCGGTCAATCAGGGATATGATATATGCATTCACCTACTGATAAAGTGTGTTTTAATTCTGCCTTTATAGGAAAACATCTGATTGTGCGATACTTTAACACCAACCTGTCAGTTGGAGATGGTTAACAGGGACAAAACACATCAACAACACTTTTCAAATCTGAATGAAATGCATTACTGAAGGATACAAACAGTCATTTATATATATATATATATATTTGGTTAAATTTTTCAAATACGAAAACATTGAGATATATTCCCCTTATGAAAAAGTATTGTACAACCACTATGGCGACATACTCGATAATTTCAAACTCCGATAACCTGGTTCCAGATAGCCTAGAGGAAATATTGAAGTTCTATAAATATTACCGAGTGGGTTCAAATCCGAGTTGGTGTGTATTTAAGTAAAGTTTAATTCAGTGTATTGCATAGCTTGTCAAATAGTTTGTTCACTGAGTAAATCATTTACAAGTATTTTACCCTTCTTTATACTCAAGTATACCTATGGTATAGCATCCATCTCTGACTACCCATCCAGATCCAAACCCAGTGGCATCTGCGGCGTATCTTTTTGCCTCAGTGGTATAAATGGGTACAGGCGAGTGAAAGTTCGAAGATATCACTCTATTAAACCTAGCCACTGACTGCTTCTCCTCATATACCAATTGATTCTGCTCAATGTCAGCACCGCAAGGACCATATATCTACGTTTCTGCCTGGGTCCCTACCCACATTTGGGGCAGGTGTTAGGTTCACGGGCTTCTCTCCATAGCTGGGCCCTGTGTTTCTTGAACTGCAAGTTGATGCAACTCTTGCAACACGGAGTTTGTCTGCTGATCATCAGCCAACGGCACTGGTTTTGACCTCTAGGCGTGTTGCTGGATTGGTATATCTAACGCGAAGCGTATCTCTAAATATATATTCTTTCTAAGAAAAAGGTATTACACAAAGTTCGCTGCATCCGAGCTTCGGCCCTGCTGGGGTTAGGCTGGGGCCTCGCATTGGGACTGCAGCGGGCCATGTGGGCCTCAGCCAAGGAAACTAACCCAGAACCCCCATGCTCTATACTACTGAGATGGAAACTGATGGTAAGACTATCAGGAGCTGTGTAAGAGCTGTATAGGAGCTTGGAATCCCACTTATGGAATCCCACTTATGGAATCCCTTTTGCGAAATCCCTTTTAGGTCATATGTGCCTATGTGCTGTATGTGATGGGCACATTGTGCGTAAGCACACAAGCACATATTAGCACATCCCGTGTGTTTCCATGTGCTGAATGCGATGTGTACACATTGTGAACTAGCACACAGGCACATCTGGGAAAATCAGAAGTTTTAGTATAGCTTGCGGTTGCATAGGCATTGCCGAGTATTCCGAACGAATCCGAACTAGTAAAACAAGTGTCGGGTCTATCTATGGTAATTCTACGACGAATACAAATCAACAAAATTACTATTAGAGAAAGGAACGCGCCTTATAGCACTGCATGCAACTCTTATAAGTAGGATTCTGGAAGAGGCCGTACCCATTAATGTCCGTTCGGTAGTTTTGGGTAATTTGGAGTGATTGTCGAATTGTTTGTGGCAATTAGATTTACCCCTATTCAATCGAACACACCCTTCGAACATACTCTCACCCTATCAGAAGGTTTTGGGTCAAATAGCCACCACGTGCTACCATTGAATCTAAGATGGCGGCCTTTCGTATACAAAATGGACGACGGAAACCACGTGACACCCTTACAACACGCGCTGCGAATGCGCACTAAGACCATGCATCACTTTGGGGATAACTTCAACAGATGATCGCTTACGCGGGCTACCATGACAATCAACCATGACGTCGCTGGGTACCGTGACTATGACGGCACATGAGATCCGACAGGAGATCCGGCGGATTTAGAACGGTGCATCTCTCTCCTACTACTGACGTTTCTATTCCACCGCTAATAAGCAGGAGTAGTATGTCTCGTATGTTTGAGGCAATATTTGGGGGATCTCATCGGGGATCTCACGTGACGTCATAGTCACGTGACCTAGTGGCGCCATGTTTGGTTATCATGATAACCCGCGTGAACGGCCATGTTGTGACGTCATCTCCATAGTGATGCGTGTTGTTAGTGCGCATGTGCAGCGCGTGTTGTTAGGGTGATACGTGTTTCCATCGTCCATTTTGTATACTGGAGATCGCCATCTTGGTTTCTATGGTAGCACGTGGTTGCTATGTTACCCAGTTTTTTTTGCAATGGGACGGGGTATGTTCGGAGGGTATGTTCGATTGAATCGGAGTACATTTAATTACCACAAACAACCCGACAATCCCTCCAAATCACCAAAATCCACCCAAAATCACCGAAACAGACTTTATTTGATACGGATTTCCCATTTTATCGGCTTAGCACGTAGTGCTATAGCACAGAGGGGTCCCCTGGGTGTGTGTTAGATTAAATTGGAGTAAATCAAATTACCACAAACAACCCGACAAGTTGTACTATTTCGAATTCTTTCAGAACCCTATTTAGGTTCGCGAAACTTTTGGCCTATAATAGTAGCACGTAGTACCGAGGGGGTGCCTGGAGGCTGGGGGTGGGGGTGGGGGGGGGGGGGTTGGATTGAAGTAGAGTGATGTTCCCATAATCCCTTTTTTGGACCCATGACGCCCCCCCCCCCCCCAATAAGTGTAGCACGTAGTGCTATAGGACAAAATTACCCATAATCTTCTTCTTCTACTTGGAACTATATTTTTATAAATTCCTACGCTCTATTTTTAGTAACATCCTTAACTGACCCCTAACTAATTGTTAGGGTCTATATTTAGCAATTTCTATAAATTAACCCCCCAAACTACATGATTTTAAATACTAAAATTAATGAGGATCAAGAAGTTTCTACACTAACCAGTCAGAGCGAAGTTAATCAACCAATCAGATTTCTGTATTCTCATTCTGTTTCTTTTCCATTGACTTCTATATTAATTTTCTAAATTTTCCAACTTTAACCTATAATACTATAGGAAACAAACACAAACGCCCATCGAGAATGAAAATATCGATAAAAAACGCTGTGACGTCGTGACGTTTTCAAAAACGTCCGTCACGTAGAGATAAATTCCGGAGAAGAGTAACGTCGCGTCATTCTGTTTCAGTCCTTCGAACTGAACACATCGCTAGAGAGTTTTCTATAGCAATTTTGCCTTTGCAAAAATTTTATGAAGATGGAGTCTGATGCTGCTACTGCCGTTACCAGGACTGATGTTTATGCCTGTGAAGAGTGTGGGAAGACCTTTACTGCAAGAACGAATCGAGATCGCCATCGCATAAATACCCATGGAGAGAAGAAGACCCACGATTGCGCCAACTGCAACAAGACCTTTACCAGAAAAGAGATGCTGGATCAACACCTGAAGAAATGTTTGGAGACCTACACATGTATGGAATGCGGCCAGGAGTTTAACCAACTACTCTATTTTAACCGACACAAGAGCGTTGCCCACCGACCAGTTCCTGTACCATCTAAAAGGAATACCGATGAACCGAAGAGAGGACCACCCAAACAACCTCGGGCCAAGACGACCACCCGTTATGATGTTGACCCTGCTGATTTTGACACGAATATGAGGTCTGAAGAAGAGACCGATGAGATGTTGACCATGTACGAAGATAACTGGAGTTCTATTAGAACTCGCCACATGATGACAGAAGAGTGCAGGACCAGTATAACTACCGGATCAACGATATGAACCTGAAAATGATGAATGTTGAATTGATGACTACCGTATTTCTGCCACAACACTTAAGATTTAAAATTAATCTTAGTTTTGGTTTATCCTGCGACACAATGAAACGAATGAACTAAAGTATTACCATCCATCACAAAACAACGCCCGGGTACTTGATGTTCCACAACTGGTATGCTGCCAAGAAGACTTTGGAGAATTCCTTGATGATGTCATGGAAGAAGATATCCTGGAATGGGCCAAGTTAAAACGACCCAAAACCAAATGGCTTGTGGAGAGAGTTACCAACGTCACATTTTATGTGAATAAGTTAAAAGACCACCCAATTGGAATGGTAGAAGATCTTCCCGATTATATTCTCCAGAACAAAGCAGTAAATGCTTTGGTGAAAGATGGAGCTCACCATTTTACCTACGAAGACAACCTGTGTATCTTCCGCAGTTTAGCTTTATGGAGTGGTTCCACAACAGACAATTTGAATAATACAACGGATGCCATGTACAACAAGTAAACACAGAAGCCAAAGAATGAATTCCGTGGAGTAACTTTAGCCGAAATACCCGACTTGGAGAAAAGTATTGAAGTAAACATTCAAGTATATGAACTTGTCAAGAATGACGATGACCAAACTGTTGCCAAATTAGTACAAAGATCTCATAGAAAGTTTGAAAATGCCATGCATGTGAACGTCTATAAGAACCATTTTAGCTACATCATCGATATAGACCAATTCTGCAAATCTTTTGAATGCCGCAAATGCGGCAAATTATGGAAAAATGGATTTCTACTCAACCGTCACGAGAAAACATGCACAGATGAAGTAAATTACCAGTATGTTGGCGGTGTATACCATCCATCCCAGTCCGAATTTGATCTGTTAGAAGATGAAGATATAGAAGTACCCGAAGAGAAGAAGTTGTATCCATACCGTGCAAAGTTTGATTTTGAAAGTTACTTTGTCAAATCCAGTCTACCTGCCGACAGTGATAAACTTGTATGGGAAACAGAACACCGACCATTGAGTGTGAGTGTATGTAGTAATGGTCCAGAATACCAAGAACCGAACTGTTTTATTACAAATGGAAATTCTCAAGAACTTGTTGAAGAAATGATGACATACCTCACAGATATTTCATCCCATTGCCACCTACTGATGCAGACCTATGATGCTTGGACCTTGTTTAAACTCAAACAGAAAATTGATGAAACGCTGGAAGCGGAAGCCAGAGCTACTGGAGAAGATACATCCAAGATGCACCCTTTACAAAAACTGGAGAAGAAATTTCAAGACTACCTGCAAGAGATGCCCTTCATCGGATTCAAGTCTGGAAAATATGATATGTATGTAGTCAAGCGTGAACTGATGACATACCTGAAGAGACAGAATCCACTCAAATTTGCAGTGAAGAAATCAAATAACTACAAGTGCGTCTCGACAGAATCTTTCAGGTTTGTTGATATTTGCAACTACCTCGCTCCAGGATTCAGATATGACAAGTTTTTGAAAGCATTTGGCTGTTCCGTGACGAAGGGATCTTTACCATATGAACGGATCGACAGCTTGGATAAATTGGATCAAGACCACCTACCTGACCATGACGCCTTCTACAGTTCTCTCAAGAAAGAAAACATATCCAATGAAGAATACCAGCACTGCCAGCATGTATGGAACGACCTAGAGATGACAACTTTCCGTGATTTTCTGATCTGGTATAATAACCGAGATGTAAAACCATTCCTTGAAGCAGTTGACAAGCCGTTTGCTTTCTACCAAGAACGCCACATCGACATGTTTAAAGATGATATCAGTGTTCCGGGCCTCACGCTGAAATACCTGTTCCAGACCATGAATGATAACACTTACTTCACATTATTTAACCAGAAAAACAAAGACTTGCATCACTTAGTGAAAGGTAATATCGTTGGTGGACCTCCAATTATCTTCAATCGGCACCACGAGAAAGATGTTACCCGAATCAGAGAAACAAAATATGGCAAAGAAGCAAATCATGTGGAAGTATTATAGGCTTTGATGCGAATGCATTATATCTTTGGTGCCAAATGCAAGAGAGGCCAACTGGTTGGAGTATTAGACGTCGTAAAGAAAACCAGTTTAAACCAGAACTTCCAATGAAGTATGGTAAAATGGCTGAACAATGGTTAGAGTTTTTATCGATGAGAGATGACATCCACATCAGACATCAGTTTAACGGAGCCGAAAAATAGATTGATCGAAGACAGTTGCCTGTTGATGGTTGGTGAAAAGAGACACAGAATGTATACCAAATCCATGGCTGCTTCTGGCATGGCCATACCTGCATGAAAGATAAGAATGGCCTTCCTATCATCCATAATGAAGTCAGAGATAAACCCATGAAAGAACTGCTACAAGACACCCGTACCAATGCAAAGTACATCACCGATTTGGGCTTTAAACTTGTTGAAATCTGGGAGTGTGAGTGGAGAGAGATGAAGAAGACCGATGTCACACTCAAAGCCTTCCTGAAAGAGAACTTTTCAGACCCAATAAATGGTGCGATGACAGATGAAGAAATACTGAACAAAGTGAAGTCATGTGAACTGCTTGGTTTGGTCGAATGTGATCTACATTACCAGATCATCTGAAAGATTACTTTGACAAGATGACACCTATCTTCAAGAATACAGATATTTCCATCGATGATATTGGTGAACACATGAAGTCCTTTGCTGAGAAGAATGGAATGACGAAGAAACCCCGTAGAAGTTTGATCGGAAGCTATGTAGCAGAAAAAATGTTGTTTGCATCCCCTTTACTGCAGTGGTACCTCCAGCACTCCAGCATGGTATTGAAGTTGATAACGTCTATCAAGTTATCCAATATAAACCAAGAAGATGTTTTGAAAAATTCGGAGATGAAGTATCTGAAGCAAGAAGACAAGGAGATGTTGACCCTGACAAGTCGTTCGTTGCAGACACCATGAAGCTGTTGGGAAATTCTGGATATGGCAAAACCGTTACCAACAAAGAGAAGCATCGACGTGTGTGCTATTGCAATGAAGCTGTAAATGACATGTCCTTCAGAGCCTTGAATCCATTAGATGAAACTTTATATGAAGTCGAACTCAACAAGAAGACAAGAAGACCATCAAGTTGGATCTGCCACTCCACATCGGATTCTTTGTTTACCAGCATGCGAAACTCCGGATGCTTCAGTTCTATTATGATATCATCGATACTTTTATCAACCGCCAAGATTTCGAGTATGCTGAAATGGACACAGATTCTGCATATCTATGTACCTCGTCACCGTCCATAGATGAATTAGTGAAACCAGAGAAGAGAGTAGAATTTTACAAAGAAAATCACAAGTGGTTTCCATCAGAGTGTTGTGATTTCCACAGAGATGATTATGTGAAAACCAAATTAGAAGGCAAAGAATGGCTGTCACCCTCATATTGCCAGGAAAGAAAGCGTTTTGACAGGAGAACTCCAGGCTTGTTCAAGGTAGAATGGCAAGGAACCGGCATTGTTGGACTGTGTAGTAAAACATATTATTGTTTCGGTGCCACCAATAAATATAGTTGCAAAGGAATCAGCAAACGCCATAATGATTTGACGAAAGACAAATATCTGCAAGTTTTGAAGACTCAACAAAGTGGATTTGGCATCAACCGAGGATTTGTTATGAATGACAACACTATGCATACCTACCAGCAGAGCAGAGATGGACTATCGTTTTTCTACCCAAAACGAAGAGTTTTAGAAGATGGAGTTAGCACCATACCACTAGAGATTTAAAGAAGAAACAATTGAGTGAGTGTCATATTTTTCTACAACCTGAACAAAGTCTAGCTTTTGCCTACAAAAAGTCCTATTTAGTTGACCGAAAAAAAAACGAAATGTTTTTTAGGTGGTCTACTCAATCATGTTAGTCTCACCAAATTTTCAAAGTCCTTTATGGCATTCTCTAAAGTCATATATGGCGGTCTCTAAAGTCCTTTATGGCAGTCCTCATAAAGTCCTATATGGCATTCTCTAAAGTCCTATATGGCATTCTCTAAAGTCCTTTATGGCAGTTCTCATAAAGTCCTTTATGGCAAGTCTTACAAGGTGATACATTTTTCTAGCGTAAAGATTTTTTCATTTTTTTTTATTTATTCTAATACAGAGAGGTTTTTTCATCATCATCTTCATCATCATGTTCCTGGTATACTTTAGGCTAACCCTATTGAAAGTGGAGGTTATTTCTTTATTCCAAACTTTTTAGTTTCATTCAAAACGTTTTAGTTCCATTTATTTTCAAAAATGTTGATTCATGGTATCTTTTAGGTTACACCTATTGGAACCAGATGATACTTCTTTATTCCAAACCTTTTAGTTTTATTCAAAACTTAGTTTCATTCAAAACCTTTTAGTTCCGTTTATTTTAAAAAATGTTGATTCATGATACTTCTTTATTCCAAACTTTTTAGTTTCATTCAAAACTTTTTTAGTTTCATTCAAAACCTTTTAGTTCCATTTATTTAAAAAAAATGTTGATTCATGGTATCTTTTAGGTTACACCTATTGGAACCAGATGATACTTCTTTATTCCAAACTTTTTAGTTTCATTTCATGTTTTTAAAACAAAGTTGATTCCTGGTGCTATTAGGCTACTCCTATTGTATAACCAAAGGAAAAAATCATCATCATCATCATCATTACTAAGAAATTCTCTGTTGTGAATATTTAAAAGAAATGAGAAATTTTTATGATAGAAAACTGAATTGCTAAGTTGGACATGTTGTTTTCGTTTTTTTAAGGATACGAACTGTAGGGGCTGGGAATGCACTCGAGCTATTTCACTTATCTCCATTGGACAGAGGTTTGTAGCTTGACCTGTCCCAAGCCAGTATAAAATGCAGAGGGCCATATCCTACAGTTTAAGGATCAAGATTGCAGTTTGATCGCCAAACTGATCAATCAGATCGAAGTTAACCAACCAATCAAATTTCTGTATTCTCATTGTGTTTCTTTCCCATTGACTTCTATACTAATTTTCGAAATTTTCCAACTTTAATCTATAATCCTATAGGAAACAAACACAAACCCCAACCAAGAATCAAAAAGTCGATCAAAATTTGTTGAACTGGGGTGATGTTTTCAATCACGTCCGTCAAAGAAAAAAAAAGATTAGGCAAAACATGGGCTTGGCATCATTCTCGATCGAACCATTGACCAGAGAAGATGTTCCGAATTGGCACCAAGCAGACTTATGCTAACTTCACCCAGTACCAGGGTGAACTGAAGATTCATCTCAGAAGATACTTTGAGGGAAAAGACCAGAAACCTTATCCTACGAAGACTGGAATTGCTCTATCATTAGAAGAATGGAATGCCTTGCAGTCCCAAATAGAAGAAGTAGATGCAGCCATCAAAACCCAAAAAAACAACTTTAACTGAAATTCCTGAAGAAACTAAACCTACTAACCATGAAGACTTCAAAAAAAACAATTCAAGAACCACCTTTGAAGAAGAAGAAGATCACAGTGAGAATAACCCAACCACGACCATTGATCGTTGATGAAATTGATAGTGAACTCAGGCAGGTTTGCTTGGCATATGCTCATTATGTCGAAGAGACCATTGACGCTGTATTGAAAGAAAAATGCTATGGATGTACAGTCGATCACCCAAGTCAGATTCAGATTAATGTATGCCTAATGATGTCTGAAGAAGAGAAGATTATAACATATTTTAGTGAAGCACTTGAAAGAGTTAACAAGAATAATGTCCATCTAATATGGCACCATAATACTTCTGGAATGAATCCACCACCAGTACAGAAAGAGTGTGAAGAACCTCTCACAAATAAACAGAGACGTTGTATTGTGGATTTGGTGATTGAATTCATGACCTTCAAGAAACCACTCAGTCTGAAGATGTAAATAGATGTTGTAAATAGATGTTTGTTTTTTTTATAAAAAAGAAGAAACAGAAGAAAAAAGTATAAAAATGAAGAGAAAAGAAAAAAAAGGTGGTAATGACGCTTAGGTTATTTGATGTTTATCTTCTTGACAAATATCAAACAAACTTAACCTGTCCCCAGCCAGTAAGTCAGAGGGCCACCGATTCTAAATATCTTTGGATGACGGTCATATTGACCACCTCTCCAAAAGGTATAAAGGGGGAGTCGTACCCACGTTCAGTGTGGGCCACCTCCCCAAAAGGTATAAAAGGAAGTAGTACCCACATAGAACAACAAAGATGGATCCTCGTTGGAAGCATCCATTCACTTGTTTATTGTGTGATCCCACGGGTAGTGGTAAATCATCCTTTGTAAATCGGGTTACTCAAAACATTCCAAATCACACCATTTGGTGTTACAGTAAGTGGCAACCATTATACAATACTTTACCCCAAGTACAATTCGTAGAGGGTGTCCCTCAATAATTACAATCTGATAGTTTAGTCATATTGGATGATCTGATGCTCGATGCAGATGTTCGAGTGTCTAGATTATTTACTAAAGGCAGTGATCACCGTAACATTAGTGTGATGTACATTGTTCAAAATTTATTCGACAATAATAAAGTCCATAGGACTGTAGCTCTCAATAGTCAATACATGATCTTGTTTAAAAATCCTAGGGATCGTTCTCCGATCTCACACTTGGCAGCACAGATGTATCCTGGTCATTCCAAGTTTCTGAGAGAAGTTTTCGAAGATGCCACTTCGACACCATATGGTTACCTTTTAATAGATCTCAAACAAGATACTCCTGAACACATGAGATTAAGAAGGCAAATTTGTCCAGGGGAAACCCAATATGTGTACCTCCGAAAAGTATAAAAGGGGAGCAACAAGTCTGACTCAAGTCGAATCATGTCTGACCGTCTCAAGCGCAACATCACTCTTGTCAAGGTTCTTTTTAAATCGAAACCCACACTCGTCAAATCCATACTAAAACATGCAGACAAATAATTGATTACTTGTTTGTGTGACTGTGCCTCGAATATACTGAAGGGAGCAGTACCTCTGACCAAAGCTCAGAGAACCAAACTCGTTCGTCAGAAACATCTAGTGAGGGCAGTTGTAAATAAAGGTACCTCTGACAAAAAGAGGAGACAAATCTTGCAGAAAGAGAGATTTTTGGGGGCATTGTTACCTCCTGTACTATTGGGTGTTGTTAAAGGTATATTTGGATGATGGGATATGCAAAGAAGATGGCTTTGGTAGAACCAAGGTTATTGGAATGTCTACAAGAGACCCCAAGACAACCGAATGAACTGACTGTTTCATCACTGGATAGAGAAATGAGAGATATTCTCGATGCCCCTTTTCTTTCGGCTGATGAAAAGATGACTTAATATAATCAAATTTTACAAAGATACTTGACATTTCAACAAAAGGTAATGCCTCTTCGACCAATTAAAGTTGATTCCAGAAAAATAATAAAGACGAAGACATTCTCGATCCTGTACCTATGACAATGAAGAGAAGGGGAAAGTTATTGTTGAATCGTATTAGAAGTGACCCAAATATATCTTGGAATGAAAAGGGTGAATTAGTCTACAAATATCAAACAGTGGTAGGGTCGAATGTAACAGATCTTTTAAACGATTTACTTAGAAGACGAAAATCTTTCCAACCAAAGGGATGGGAAGTGTTGGCCGAAGTTTTGAGAGATAGTAACATACCCCAAGAACTGATTGGTCATAAAGAACGTTGGGATTTTAAGAAACAGGCACCGATAAAGTCGGAACCTAAACAACCAAAGAAAACAGAAACGCCAAAGTGGACCGAAAGGGGTGTAAATAGAGTTGACACTTGAACAAGGCAGTCATGGAAGCATTGTACTATGATTCTGAAGCGCCTGGTAGTTTTGGTGGTGTAGACGCACTTCGTAGAGCGTCCAAGAAAAAAACTAAACAAGTTGTAAAATGGTTAGAGACTCAAGACACATACACTATTCACAAACCTGTTCGTCGTACATTTCCTAGAAGGAAAGTGATAGTTAATGGTATAGATGCACAATGGCAAGTTGACTTGGTAGATGTAGCAAACATAAGTAAATTCAACAAAAGCACAAAAGTTTTGTTGACATTTATAGATGTGTTTAGTAAATATGCTTGGGTCATAGGCCTCAAAAACAAACTTGGTGATTCAATCGTAAAAGCTTTTACTAAAATTTTCAAACAAGGTCGTAAACCAGAACAATTACAAACTGATCAAGGCAAAGCATTTCTTAACAGAAAATTGCAGAATTTTCTCAAAGATCACAAAGTCGAATTTTTCACTACACAACATGTTGAAACAAAATGTTCCATAGAGGAAAGATTCAATAGAACTTTGAAACCCAAGATGTGGAAATATTTTACCAAGAATGATACACTGACTTTTCCACTTCAAAACTTGGTGAAATCATATAATCATTCTCATCATCGTAGTATAGGTATGGCTTCCATTGCCGTGAACTTCGAAAATGAAGAAGAGGTTTGGCAAAGGTTGTATGGACAACCCATAAAACACAAGACACCAAATTACAAAATAGGAGACAGAGTGATAATCAATAAAGTTAAGAAAACTTTTGAGAAAGGTTATTTGCCCAATTGGACAGAAGGGTTATTCACAGTGGTAGCCACCAAGAAAGAACATCCAGCCAAATACATCTTACAAGATGATAATGGGGAAGTATTGAAAGGGTCGTTCTACACTGAATAGCTTCAGGGAGTTTCACATAAAACTATTTACAAAATCGAACACGTACTCAAGAAACGTGGTCGAGGTAAGAAAAGGGAATTGTTCGTAAAGTGGTTGGGATACCCAACTTCGTTCAATTCGTGGATCAAGCAGAGTCAGCTCACCTATAACAGGAAGTGAACCTCTGAGGTTTCTTCAAAATGGAAGAAGGATCGAACGGTTCTTGGCCTCTGTTTGGTAAAATAATTCCAAGGAGCGAGATCACTTACTTTCCACAAATAATCATTGTGTATATCATCATCATTACCAGTGTCGTTAATCTCACTCTCGAGAACACAAACAGCAAGTTGTGGACTGCTCTCTTGAGTATAGCATAGGATATTTGTTACCAAATCCAACCATTAAGAAAAAGTAATGTTTTATTTGACTCTACCAAGTAATAGTTCTATGAACGTGTTTCCTGAAAACACATTGACAACGTACACCACTCAGTTATCACAACCAGTGAATCTCACGGGAGAATGGGAAGTGGGTCTGGCAGAGATTCAGTATCCGAATACTTGGTTCAATATTCGTGGAGAAGAAGCTTTCGTTACAGTGTTCTGGTCTTCGAAAAAAAATTACCGTCTTACTCTCAAAGAAGGTCGTTATTCGGATCCCATTGATGTGATACGAGCTATCAACGGTGTTAAAGAATTACTCTTGCCTCATCACGATAAGGCAGCTTTTGAACTGGATGAAGTGACTGGTAAAGTTCGTATCACGGTACGTGATGAAGTCGTCGTCACATTGAGCCCTACTCTTCAAAATATTTTGGGATTTAATGAGTGTGTTTTTAAATCAGGAACTTACAATTCTTCCAGACTTGCTGATGTCAACCAATGATTTTATTCACTCTTTGTATACTGTGACTTGGTTCGTGACCAAGTCGTAGGAGATACAAGAATACCACTTCTTCGTATCGTACCTGTACGTGGAAAATATGGGAATATCATCTCTAAAACTTTTGAGAATGTGTATTATGTACCAGTGGAACGACAAAATTTCAGTACCGTCCAGGTGTATATAAGGGGTGACACAGGAGCCATAGTACCATTCGAGTTCTGAAAAGTGACAGTGACACTTCATTTCAGAAATCGTAGATCTCTTCATTTCACATAAACATGACTTACTGTTGTAAGTCCACATTATACGAAGAATATTACACGGAACAAGCTGGGAACGGTCTACCGGCTTTTTCTGGAGCTCAAATACAGAGAGGATATGGTTTGGGAAGTATATTGGGGGGACTGAAGAATATGGTGTTACCTTTATTGAAAAATACAGCCAGGACCGTGGGAAAACAGCTCGTGAGAAAAGGAGTAGCCTTTGCCGAAGATGTCATTGAAGGGGAAAAATGTAAAAAAAGGCAGCAATCTAAAGAGTCAAGGAGGCTGGTGCAGGAGCTTGGAATGAAGTGGTTGGTGGTTCAAAACCACCCGGCAGGAAAAATATAAAAAGGCCCGCACCACGCAAAACTAGCAAATCGACAAAAAGAAGGAGAACTGTTCAGACCCAAGGCAATCTCGGTGCATGATGTCTCTCATCAATGAAAAATCTTGTGAGTGGTCAACAGCGAAATCGACTTGTTTTCTATACCACCAACACAGACTAGTGTGGAACATGGGCAATGGGTAGAACACAGGCCTTTGGCGACTATAGTAGGAAACAGTGGTCCAATAGAATTCCACATTGCGGGATTAGGAGATGATTATTTGAATTTGGCACAGACATACTTGGATGTTAAAGCAACGGTTGTAGATTCCAATGGGGCATCAATTGCACCCGATGCCAATGTGGGCCCAGTCAATTTGTGGATGCATTCCTTATTTAATCAAATCGATATCAGCTTGAATGAAAAACTGGTATCTCCTTCCAACAACACTACAGAGCTTTCATAGAAACTGTGTTGAGTTATGGACCAGCTGCCAAGAAGTCACAACTGACTAATGCATTATGGTACAAGGATACGGCAGGACACATGGAAGATTTGACAGATGAGAACAATGGCTTTCTTCTTCGAAAGAAATTTATAGAGAAAAGTAAAATCGTGGACATGACTGGAAGAGTACATTTGGATATGTTTTTTTCCAAACTCGTTACTTGCTGAATGGAGTTAATGTTCATGTTAAAATGAATAGAGCCAAAGATGCTTTCGCATTGATGGCCGATGCCGATACATACAAGATCAAAATTCTAGATGTATCCATGTTTGTACGCAAAGAGAGACTCCAATCATTCGTGAGGGTGGCTCACGAGCAAGCACTAACAAAAGCAACTGCAAAATATCCTATCGATCGTGTGGAAATCAAGGTGTTTTCAGTGCCGAAAGGAAATCTGAGCATTACACAAGAAAACTTATTTTTAGGACAACTATCTAAACGCATCGTGGTGGGATGTGTAGACAACGATGCTTTCAATGGAAACTTTTCAAAGAATCCATATAATTTCAAGAACTACAATATCAGTTACTTGGCTTTGTACGTGGATGGGCAGCAGATTCCAACCACACCATTACAACCTAGATTCGAATAACAAGAAGTGGCGAGATGTTATGCGACTCTGTTCCAAGGAAATGGACAAATGTATGAGAATGAAGGAAACCACATCAGCCGAGAAGAGTACATAAATGGATACACCCTATTCGTATTCGACCTGACTCCAGATCTATCACATGGACAACACTTCGATCTGGTGAAGAGAGGAAACTTGAGACTAGAAGTCAATTTCGAAAACCCATTACCAACCACAATCAACGTACTATGCAGAATTCCAGAACATCATAGAAGTGGATAAGAATAGACACGTAATCTTCGATTACTCAACATGAACACGTTGCAGTTTGAGAATGCACTTCGATCAGATAGTTGTTTGAAGAGAATATGTTTGGGTGTATTTGCAAGAAACAAATTACCAAGAAGATTACCAGATCACAGACCAGTGGCTTTGATGGCCAACACGTATCCAGACCACAGAAAAGGAGAACATTGGGTGGCTCTCTTTGTGAGTCACCACAACGCAGAATACATTAATTCCTATGGATTACCACCACAACACAGACCATTACAGAATTTCCTGAAGAAGAATTCCAGATATTGGAAGGATAATACAAAACGCCTTCAAGGACCATTACCAGTGTGTGGACAATACTGTCTGTTTTACCTGAAACATCGCTGTCGCGGTGTACCGATGGATACCATATCCAACATGTTTACGACTGATCTAATGGATAATGATGTGTTGGTTAATGACGTCATAGAGGAAACCAGCCACTAGATGTCGCTGTATTGAAGAAAAACTATAAAAACTGGTGCACTTGGTGTTCAGCCCATTTGTGTGTCGACAGCCAATGAAGAAGGATGTCTACTAATGTGACCGTCTTCAAACTTAACGATTTACAGATTCATCTGTTCAAGAACGACGTTGGGTTCCAGTTTACCACAAGAGATTGTGAACAAGTGACCAAAGCAGTGGATATTGCAAAGAAGAGAAGCCTTGAAATAGGAGAACCCAAACCAAAAAGAGAAAGAAAACCAAAGAAGAATGAAGATAAAAAGGATTGAAGATTGTTCACTATTCCATGTTTGATCAGGAGGGCACTGAATGATTATCAAGCAAGGAACCAAGAAACAAGAAATCCAAGAGACTTTGTAGAGAGAATGAGCGTTTCATTCGAAACGTATTTTCGTGATGTTCCACCACCAGTACTGGAGCAGTTATTACGTGGAGAAGAGAAAATAAGAAAGACAACAGAACAAAGACCACCAAAACACAGCAAGTGTGCATTGGAGGAAAATCGTCTCAAGACATTTCAATTCATGTCACAAAGTGAAAGTGTGAAAACCCCGAATGAACTGAAAAATGCTGGATTCTTTTATTTGGGGACAGGAGACAGAACTCAATGTTTTCATTGTGGTATTATTGTTCGTTTCTGGGAAACAGAAGATGATGTTATAGAAGAACACAGAAAATATTCTCCAGACTGTTATTACATTCATAATTTACCATCTGAATTCATGGACGTTGAAAAAGAAGAAGAAATGGCCATCAAAGAAGAAATGGACACATCATTTCAAGAAGAAAATTCACGGAGGACAAAATGTAATGTGTGTTTATTAGCTGAAGCCAATGTCGCTCCGCGACCATGTAACCATTTGTGTCTGTGCAAAGACTGCTGTAAACCACTGAGAAGATGTCCAATCTGCAGAAAGACTGTTTATGAATATCTGACAATCTGCATACCATAAAAGATGTATTTTTGTTGTTGAATAAAATAAATTAAATTGTAAAATATTGTGTTGTTATTTTTTTTAACAAATCCAAAAAGGTATCCTCAACCCCCCCCCCCCCAAAAAAAAAAAAAAAAAAAACCCGAAATGACGCTAAGAGGGATAGTAAATTAAACCTCGTACGACACATCTCTTATATGGGTAGATCCTCAGATGAGTATATGGTGGAACTTAGCTTCAGGGCCTTCATGTACACATATGGGTCCTACTTGTAATTTAAATAATGGATTCTGGGTAAATTTGTTCTATAGCACTACGTGCTACTCTTATTGGGAGGAAAAAAAAAACGTCATGGGGTCCAAAAAAGGGATTATGGGAACATTACTCTACTTCAATCGAACACGACCTTTTAAAAATCTATAGCACTACGTGCTACTATTATAGGCCAAAATTTTCGCGATCCTAAATAGGATTCTGAAAGAATTCGAAATAGTACAACTTGTCGGGTTGTTTGTGGTAATTTTATTTACTCCAATTTAATCGAACACACCCCAGGGGACCCCCCGGTACTATGGCACTACGTGCTAAGCCGATAAAATGGGAAATCCGAATCAAATAAAGTCTAGTTCGGTGATTTTGGGTGGATTTTGGTGATTTGGAGGGATTTTCGGGTTGTTTGTGGTAATTAGATTTACTCCGATTCAGTCGAACATACCCTCCGAACATACCCCGTCCCATTGCAGAAAAACATTCAAACTACGTGCTACCATAGAAACCAAGATGGCGGCCTCCAGTATACAAAATGGACGACGGAAACACGTATCACCCTAACAACACGCGCTGCATGCGCACTCACACCACGTATCACCATGGGGATTACGTCACAAGATGGCCGCTCACGCGGGTTACCATGACAACCAAACATGGCGTCACTAGGTCACGTGACTATGACGTCACATGAGATCCCCTGATGAGATCCCCCGAATGTTCCCTCAAACATACGAGACATACTACTGGCAGGAATTTTCTTCCTACTGACGTTTCCGGATTTTGTGAGACACTCTTGCTCTTGTTTACCTGTTCAGTTAGAATCTCCAGTCAGAGGTTCCTCTTTTTTGCTCTTTCAAGTATAAAGAAATAAGTCGGTTTCACTAGCTGTTGACCCTCTCAAGTTAAACCAGAAAATTCCTGATTCCTACAAGAAAAAAGAAAACCTTTTACGCCACAGATCATATGTTCAAATATGAAAACTGATATTTTGCTATAAATAACCGCTGCCCAGCACGGTGCTACCTTGAGGACTGAGCACCCGCACATCGATGATTGTCCCTCCTGTATCTACTGTTGTTATATAAGTTTATTCTTTGGTTTCGGCAGTAACGGATGTAGAAGTAAAGAGACCAGTATCTCTTCCCTCCAGCCTTCACTAATGTTAGTTTGCTTTGCTTTATTTTGCCCTTCTTTATTTTAACTCTTTTTCCGCTGCAGAGGTCTGCGATATTATTTGAATACTGTTACTTATCTCAGAATTACACTGGTCAAAAACGGTACTAGCAAGTGCGGTGACGCAATACTTAGCACACTGGACTGCAGATCGAAAGGTCATAGGTTCGATCTCGACTCGCATCTTCCGCGTTATGTCCTTGGCCATGGGCTATTAATCTCAGTTACCGTGGAGAATCGTGGGGGTGCAGCTTGCAAGGGTTTACGGTAAGCTAATCGCAAATTGTCTACATCTGATTATAGCCCTGCTGTCGCCTGGATAGCAAGTTAGATCGTCTTGCACTTACTCGTCTCTGCCCTGTGGTTTTCGCCGTGTACTTCGGTTTATTCAACCCGGACAATATCGCCCTAGCTGTTGAAAGTGTATTTAATTCCAGAAAAAAAACAAGCAAGTATGAAGTATATGACATTCCAAATGAACCGTTTTATTATTCGTCTTCCTCCCTCTCCTCTCTCAACTTTGAACCATTGCTTCACCCAACATTCCTTCTCCTGCATGGCTTTTTATACCCTGATTCCAATATCTTAAATAAATTGTTTTTTTTTTAATTTACATATAGGTTATTACCACGATTTGGGTGTCCGAGATGGTATATTGAAGTCGTGACCTCGTCTCTGGGTACATATTGACGAGTCCGTTAGGATGCGTCGATATATGACCCAGAGGCGAGGACGAGGCTTCAATAAACGATCTGCGAAACCCAATGGTAGGTCGATATAAAAATACCATCAAGGCAAAACAATGATCCAGTTAATTTATTTCATTAACCCTTTGACTCTTGTGGTATTTTCCATGCCCGTTCAACGAAAGCAATTAGAAGAGTCCATATTCATTATTTGGGGTAGTCCAATCAATATTTTCAACGTGCAGCCTCGGGGCTGCACGTTGAAAATATTGATTGGTCTACCTCACACATTTATTGAACAGCCATCGTATTTAATGACGTCATGACGTATCATGTTCCTGGCAGCCTCGTGGCTGCACGTTGAAATATTGATTGGTCTACCTCAAACATTTATTGAACAGCCATCCTATTTAATAACATCATGGCGTATCATGTTCCTGGCAGCCTCGGGGCTGCACGTTGAAATATTGATTGGTCTACCTCACACATTTATTGAACAGCCATCCTATTTAATAACGTCACGACGTATCATGTTCATGGCAGCCTCGGGGCTGCGCGTTGAAATATTGATTGGTCCACCCCACACATGTATTGAACAGCCATCCTATTTAATAACGTCACGACGTATCATGTTCCTGGCAGCCTCGGGGCTGCACGTTGAAATATTGATTGGTCTACCTCACACATTTATTGAACAACCATCCTATTTAATAACGTCACGACGTATCATGTTCCTGGCAGCCTCAGGGCTGCACGCTGAAAATATTGATTGATTGATTTGATTTGATTGATTGATTGATTTATTTAACGACATTATACATAATACAAAGTTGTACAAATATGAGTATAAAATGGTATTAATACAGAAATATATTGTACAAAATCATGAGATAAGGACTGAATATATTGATGTCGTAAGGAGGAAACATAGCCAGATTGGCTGTCTACCTGTTCCCCCCGAATAAGAAAGAAAAAGAAATGTAACATAAGGGAAAAGGAGAAAAAAGAAAGAAAAAAAAAACAAAACAAAAGCAAAAAGTAAATAGATACAGAAGGAAGATAGAAGATAGAAGATGGAATATTGATTGGTCCACCCCACACATTTATTGAACAGCCATCCTATTTAATAACGTCACGACGTATCATGTTCCGGGCAGCCTCGGGGCTGTACGTTGACATTTTGATTGGTCCACCCCACACATTTATTGAACAGCCATCCTATTTAATAACGTCACGATGTATCATGTTCCTGGCAGCCTCGGGGCTGCACGTTGAAATATTGATTGGTCTACCTCACACATTTATTGAACAGCCATCCTATTTAATAACGTCACGACGTATCATGTTCCTGGCAGCCTCGGGGCTGCACGCTGAAAATATTGATTAGTCCACAACACACATTTATTGAACAGGCATCCTGTTTAATGATGTTAATACGTATGATGCTCCTGGGAGGAAAGGCATCCGCTTGTGTTCAAAGGGTTAAGCTGTTGATTTATTATTTATCATTTAATTTATGTTATCAAATACAGTGGCCATGATATGTGTATTCCGTTTTTGACAACTGCAGGTAAAAACGTTCAATCTTTCCGAATAGAATAATAGTTTCTTGCGCTTCGCAAGTATAGCAAGAAATTGTTGTCTTGACATTTTGGAGTAACAGCAGACTGGGAAGGTCGGTAGTCTTTCCTGGGTTAATGCGTTGGGGTGTATCACGTGATGTATCTGTTGTGACCAGTTCGAGTTTACTGGAAAATTGAATCAGTTCTTGCGAGTCATCCGTTCATGACAGTTCAGTTTTCTGAAAAACTGGGGAAGTCACGGCGTGTTATGATGTTTTGATTTCTCTGACGAATGATTTATGTTTTGTGTGTTCAATTATTACATGAACGGACTAGGTCTGAACGTTTGCTCCGGAGAGATGGTGATAGCCTGACAGGATATTCCGTTTATATCTTGTCTTTCAGCGCACGTTTCCAGAGTTTTTTCATCTCTACTTTTCAGAGTGTTTTACCTCTGGTTTTTCGTGAACGGCCATCATTTCGGGGATGGGGATCTTCAAAGAAAAATGTCCATCTTGCAATAAAAGCTCGCATCCAGCTGATGATATACGATAGTTGTTTATTTGTTACTGTTCAGACTAAGCGTATATGAGGTTGCTACCTCAATACAGATCTGTATTTTGTCGAAACATTTTCATTTTCTTGAGTGAAATACGTTGTTGTTGTAAGATAAATTACCGTAAGTTGGTAACTTCCACTATTTTCTTCTACAGACAGTTTCGATCGTCGATAATCCCACACTATTTTGATAAACTGTACCAATGAAAGGGCGTGTGGATACGATCGATGCGACTCCAAAGAAGCTATCTTACCATTACCGTTGAATACAAAATCTGAGATTTATAAGTCCATTAACCTGCCATTGTTGTTTTAAAAGTCCACCAATTCTATATTGATTTAATAACAGAAAATAAAACACGTTTTTTAAATGTTTCTCTATATTGATGATCGTCCGGATGTCTTTTGTCTCCCCCAGCACTGAATGTTTACCAATAGACAAGAGAGAAACAGAAAATCATTCCTTTGCAGAAGTTTCCGTTTAACCAATATGCTATCACCGACAAATATTCGCAGCCTTTGTTTCAAACGTCTACCGTTATATATCACAGATCCCAACATTAATATTGTCCATAAAGGCAAAAGGTTGACGATATTGACCACAAAATGAAACCTTTCGTTTTAGGTTGTCTTCGGTGAAGAGCTTCAAAATGGCAGCAGCTATTCGTTATCTGGTGGTAAATAACACAATCCTATCTAAATTCATAAGTTTTGTTATTTGCCACCAGGTGTCAAAAATATCTTTGTTTATAGACCATATTTCGGAATATAATTTAGTGATTCCAGTTACATGTGGCTTGTTGGGGGCAATGAAGTCAGGGAAATTGCCGTCTGATTCACGTGGGTGTCCTTATTGGAGTTTTCATTTTACAGATAGAAATAATAATAATAATAAAAATAATAATTTTAAAGCCTAGAATCCACACACAGTGCTCAATGGCTGTACAATTATTGCATGCATAAATATACACACATACACATGCATTCTCTCACAGATACATTGATACATGGATCACTATTATCATTTATTTATTGGTGCCCAACGCCACATCAGCAACCAATATCAAGGCGATAAGCGACAGAACCTAAAAAAAGGGGTATTGAATTAGAACAAAATAAAAAAAAAGCAACAAAAACAAAAACAAACTACAACTTTACCAAAACAAGTATGTGAGTGTAACTTGACGAGTAACGAGGCAATCCTCACTGAATCAGCCACACCCACGCACCTAGTAATGTCAGTTTATGACCAAAAGTAAAAGAACACTGCAGGAAATACCTTTCGAAAAAGGTAGGTTTTAGTTCCAGACTTGAATGATTCAAGTGATTTACTATTTTTTATGTCGATTGGAAGAGAATTCCAAAGCCATGGGCCAGCAACCGCAAAGGCCCTATCACCAACTCTAGTAAATTTAGATACGGGCTGAACCAGATTGAGTTGACTTGATGACCTAAGAGACCTCGGTGGTTTGTGGATGGTAAGCAGATCGGACAGGTAGGATGGTGCAAATCCCGAGATATACTTAAACACCAAACGGACAAATCGTTTGTTTCGAGTGTTAAACCCTAGGGAAGTTCAGCTATTTGGTCCGGTCAACTTTCAGTGTGAAACGTGTCCGCCTCTCAGCCAAAACAAGAGTGGTTGTCAACCGGATGTTGTATCAACCAAAGCCACCTGTTGGGATAATGGCGTGGCGTGGTAGAAATTTCGATCAATTTTCCCACCTAGTGTACTGGGTGACGTGACAACAGTTATTTATTCCTAGTTCTTTATTCGACATTCGTTATCACGCGTCAGTGTGCAGATAATACAGTCCAACAGAAGTGCATAAGACTTGCTATCCATCGAGTGTAAAAAATAACTTGTATCACCCATATTGCGGGATGTAATTGAAGGATTCCGCTTACAAGTGGTTTGTAGGATACAATGAGGTCGATGCATTTGCCGACAAAGTCATAAGGGAGTCCTTGTCGGGATCTTTATATTACAGGGAGACATTTTTTTCTCTCTCTATTAATCCTTGGTCATTCCAACCCTTAATCGGGCCCTGTCCACTTTCTATGTGAAAGGCATTCGTCGTATATAGGCCCTATTTCCGTGGGGAACAGAAATCTAGTTTGGCTTCTATGGTGGAATCAAGTCGGGGCGGATACAATTTGAACCCCAAGAGCTGCCTCGTAAAGATTTCCATTTCACCGAGATAAATCCTACTTGTCTATGTAAAACTATGGGGGAATAAATATTATTGTTTACAAATTATTCAAAACAGTTCAACAACTTTTGAGTCATAACAACACTCTTTGTGGATGGAGTTCATTTTGTGCTCCGCCAAAAATAAACTACGGTACACATGAGTCTCAACCGGATTTGTAAATAACCGAAGGCTTATCGTAAGTTGGATCCGCCCAGAAGAAGCTCCAATATTTTTTTATCACCGGGGGGCTAATCTAACCCTGCGTCAGTATTTGTAAATAACGGCGCTGGACGTAGGAAGGTGGGTTGCCCCTTACCCTGATGTCAGCTATCAGGGGCCAACGCGTGCCTTTTTCGTCAGAAATACACCAACAAAAAATACTTTACGAGAACTGTAAATGAGAAACTCTTGAGTATTCGTTCCTAACGTATTTTACGTGTACGAATTACTCTTGAGGGTGGGGGGGGGGGGGGGTGGGTGAATCAGGTATAATAGCGGCCTTTAGCCGATAATCACCAAACAAAGAAGCTATACAATCGGCGGGGTAATTTTCAAAGCTTTCTATCGTCCTTTTAGTGGAACAATGTGCCGTTTGCAATTCTTTAGCATAACATATGGCACATTGTTCCTCTAAAGGGACACAAATATTGATTAACTGATACAGATGCTGCTTGTCCCCAAATGCGTCCGGCACCCTCGCTGGTAATACCATTTTATTTTCGTGCTTTTGAGGATAGTAATGGCGTACGTTATCGAAGTGGTAATCTGAAATACGAAATTTATTTCCTCATTAGAAAGCTCTGTGTCGGTGAATTCAATATCGTCTAATTATCCATATTTTTTAATATTATCTAGAATTCGGCTCACCAGACTGAAGGTGGATTTACATCACAATTGTAGTTGTTAAGATCCCTTCTTATTTTTTTTTTGTTTTGTTTTTATTAAAACGGAGTAGGCTACCGCAGCAGACAAGCATTTGTCGCTTGGGGCAGTCAACCCCAAAGCAATATTTGATTTGGGCTATAATTCTCGGTAACCTGCTGATCGTCAACTCAGCTGCAAAAAACTGTGGATATACATAAACGGCACATCTGCAATTGAGCTGCAACACATTATACAAAAATAGAAATGTCCCTTCTGTGAACGAGCTGCACAATATATCGATTCTTAACCAGTTTATTCGCTATTATTACATTTAAACGCCCAGAGCCTCTTATTTCTGCACAAAACTGTCTACGACCATTCACCCTAACGTATCACGAAAGGCAGACGAAACCGGCAAATAAAAATATTGAACAACTATTTTTTTTTTATTTTTTGCCGCACAAACATAATGTATGACCCTTCTTTGGAATGTGCTGAACGTGATCTTTCCAATGAGGAGTCATAAAAAATGTTGATACAAAAAATAACACACATAATAAAAATTGAATGGCTCAGCTGACGCATCCGCCCGCGTAAATTGAATGGTTGTTGTTGAATAAAAAATCAATGAAGTTTGAATGGTGATTTTTGAGAATAACGCTGGATGGTTTTAGCTGTTACGTTTTGGCCTAACAAGACTAGAAGAACACACCTACATGCACAAAACATCTTTTTCAACTAAACAAATCATTGTTTGCCTCCAAAACAAAGACCAGGATCGATACTGGAATGAGCAGCATAGACTCGTTCCAAGGAGGTGGTCATAAGCTACGTATTGGAGGCGATACATGCAATACAATAAAATTTGAATTAGTGAATAAAGATGGGATAAGGTCGTTGCGTTAAAGTAAAGGATTTACTACAACCTGACAGCCATGAGTTGCTTCCAGGAAAACACGTACAGTTTAAATGCATTAGAAGAAGTCTATGGTGATAGATATCTTTTCATACGATTCTCTCCACCATTTTCCTGCAACGATAGAAACAGCTGGACTTTCGATTGAGAAAGTTCTTACTGTTCGTTTTCCGACACAATGTTTTGACTAATCTCAACATTATGTTAATTTTGCAGACACGAAAGATTTGTTTTTCACAACACGCCGCGAATGAGGATAAGCTATACTCTTAAACACAAAGCTCGAAGTCATAATTTATAAAAACAAAATTGTGTTTTTCGATAATGGTCGTAGCTTTCGATTGCATCTACATCCTGCAATAATAATGTTCCGATAAGACACGTATCACGTGACGGATGAATTCCTAAAGGGATTGAATATTTTGAAGACTCTATGTTCCAATAAGACTAAAATCTTCCTCCTCTGGTTGGACGAGAATTCGCTTAGTATAGTCTATGTTTACGGCTCAAGTGGCAAATGTTACCGTCTGACGTCACAACGCTAAGTATGTCAAATGACATCGCCCGGTTCGTAATTGCTTCATCAATGGAGTGACAAGCAAGCCGCTTCATTTTTCTGGAGTTTTCACAGGTGCCGCGAACGGTGTTCCTCGGAATAAAGTGTTGTTTAAATTACAAACCGATTTACGATTTGAACTAAGATGGAATGAGTTTATCTGGTTTATTAATTATTTAGCCAGTGCCGTCGTGGGGTACACGAGAGGTTTATTTACTAAATCTGTTATCGTTAAAAGTTGCCTTGCAGAAGACAACTTTTAACGATCACAGTTTAAGTAAATAAACCTCTCGTGTTTCATGGTGTAGGTTTTGGGATATGGGTAGTGTCTTATTGGAACATATACGTTATTGTGATGAGTTGACGGTAACATGGTCTGAGGTTTGCGGCTCGGAGCGTATGTTCAGCCTCGACGCTTCGCGTCTCGTTTGGACATACGCTCCGAGCCGCAAACCTCAGTCCATGTTACCGTCAACTCATCGCAATAACTTATAACATTACCCCATATTTGTCAGAGGCCTGCAGCTTTGTGAATGACACAAAAATCGATAGAAACGTTCTACTCGCGGTTTTTAATGGCAGACAAGCAACGTACATGTGGTTGTAATCCTCACACCTATTCATTTTAAAAAATAGAAAAAATTAGAATTTTATTCGGTTATACAAAGAAGGAATTTTCTGTGTGCCATATAAAGGGTTAGGGAATTTTTAGGATATCCTTTGAGCTTGTCCACTTAGACAGGTCCCAAGGGGCCGACGGAGAAACGATCTGTTCGCATGAGCAGGTTAGCTCTGTGCTTTGTTTGAATACGCATCCATTGACCTAAATGGCACGGGCCTGTTTTTAAGGATGCGCCTTGTTTCCCCGTGATGTGCGTGCTCCTTATAGAGGATATTGTCCAATAAATCACCTTAGACCATCACCTCGTGGCAGTTGGTTAGACCAGGCTCTGTTCGATCAATCGGGATATATCAAAAATGAACGTCACGTTGAGGCATGAAGTAGTCGCTATGCTGGCCCGTCTGTAATACCCCCTCCTGCGTTTATCAAGCCTCTCTTTAACAATATTCCCTCATCTTTTTGCCATCATGTTCACTTCGCTGTCTTTTGGATACCACATATGTTTTGAACAATGATCTTCCTTGTCTGATGCGTCCATTTTATTGACTGCTCAATGATGACGCGGCTGCATTGGTCAATCGATCAGCAGTGTGCATATGCATTATCCTGGCTGAGTACGCTTTATATGTACTCTAGATGCTGTTTGCTGATAATACGCAACATAACCCCGGGGGTTATGTTCAGAGTAAAGGTGGAAGTAATGGAATGAAAAAAACATACAATAACAATACTGCAAACTACCAATTTAAATAGCAAAATCGAGGTCGACTCGTTCTTGCTGTATATATTGTAAGTTCTCCGTGTTGGTTTTGTGTAATCGACTCTTATTCAGACTCTAATCAAGATATTTCGTTTAACTTTTTACCTTAGATGAAGAGCAGACGACACTTGCGAACAAAATTCTTGAATAACTAATTGTTTTCACTTTTTGTCTCAAAATCATAGGTTAGTTCGTGGAGCTCGTTCCAAAGAGGGTTCAACACCTATGTTTTTGAGACAATAAAATGAAAAAAAAATGAAAATAAATTGGCGATTATTGTGAATAGCGCAGGCCGGTTTTGGCAGTTACGTTGGGTAAAGGGTTAACCCTTTACCCAACGTAACGGACAAAACCGGCCAGCGCTATTCTCAAAAATCGCCAATTGATTTTGATTGTTTTTTCATTTTTTGTCTCGAAAACATAGGTTATGACCCCTCGTTGGAACGAGCTCGTCGAGCTCGTTCCAACGAGGGGTCATAACCTATGTTTTTGAGACAAAAAATGAAAAAAACTAGTTATTCAAGAATTTTTTTTTTGCAAGTGTCGTCTGCTTTTCATGTTAGGTAAAGGGTTAAAACAACTGTACTACCTTTATCATAATATACGCGACTGACGAAAGTGAATCGATTTGCATCTTCTGGAAACGTCATAAAAGGAATAGCTGTCACCATGAAAGGCTTCAAAATGCTCTGGTCATTATTCACAAAGATTTCCAGAAAATCAATACACCAAACACAGACAAACTCCGAAAAATAAAGGATAATACCATTCCACATAAGACTCTAAACAACAGCAAACGTGTTGTAGGAATGAGAGAATTATCTAGTATTGATTAGCTTAAATTAAAAATAAACTTAAACCACAAGGTGTCACAGATGAGACAGGAAAGAGAATTAAGAAAGATGGCTCAACAATTAAAACAAATACCTACATTTTTACATTTGATGCTTTCACCTACCTAAAACAGTTAAAGTGGGTTTTTGAACATCAGATTTGATTTCTTTTCAAATCCATTTCTTTTCTTCAAATGTCACATATATGGCCACGTGCATTACAATTACAGATGTCAAACTCCATGTTTCTGTATATGGAGCAATATGCAGATCCATGTACCAATCTTATAAAATATGTAAATTGTCAAGGCAATCATATGGCATCTTCGAAAAATCGTCCTGTTTTTAAAGAAAAAAAGCGACAACAGTTCAGTTTCAAAGAGGCCATAAAAATTGTTTCATCTATGCCACCAGGGATAAGTATGTCAAAAGAATCATATACAACAGTAATAACTAAAATATACCAACACAATGAGAATGGAAGACACTATATATATTTATCTAACAATCAAATAGATTTTGGCCCGAAAACCACAAGAAACGGTACGTATCACATGATGTGTTCCGATTCCGTATCATATAGACGACTCATTCTGATTCCGTATCACATAGACGACTCGTTTACGGTAGCGCTACGGGCTATCACGAAAGGCGCATGGATACATTATATGTGCGTTTCAGTGATCGACCGAACATTATGTCCCAAAATTGTTTAAAAATAATGTAACCTTTTACCTAACATGAAAAGCAGACGACACTTGCAAAACAAATTCTTGAATAACTATTTTTTTTCATTTTGTGTCTCAAAAACATAGGTTATGGCTACTCGTTGGAACGAGCTCGACGAGCTCGTTCCAACGAGGGGTCATAACCTATGTTTTTCAGACAAAAAAAGAAAAAATAATGAAAATTAACTGGCGATTTTTGAGAATAGCGTTGGCCGGTTTTGGCCGTTACGTTGGGTAAAAGGGTTAATATTTAATCTGAGTATGTGACAGAATTGTTAGATAAATGAATTATCATGATAATGTGCATGTCCTATGATTTGCATCAGATTCTCGGTGGTGTCCAAAAAATGGGATCACAACTCGCCGGCAAAGCCGGCTCATTGAGATCCCATTCTGGACATCGAATCTGATGCAAACCACAGGACATGTACATTATCATGGTAATCTGTATGTATCAATGGCACAAAACCATACCTGCTACATGCCGTTACCATTGAACTCAGCAACTGAACAGATCCTAAGTCCACACAAATGATGCCGGCTGCTCCAGCAACAACTGAAAAATACCAAACTTAATGAGCCTGGTGAATCATAGGCTTTTTTTAACTGTATCAATAAAGTCCCTTTATTTATGTCCTGGAAAAGGCGGGTGTGGTAGTTTCTCATGACTCAGTTTGAGCAAACAAGAAATGTTTCTGTAAAACTTATGCTTCTAACCTTAACCCTTTACCTAACGTGAAAAGCAGACGACACTTGCAAAAAAAAAATATTGAACAACTAATTTTTTTCATTTTTTGTCTCAAAAACATAGGTTATGACCCCTCATTGGAACGAGCTCGACGAGCTCGTTCCAATGAGGGGTCATAACCTATGTTTTTGAGACAACAAATGAAAAAATAATAAAAATTAATTGGCGATTTTTGAGAATATCTCTGGCCGGTTTTGGCCGTTACGTTGGGTAAAGGGTTAACCAGCACTCTCATCCATCACCAAAAATTGGAACCCGGATAAACAAATTGAAGGAAAAGAAACAAAATCGGATGTACAACACCTGGATGATAACAACACATTCATTTCTTCGGAAAAACGAAATTCTAGACATTCATCATCTAAAAATGTTAACCAAGAAGTCGTGAAAATTATCAAAAAACAACAGGAAAAACAAAAACTGAAACTTGCCTCTAGGAACTTTCAGGGTTACAATGAAGGCTTCTCTATGGAAGAGCTTTGTATCTCTTTGCATAAAACAAAAAATATTGCCACAGGACCCGACAAAGTACACTACCAAATTTTAAAACATCTACTTCTGACTTCACTTGACCTTTTACAATTCATTTTCAATGACATACGGATGGCTGGTCGGTTACCACATTTTGGGTGAGAAGCAACAATAACTGCCATTCTAAAGCCCGTTAAAGATCACCGCCATCCACAGAACGACAAACCTACTACATTAAAATGATGTCTGTATAAAACCATGGAAAGGATTATGGATGATTGACTTGTCTGGTTTCTGGAATGAATAACCTATGTGCGAGTGTTCAGTATGGGTTCAGAAGCTTGGGAAGTGCTGTGGATCATTTGATTGGACTTAAAATGTTAAAAAAACGTCTTTGACAGGAAAGAACATATTCGTTGACCCGGAAAAAAGTATGTGATACAACGTGGAAGTTTGGATTTTAAAACATTTTTTTTTTTAACTTTGACATCGGATTGAGGGGGTGTATATTGAAAAACATAATTAAAAACACAGGTTATGACCCCTCTTTGGAACGAGCTCTACGAGCTTGTTCCCAAGAGGAGTTATAACCAATGTTTTTGAGACAAAAAATGAAAAAAAATAGTTATTCAAGAAATTTGTTTACAAGTGTCGTCTTCTTTTCATCTCAGGTAAAGGGTTATTAAAATGTATTTGCAAGGAAAGAAAATGTGGTCGCCATCTTCTTTGACCGCCAAAAGCATATGATACAAGGTGGAAGTTTGGGATTTTATACGATCTTTTTAGCATGAGGTTGATTGGGCTTATACGGTACCGATTTTTATAGAGATTTTTAATGGACCGTCAATTTCAAGATCGTGTTGGTACTGCATTATCTTATCTAAACGAGCAAGAATCTGTGATCACTCGAGATAATTTGACCTCTACTCTTTTCTTCTGTTAAAATCAATGGCATCGTTGGTGGAATTGAGCATACGGTACAGTATTGTACGTCGATAATCATAAATTTTAATTTTTCTTTGCAGTAAAAGCATCAATAACATCGAGCACAAACGTCGGATTTTGTTTAACTCTTTACCCAACGAATTACCCGCAACCGCCCGCGTAATATGCAAATTCAGCAGCTGAAAAAAATATCATTTTTTCAAAAAATCTCAACAAAACCATATCATGTGACCCCTCTTTGGAACGAGCTCGTCGAGCTCGTTCCAAAGAGGGATAACATGATATGTTTTTTTTTAAATTTTTTGAAAAAATTTAAAAAATGATATTTAAAATAATAAATTTTGAAATCGTCTGCGTTAGGTAAAGGGTTAAGCAGAATTTACACATGGGCTATAAAAACGGATCCAAGTTCTCGAAATCCAAAACAAATTGTGTTCTTTTTGTAATTTTCTCGATCCGGAGTTGAAAATAGATGGGAGTACAATATGTATTTTATTTATTTTAGTAAGGTGTAACGGCACTTTAACAGCCAAGGTCAGATCGTGTCGGTATCTTTAAACTCACTGATCCATTTAACTTAAGTGGGAGGAACAGGCCGATTTAAATTCATCAAATTTCTCACTCAACATACTGTCTACATATTTATTTATTTATTTATTGGTGTTTAATGCCACATACTTATGCACAATGGCTAATCATGACCGTGACAGTTTTTACGGGTGGAGGAAGCCGGAGTACCCGGATAAAACCAGCGAGCAACGACGAGCAGCTGCCAGCTCCCCAACATCGTAACTCCGCACTGCAGCACAGGCAGGCTTAGATTGGTTGAAGACATGCGCACCATCGACCTGCAGTACGCCTTAGTACAAGGCGTCATCATACCCCCATGTGGACAGTCGGGGTTAAGTGCCTTGCCCAATGACACAACGCGGGTGTCAGAATCGATCCCTCAGACCGTCACTCATCCAAGGACTAACCGGGGTCGACGTTGCTTAACTTCTGCGATCTGACGAGAACCCGTTACCGCGCCCCTGGGAGTACAACAAAAGTCAATAAAAAGTCGTTATGGAAGTCATAATGTTGGATGTTACTTTTTGGCAATAAACAGAATTTCACCTCTCATGGAAACAACTAAAGTCTAAATTAAAAAAGGCCCCTAATTCTTTGAAGGTAGTTTGAACAATATTTACTCAATCTGTATAGATTTGTTATTTAAACAATGTTTTATCTCACGAAATATGAAATGGGTTTGGTGAACAGGCGGTGCCTACATTAACACTGCACACGTACAAGAATAACAAATAATAAATACAATTGTTTTGCGGGTGCAACTGAATACTGGTTAACTGAAAAGATGGTAAAGGTTAAACTGTACCAAATATACGATGATCCATGTTTTCGAGGAAGAGAATCTGTATAGATCTCCTGTGAGATCACAATTAGATTACGATCGTGTGGTTTACGGTTTTGTAGGGAAATCCTACCTCACACCACTTGATTTAGTCCATAATAGAGGTATTAGAATTAGTCTGGGTACATTTAGAATATCACCAATCGATAAAATACTTGTTGAAGCAGGCTAGTCTTATTATGAAAAGCGGTGAATTAACCTGTCAATATATAGAGGATATGGAATGAGTGTTTTTCTCCTATAATATTTATGAAACGAGTCTAAGAATTTTCTGTTTTGGCGAGCCTCTGGCGAGCCCAAACGGAACATTCGGACGAGTTTCATAAATATTATATGAGAAAAACACTCATTTCATATTCTGTTTATCATATGGCACACACACTCACGAATTAGCCACTTAGTATGACCCTTTTATCCCATCACCTAACTTGAGTTGCAGACGGCACTTGGAAAAAACATCCTCGTATAACTAAATATTTTCATTTTTTGCTTCCAAAACATAGTTTATGACCCCTCGTTGGAACGAGCTCGTTGAGCTCGTTCCAATGATGGGTCATAACCTATGTTTTGGAATCAAAAAGTGAAAATATAAAAAAAAAAATGGCGTTTTTCTTGTAGGTAAAATATTAATACAATATAACCCATCCTAAATAGGACAGATAACGTAAATTCTCCCTACTGAAATTATGCAAATATGACCCAGTTGTATTTTGTTTAGCCAATCAAATTGTCCAGTTTTGAAATTGACCAATGAAAGCTCCCAACTCTAATTATGCCAATTATGAAAATGTGGCCCAGTTGTATTTTGTTCAGCCAATCAAATTGTCCAGTTTTGAAACTGACCAATGAAATTGACAGAAGGCTTTATTTATCACTGATTAATATGAAAACAAAATATCAAATGTTTTAAAGTGAACTAAACGGACGAGTCATATGATAAAATGTATTTCTAAACTGTTTTAAACCCTTTACCTAATACGAAAAGCAGACGCCACTAGCAAATAAAATTCTAGAAGCAATATTTTTTTCGTAAGAAATAGCTTATGACCCCTCATGAGGGGTCATAAGCTATGTTTTTGTGTCAAAAAATATGAAAAAGTAATAAACATTGAATGCAGAATTGTGTGAATAGCGCTGGCCCTTTTGGCCGTTACGTTGGGTAAAGAGTTAAAACTTCTCAAATCCCGCCTATAATTGTGTATCAGATCCTCAGCATGTTGAATGTATTTTATCAGAAACCAGACACTTATTCCTCCAGTAGGAATTAGAATAAAACCATATGTGGAATCAACCACACCTGAATCAGATTCCTTGGCATTGAATTGAATTGAATTCTTTATTTAACAATACACATGTTATAAGACTTAAATATAACGTTGTACAAACATTAACAATGGTGGTATATTGTTTTTTGTTTACAATACAGTAAATAACATGCATATTTTAAGGAGGTAACATAGCCAGCTTTGCTGTCTTTCCATTGCCTCACCAAGAGTAAAGCTGGAGAATGAATGATGAAAACTTTAAAGAGACCAACTCTTATTTTAGATATTCACCAGAGAGTTGCATCTAAGTACTTAATTTTACGAACTGCACCTCAGAAGAAATCTGCGACACTTGTCTTTTCCAAATGTCCAGGATGCTATAGAATTAAGAAAGGACGCTGGTTTGTTTAAATTGGCATGGCGAGGATGCGCATCCACGCCGAGAGTGTTTCCTTCGGCACCAGCCGCCTAGCGCAACTATACTGAACCACGTACACCACTCGGCCACCGAGAGACCCCGGAAAGGGAATGCTAGTTAACCAAGTATATACGAGGCCAGAACACACGGAATACTCGGTTTGTGAATTATTCATCAGACAGTTGCGTCTAGGTACATAATTCTACGAACTGATCCTCAGAAGAAATCAGCGACACTTGTCTTTTTCAAATTTCCCGGATGCCATAGAATTACGAGAGGACGCTGGTTTTGTTTACATCGGCATGGCGGGGATGTGAACCCACGCCGAGAGAGTTTCCATCGGCACCAACCGCCTAGCGAAACTATACTGAACCACGAACATAACTCGGCCATCGACAGACCCCCGTAAGTACGGATGTATCGCTGTGGCATAGCTTTAGCTGTTGATGTGGCGTCAAGTGCCACTAAGTAAATACTTCGTGTGAAGTGAACATTCATCTAATTAACCCCTTAGAAACAAAATGGTTCCTTGTGTCCTAGCGACGGGTCTACTTTTCGATCAGCCAAGAGTACAAAAAACCCTCTACCCTCTACCTGCCGTGTTCTCTTGGGCAAGGCAAGTAATCCCGATTGTGGGTGCACTGTGGTGCTATGTACTAACGCGTTCTGTACGTAGATGAGGAGCTTGGATTTTCAACCGACTCTAACCCTGTTTGTGCAGAGTTATTAAGTTTGACAGTTTGACAGTTATAAGCCATCACTCGGTGGTTCTCTCTCGGTACTCCGGCTTCCTTCTCGCGTAAAAGTTCCCGACAAAATATTACACCGCCTGCTGAAAGCGTTATTAAACCCTATCAAAACAAATGTGCAAGACATGGTCAAAGATGTTATTAAGATTTTTCATAAAAATGGATACTCCTTCGTCCATTGACTGGGAGACAAAATTCTTATTTTCACAAGAGTCTTTGGGTAAAAATCTAGTCATGCGTTCAATGCAACTAGAATTTAAATCCGCTGATAGGAACTCCGTTCGAACCAAACGTTGTTTTGTTTTTTTTAAAACATGCCTCGCGAACGTTTCTTTATTCTACAAAATCTTTATTAATAAAAAATAAGAAATATATATAAAATACCGCAGCAAGTATAATGCAAAAATAAGTTCATATTTTTATATTGTTTCTAACGCGCAAGTTACTTGTATTTATCTAACAATCATATACATTTTGACTTGAAAACCATGAGAAAAGGTACGTATCAGATAATGTGTTCCGATTCCGTATCATATAGACGACTCGTTCTGATTCCGTATCATACAGACGACTCGTTTCCGGGAACGCAACGGGCTATCATAACAGGCGCACGAATACATTCTATGTGCGTTTCAGTGATCGACTCAGCTGATCACTTACAAAACAAAACAAAATTCCTTACAATTAGCGGCAGAACTATTAATAGCAAATGCCCCCCCCCCCCCCCCCCCCCCCCACACACACACACACACAATAAATAGGAAACGCACAATTAAATATTACACACTTGTAAATTCAAGCGTTTCATCTAAGTAATAATTTAAGATTTAATCTGTTTATGTGACAGAATTGTTAAATAAATTAATTATTATGATAATGTCCTGCAATTTGCATCAGATTTTCGGTGGTGTTGAGATCCCGTTCTGGACACCGTCTCGAATCTTATACAAATCACAGGACATGCACATTATCATGATAATCTGTATGTACATATTTGCACGGTGTGAACCATTAGCATTTTCAAAGATCTGGTAATTTGTCAGTTGGCAAATTGCCATATCTTTCAAAATGCTAATGATTCATTTTAATCACTTATATTAATAGGTAGAAAATAAACTTCTACAAAAAACAATTGTAAACGTTCTATAGTATTGGCTTCTGGAGACAAAGCTGTTATTGTCACAAGAGTCTTTGGGTAAAACTCTACTCATACGTTCTTTACAACTTGAATGTAAAAATCTTTTTGAAAACATGTCCCGCGAATTTTGCTTTATTCTTCAAAATCTCCATTAATGGAAAAGAAGTAATAAATATAAAATACCACAGCAAGAATAATGTAGAAATAAATGTCTGCATTAATATTGTGTTTCTAACGCTGACAGTGTGCAAGTTACTTGTATCTACATTTTCTGTCATTTTACACAACTCGTACTCACAGAATGACTTCGAGTTAGTTAGCGACCAATCGCGCGCTAGACACGATCGATTTTTTTCCTCATAATGTTATATTCACTGTTCTTATTATAATGCCTCGTCTTCTGGTCCTCTGATAGTCTGGGGGCGTTGAAGATTTGTGTAACGTGGCAGAAACATCCCAGAAGACTACAGAGAATTAGATTCTAGAATATTCCTGTGGTAAGTACGGTTGTATACTTTTCTGTTCAATTGGACATTTTGGCTTCGCAAAACAAAATGTTCTATTATTATTACAACAAAACGTTTATCTTGAAGTTCTCAGTTCGAAGTGACATTTCCCTTCAGTCGGAACACTTAACTTTATTTAATCATATGCCATACACTTTTAACCTTTTACCCAACGCAGCCGATAATAAAATTTATTATTTTAAATACCCTTTTTCAAATTTTTCAAAAAATTTCAACCAAACCATATCATGTGACCCCTCGTTGGAACGAGCTCGACGAGCTCGTTCCAACGAGGGGGTCACATGATATGGTTTTGTTGACATTTTTTGAAAAATTAATATTTTTTCAACTGCTGAATTTGCATATTACGCGGGCGGATGCGGGCGATTCGTTGGGTAAAGGGTTAACCCTTTCCCCAACGTACAAAATAATAGTTATTACTTGAAATATTATTTTTTTATTTTTTTTTAAACTTTCAACAAAATCATATCATGTGACACCTCCATGGAATGAACGCGACGAGTTCTTTCCAATGCGGGTCATACCATGTGGTTTTGAATATTTATTTTTTCAACTACACAATTTGTATATGAGGCCGATTCACTAGATAAAGAGTTGACCATTTCGCAACTGAAAATATCGTTTACAATTCCAATACCATCCATATTCATCAGTAATGTTCTTCTGGATACTGGAAATGACGGTTACTGACCTTTCCAGTTGAATGTGACAATAGCAGGAGATCTCAGCGAAAACTAGTGGCAGCGGAAGGTAGTATAGTAGGGTGGTCTATTGTCCGGATAGTATGAACTGAACTACTCTGTATTTCAAGGGAGCCAGGTGTGGGGTGGGGGGGGGGGGGGGGTATATTAGGCCTACAATGAAGAGTATAAAACATTTTCAGGGTCAGATCAATTGATGATAATACATGTGGGTATGAACAATATCAGAGAAAGAGGGTTAGTTCAGCATATGGATATATACAGGGGATTACTCATCAAGTTACATAGTAGGGATACGACTGTTGAGGTTCCACCCAGTCGTGATAACAGTGGGGACAATCCCCTGTAGGACAAAACATTTTTAGGCCGCCAAAGCCACAAATCTTATAAATTTACATCGGATTTCACACTTAATGCAAAACAGTCTAACTCAATCGACACTTTGAAAAAAGGTGATAATGGGGTGATATTTCTCCCTACAAGTAGGATATTGTGGCATTAACTTTTTGTCAATTTCGATCATATAACGAGAGTATTAGGAGCTGCACCGCTCATGCTGGTTTTGGGGGACCTCGAGGTCATTTGCGCCCAAAGCGCCCAGGGCCTTTTTAGGCTTCCCTCACCCTCCCTGCGCCCAAGCCAGTTAGGCCCCTCTCACCCCTCCATGCGCCCAAGACCGTTAGGCTTCCCTTACCCTCCCTGCGCCCAGAGCCCCTTAGGCACCCAAACCCAGTTAGTCCCTTCTTCGTGCCTAATACCTGTTAGGCGCCCCTCCCCATGCCCAAAGCCTATTGGAACCCAAGATGGCGGCCCAAGATGGCGTATGACAAGATGGCGGACATCCCCCGTGACGTGGCTACCATAATGCATAAAGTGGGAGGGATCCCCTCCCTGTACCCAAAGCCTCTTGGGACCCAAGATGGCGGCCCAAGATGGCGAATGACAAGATGGCGTCTTCCCCCATGATATTTGTGACGTGTCTACCAAACACACAAACACAAAGTGGGAGGGTTCCCCATCCCTCAATGTACAGCCCAAGATGGCGGTGTCGTTAATGCGCATGACATCAACAAGGTGGCTGCGCCCTTATTGAGCATGCGCAATAAGGATGGTGCCCATGCATGACGTCAACAAGATGGCGGCCCCACACGTCTTTTAGAGTTACACTTACGTAAAAGAATACAACATGGCGGTCACTGATTTGGGAACATAGCGGTCACTGATGGGGGACTTGGGTACGTGAAGGGGTAGTGTTCTCCTGAAAAGGCATGGACGCTTTGTGCTCTTGGTGTTTTAATATGTTTTGGGGGACCAGTCAGTACTTTTCATGTCACAAACAAAGTATTAGATTACAAAAACTTTAATTAAAACTGAAGTTTATTTTAAAACAGGGCTTCCCTCATCTAACACAGAATGTGGATGCTTTCAAATACATCTATGTATGTATGCATCTGGTAACGTTATCAACAATCATAAACGGGTCTCCAGTTAATCCTCTTACGATTGCGTAGTAAATAAACTGTGTCTGGAGGTTTATCTTCATTCGTGTTACATTTATTGACAAAGTTACCCTGACTTGGCTTTATCAAATGTTGCTATTGTCGAGAGCGTATCTGGGCAAGAAGAACAGAGTATTAATCTATTATACAAACACATAATCAGTTTTCTTCTGTTGGGTATAGAGTTACAAAAGGGAACGAACAACTCTAATTTTTTCTGGCTATTCAGTTTTTTTTATTTTCACATAAAATCAGTTTTATACAAAGTAGTTATTTGGTTTTACAAGTAGTTAAAAGTGGAGTTTTCATCAGATTTAAGAGTGATTTTACAATTGCACCATAAGTAATTGTTTACAACAATAAGTAGTTTTTACAATAATTTTACTGGAAATCATACAAAAACACATAATTAAATGTTCAGTAACTGACTCGGGGGCCTGGAAAAGGGCAGTTTTTTGTTGTTTTTCTGGACTTTCTCTAGTTATCATCTGACGCTGTCTGCACATCCAAAAACGTGTGTTTTCTTAATAATGGATCGAAAAGGTATTTTCTTTTCTCAATTGCGAATTTTTCAGTTTCGTTCATTCCGTAACCTTCCTCATCTCGAAGTCGCTGAGCAGTTTTTCTAATTTTTCCATAGACCGGTTGTTGTCTGTAGTGACTTACTAGACTCATGGCCTTAAATAATTTCTTACAAAGGGAAGCTCTCAAGCTGTCTCTAAGAGCTTCCTCGGCCCCTTTGGTGGCCTTGTGTCTTGGCATGCCATTTTCTACGTACGACACTTTCAGTCTCTGAAATTCAGCTGTATTATCTTCATATGCGCTTATGATTAAAGTGTCTATTACGCTCGTTTCACCATCTTCCTCCTCCTCTGAATATTCACTTTCAGTGGTTGTGTCACTATCCTCTGACTCTGAATATGTGCTCTCTTTAGAATCAGACGAGTTGTTCTCTTCGTTTTACTCCGAGTATGTGCTCTCGTTTGACTGAATGCCTTCACCCGTCATCCCAAACCTCTTGAGGCAGTAACCAGCTTCGTGTCTATTGCGTGTGAAGGTTCTTGAGAATGCTTTCCTACAAAATTTACAGCTGTGGCTCAGCATGTCTTCTCTCTTTGAATGCTCTGAGAACAACTGAGAATTGGGGGTCATGGTGATAACGAGAGAAAGGCCAGAAAAGCAACAAAATTGCCCTTTTTCAGGGCCACAAGTCAGTTACTGAACATTTAATTATGTGTTTTTGTACGATTACCAGTAAAATTATTGTAAAATCTACTTATTGTTGTAAACAATTACTTATGGTGCAATTGTAAAATCACTTTTAAAACTGATTAAAATTCAATTTTAACTGCTTGTAAAACCAATTAACTAACTACTTTGTAAAAAACTGACTATATGTGAAAATAAAACACTGGATAGACTGAAAAATTTAGAGTTGTTCATTCCCTTTTGTAACTCTATACCCAACAGAAGAAAACTGATTGTGTGTTTGTATAATAGATTAATACTCTGTTCTTCTTGCCCAGATACGCTCTCGACAATAAAGCAAAGTCAGGGTAACTTTGTCAATAAAGGTAACACGAATAAAGATAAACTTCCAGACACAGTTGATTTACAACGCAATCGTAAGAGGATTAACTCGAGACCCTTTATGATTGTTGATAACGTTACCTGATGCATATATACATAGATGTATTTGAAAGTATCCACATTCTGTGTTAGATGAGGGAAGCCCTGTTTTAAAATAAACTTCAATTTTAATTAACGTTTATGTAATCTAATACTTCGTTTGTGACAGGAAAAGTACTGACTGGTCCCACAAAACCTATTAAAAAACTAAGAGCACAAAGCGTCCATGCCTTTTGAGGCGAACACTACCCCTTCCCGTACCCAAGTCCCCCATCAGTGGCCGCTATGTTCCCAAATCAGTGACCGCCATGCTGTATTCTTTTACGTAAGTGCATCTCTAAACGATGTGTGGGCCGCCATCTTGTTGACGCCATGCATATCATGGACACCATCCTTATTGCGCATGACCAATATGGGCGCAGCCATCTTGTTGATGTCATGCGCATTAAAGACGCCGCCATCTTGGGCTGTACAGGGAGGGAGGGGAGCCCTCCCACTTTGTGTATTATGATAGACACGTCACAGATATCATGGGGGAAGACGCCATCTTGTCATTCGCCATCTTGGGCCGCCATCTTGGGTCCCAATAGGCTTTGGGTACAGGGAGGGGGATCCCTCCCAATTTATATATTATGGTAGCCACGTCATGGGGGAAGTCCGCCACCTTGTCACCCGCCATCTTGGGCCGCCATCTTGGGACCCAATAGGCTTTGGGCATGGGGAGGGGCGCCTAACAGGTATTAGGCACGAAGGAGGGATTAACTGGGTTTGGGCACAGGGAGGGTGCCTAAGGGGCTTTGGGCGCAGGGAGGGTGAGGGGGTCTAACGGTCTTGGGCGCAGGGAAGGGTGAGAGAGGCCTAACGCGCTTGGGCGCGGGAGATGTGAGTGGAGCCTAAAAAGGGCCTGGGCGCTTTAGGCGCAAATGACCTCAAGGCCCCCTAAAACCAGCATGAACGGTGCAGCTCCTACCACTAACGAGATTATAAGCCACCGCAATAGCATGCGCAGATCAGGCCGAAAGTACGCCAGCTAGATGCCCGCCTTCCAGGACGCAGGAGAAAAACACCGCCCGCCCACACTTTGGTCCGCAGGCCCACCAGTCCCCTAGCCTGTCCGATAGAACCCATTCAAGCCCGCCGCCCCTCCTGATTCCCAAGTCCGCCCATCCTCCCGCCCGGCCGCCCGATAGACCGTACGACCGCCCGCCCAGCCGAAAAAAAGGCCGCCCAAAACCCGTCCGCGCGCCCGCCCACCCTATAGCCGACCCGCCGGCCAGCCCGCCCGCCCGCCCGCCCGCCCGCCCACCCGCCAGCCTGAAATAGCATGAATGCGTTGATCAGGCCGAAAGTACCCCCGCTAGATGCCGCACGCCGGTCAGCCCGAGACACGCCCGCACGCCAGCCCGCCCACACGTTCGCCCGCAAGTTTACCAGTCTTCCCGCCCGTCCGATAGTACGCCACCCTTGACCGCCCGCCGTTCCGAGTCCCGCCCGCCATCCCGCACGACCGGCCGCCCGATAGACCGCACGACCGCCCTCCCACCCGAACAGTAGGTCGCGCTCTTGCCCGCAAGCTCCCCCCCGGACATGTTAAGACCGACCGACCGACCGACCGACCGACCGACCGACCGACCGACCGACCGACCGACCGACCGACCGACCGACCGACCGACCGACCGACCGACCGACCGACCGACCGACCGACCGACCGACCGACCGACCGACCGACCGACCGACCGACCGACCGACCGACCGACCGACCGACCGACCGACCGACCGACCGACCGACCGACCGACCGACCGACCGACCGACCGACCGACCGACCGACCGACCGACCGACCGACCGACCGACCGACCGACCGACCGACCGACCGACCGACCGACCGACCGACCGACCGACCGACCGACCGACCGACCGACCGACCGACCGACCGACCGACCGACCGACCGACCGACCGACCGACCGACCGACCGACCGACCGACCGACCGACCGACCGACCGACCGACCGACCGACCGACCGACCGACCGACCGACCGACCGACCGACCGACCGACCGACCGACCGACCGACCGACCGACCGACCGACCGACCGACCGACCGACCGACCGACCGACCGACCGACCGACCGACCGACCGACCGACCGACCGACCGACCGACCGACCGACCGACCGACCGACCGACCGACCGACCGACCGACCGACCGACCGACCGACCGACCGACCGACCGACCGACCGACCGACCGACCGACCGACCGACCGACCGACCGACCGACCGACCGACCGACCGACCGACCGACCGACCGACCGACCGACCGACCGACCGACCGACCGACCGACCGACCGACCGACCGACCGACCGACCGACCGACCGACCGACCGACCGACCGACCGACCGACCGACCGACCGACCGACCGACCGACCGACCGACCGACCGACCGACCGACCGACCGACCGACCGACCGACCGACCGACCGACCGACCGACCGACCGACCGACCGACCGACCGACCGACCGACCGACCGACCGACCGACCGACCGACCGACCGACCGACCGACCGACCGACCGACCGACCGACCGACCGACCGACCGACCGACCGACCGACCGACCGACCGACCCGCCCTCCGAAATGCCAGCCTGCCTGCGTTAAAGTGGGATCTACGTTTACTTGATTTATTTCTTCCTTATTCTCAGGAAGTCCTGTCAACGCTTGGAAGATTATTTGGAGGACAAAACATTTTGTACTCGAGACATCATACAGACTCTGATGCACATTCCCAAACAGAAAGCATGATTATTGTGCGGTGGTTCAGTGTCATTTTTGCCTTAAAGCTTTGTTCGTCTACAAATATCAAAGAAAAAGAATACCATGTGTGCGAAGTACCAGGTCTCCCACAGACCGAGCAGAGTTCTCTAAGCACCCGCTCAGAAATTGAATGTGCCGCGCATTGCTCTTCGGACGAACATTGCATTTCATTTCGTTTCGACAGTTCGTCACAAACCTGCTACACTGGGATAGAGTTGATGGCAACACCAGGACAATTTTACACAAGAGGCAAACGTAAGTTGTAATTTATTGAAACAATCTACCGATCGAGTTCTTTCTTTCTTTCCTCCCTTTTGGCTTTGATGCAGTAAGTCTTTTGTCAACGCTTGTTTTATCTAATTTTCATTTTTATACTATCTGATGCGAATTGAAACACAGTTATTAACCCATTAGCTATAATTAGATGATAGGTGATGAATCTTTGTGTTGACCTCTTGTCAATTAGCAAAAACCTTAGGTGTATCTTTTTTCTTTTTTCTTCTAGACATCAGAATGAATCTCGAAAGTTTTCTGGATTGGTACACTCTCGATGAACTGTAAATTTGATAAACATCAGCAAGACAGAAACTTGCAGACTGCTTTTCTGAATGTAAGCGTGCGGAATTTCTCTATTAGGAAGTTATATTTTCACCGAATATTAACCCTTTGAACTCCAGAGGCCGTTTTGCCTGTCGGTTCACAAGCTACGTCATAATGCCATTAAAGGGGATGACTGCAAGGTAAATGTGTGGTGAAGACCAATCATTATTTTCAACGTGCAGCCCTAAGGGTGCACGTTGCAAATATTAATTGGTCTACCCCCAAATAATAAATATGGACTGTTCCTATTGGTACCATGGAACTGACATGGAAGATACCACCAGGGTTCAAATGGTTTAGACATTACTGACCTTGAAAAGTTGTTTGGGGACGAGGTTACAGAAGAGTTTAAATTTCAGATGTAACATTGAAGGTCAGAAGTATGTTTTCTTCAGGGAATGGGTGTCAACTGAAGAAAGATGAAAAATCGGAAATACTTTTTTATCGCTAGAAAAGATATTAGTGATCTTTCCTTAAACAATGTTGACAGCAATGACATTTTTTTCTAAAATTATTCACAATTACCGGTATATTGTCTGGTACAGGTTGGGTCTAACCTAAAAATCTCGGGGTGTACAACATTTTTACTTCGCGTACGTAGGGTTTCTTTTTTTCTGTTGAATTCGAATCCGTTTGATACTACTCTGTAAACTTGAAATATTCAAGATGAAGTCCAATATGGCCGACACAAAATACTATTTTCATACATTTGTTTATATATATCACCATGAAACGTACAAGGCGTATGTACCGCCACTAGATGATGTTTCATGTACAAAATTCACGAACGACCCACATAGTTCAAGGTAACAAATAGAGGTCAATACATGGAATAAGCATTCAAATCAACATTTTGTGTCCGGGACCATAACTTTTAATTGGAATAGATATCACAATAAAACTTAGATCTAGACTAGATCGTGTGTCGCATATGAAATTCACGACAGTGCCACCGAGATCAAGGTTTCATATGGAGGAGGGGGGGGGGGGCACAATTTTACCCCCTTGACTTCAACGTGTATAATTGCATAAAGGTAATAACAAATGGAATGGTTAGAATAAAGTCTGTCAGGGCTGCAGAGAAGACTAATAACAACCGCATATTTTCCTTTCATTTACCTTTTATGTCGATGAAAGGTGTGTTCTGTAGAAAATTGTGTGTAGAATAATTTGATCATTATTGCATCCTAACAAACATCACATTAATAATAATATTTTTCTTGTTTTCCTTTCGTGTTTTTCGTCTTTCTGTTATTAAAATGTTACTACCGTATTTACTCTATGTATTGGGACACTCTATGATTTGGGACACACATTTTTTTCCAGAAAACTATATTTTTTTCATGCTCCAAAGTTTGGGACATTCAGGAGATTTATTTCCAGTTGACCCGTCGGCAGTAGCAGACGACACTCATAAAAAAAATTCTTGAGTAACTAAACGTTTTCATTTTTTGCTTCCAAAACATAGCTTATGATCGCTCATTGGAAGGCGCGCAATGCGCGCGTTCCAATGATGGATCATAAGCTTTGTTTTGGAAGCAAAAAATGAAAATATAAAAGAAATTGGACGGCGATTTTCGTATATAGTGATGGAAAACGAATCACACACAACTTTATTCAGCATCAAATCAAGACCAGGCTGTGTTCTTTCTCCATTTTCTAAGAATTCGGACACCTGTGAACATAATTATTTTTCGCTGTCCCAATACATAGAGTAAATACGGAATTTGCAGTTTAACAGTGGGAACAGTAACGCGGGGGGGGGGGGACTTTGAAGGTTAGTGACAATAATTCCACTAACCATGCTTTCTAAGAAATTAAAAAGTATATGTTGTATAATAAACCCAAAACCCGTAGCCATGGAACCATTAGGAATTAGATAGAATTCGTTTCACATTCCTTGGGAATAATATTGGAAAATATTGGAAAAGGCACATAATCTCCTTCTCTGAGAAGATGCTATGGTTTAGGTTATACTTTTCACTGAGTGTAATCGGCTACCAGTTGTACTTGATTACTCGTTTTACTCGAGCTTACTGTATTCCACAGTTACCTCTTTTGATAACAATAGGGACTCCCCCGTGTATGACAAATAGTTTGAGCCGGGCACAGCCACAGACCTAATAAATTTACCAAGGATTTAATTTCAGAATGTATATGTTCCAATAAGACTAAAATCCTCCTCCTCTGATTGGACAAAAGCTTGCTTAGTATATTTTATGTTTACGGCTCAAGTGGCAAATGTTACAGCCAGATGTCGCAACGCGAAATATTTGCAATGACGTCGTCTGTTTCGTAATTGCTTCATGAACGGAGTGACCAGCAAGCCGCTTCATTTTTCTGAATGTTTCTCGTGTGCAGCAGACGGAGTTCCGAATGAAGTGTTGTTTAAATTACAAATAGATTTACGATTTGAACTAAGATGGAATGAGTGTATCTGGTTTATTTATCCAGTGCAGTCGTGGATACACGAGAGGTTTATTTACTAAACCTGTGATCGTTAAAAAGTTGCCTTGAACAAGACAACTTTTAACGATCACACATTAGGAAATAAGTCTCTCGTGTTTCACGATGAAGATTTTGGGCTATTGGTAGTGTCTATTGGACCATATACTTCACTGTGATGAATTCGCGTCTCGATTGAACATAAGCTCCAAGCCGCAAACCTCAGACCATGTGACCGTCAATTCATCACAATAACTTATAATGTTGTACAATAAACCCCATACCCGTAGTCATGTAAATAGTGAGGGTTAGCAAGAACTATTCTCACATTCTGGCGGATAATGTTTCGAAATATTGGAAAAGGCAAATAATCTCCTTCCCTGAGAAGATGCTATGGTTTAGGTTATACTTTTTACTGAGTGTAATCGGCTACCAGTTGTACTTGATTACTCGTTTCACTCAAGCTTATTGTATTCCACAGTTAACTCATTGGATAACAATTGGGACTCCCACGTGTAGGACAAACATTTTCGCCCGGCACAGCCACCGACCTAATAAATGTACCGAGGATTTCACATTCGCGACACAGAAATACCACACTTGATACCAAACTGTCGAAAACAATCGACAATCTGCGAATTATGTGATAATAGGATGACTTTTCTCCCTACAAGTCGGAAATTGTGACATTTTGTCAATTTCGATCATATAACAAGCTCAAAAGCCACAGTAATAGCATGAAAGCGTAGATCAGCTACCTGTCTCGAGCCAACTTCATTCCAATGTATGGTTGAAAGCTTATACAGTACGTGGAGAGTGTGTTGTCATTAAATCATCCGCAGAGTGGAGATTCAACCCGAGCAATAATTGCAAATTTGTTGCAAAGACTAATCATCGCAAGCAAAGTTCCAGCCAATGGACCTCCGGGTTAAACCCGGAGGTCCATTGGTGGAACCATCGCTTGTGTCTTTTGTCCATATGTCCAGAATTTGAAAGTGATAATTTGGGTGATAACTCCACTCCGTAGGTGATTTAGTTACAATCCACTCTCCACGTACTGTAAATTTCATTGTTTAATTTTTTGGTTGAGAAAAGGGTGGCGGGCAATAAATATTCACTTTTTAAAAGGAAAACAAACATGTAGGCCTGAACAGGTACGTAACCTTGCATAGACGATTCGTAGAATAGAAGTGGAAGTATCGCCGCGGTAAATGGATGAAATATCTTGTTCTCATCCCTCCAATTCTTTGCCATATCTAAATGGCCAAACTTCCCTTTGATCATTCTTAGTGGTTCTGGTTAATCAGCTGCTAAGTTTGGTTGTGGGAGCCCATTTTAGGGTGAACCCGGACAAAAAATTGCTTTTAAGCCTATTTTGGTGTAATTTCCGAAATTTCGTCATGGGTTGTGTTTGAAAACCGTATCGCGTTTTCGTTAAATGTTCTGGTCGACATTCATTTGTAAACAAACGCAGACGTAGTGATGTAGTTAAAGATGGGGAATCCAACATCTCTTTGATCGCCAACAAGACAATTAATTTGTTACCTCTTACTGTTGTCCGCATTTACTATTCTGCCTACATTTTGATGCTTTGAACTGGAAATAACAGGGCTCAACATAAGCGGTGTCGCGTCGCTTTTTGCTATGCAAAACTTGCAAAAAGCTACAGTATGTTCAATTATGTATAGCATTTTGCGATAGAAGATAATCAACTGCAGCCTATTAGGCTGCAGTTGATTATCTTGTATCGCAAAATGTAAATGAAAATTTGCAAACAAATTTAAAAATTAGTTCACTGATGCTTTACTTCTGATTGTGGAACATTCCAGGCATAACTCAGATTAACTCTCCATCAAGCATCATTAGCAACTTCATATGTAAGTTGAATTCTATTGGTTTAAATTCTTCCTGTTTTTACAACATTTTGCATAAAATGTACATTAAAAATAATTTCAAGCCCATCAAATTAAAAATCCCACTTCCATTTTGAGAACTCTGTTGAACAACCAAGACACTATTTGAAAATATCCAAATCCATGCAACCCTAAAAGGCAGTTCAGTTGAAAAAAACATAGTAAATGTTTCATGTGTTGCAGATCATTTGGAAATGCCCAGAAATGGATGGAAACTATTCTATCTACTTAGAAGAATTCAATACAAAACAGCATAACATAACTCTGGTATACAAAAATAGCTATGTAATTTTTACAAAATGCTATTCATTTTTTGGAAGTTTGTAGCATTTTTTTGCTATGCAAAGAAAAAAAGTTATTTTGAGCACTGGGAAATAAACTTCCTAAACTTCCAATTAGACGAAGTCAGACTGCGTGTTTTTAGATAAAAACAAAATGGCTGACAATGACAAGTAACATACCAGCATAATCGGTATATTGAAGTAATATAGGTGACTGTTGACCTTTATTGTCGATGTTTTCCTTTGTCCTCGGTGACCAGTAATCATCGTTCATTGGTCAATCTATCGGATGCGCGTAGAGATCAACAAAACCGATTCCACATTTCTGTGATGATACTACTATAATGTAATGATTAGAGAAAATTATTGGTGCTCTTCAACACTAATCATACGTTTAAGTACTGAATGCGACCCTTTATTTCACTATAGCTATAAGTGCCGAAAGTGACAATAACTTCATCCAATCCACAAATACGTATAAACTCAAACGTACTCGTTATTATCCAAAAAATCAAATCTGAAGATCCAAAAGCATTTTGCATTACTGGCATGTTATAACTATATATGTTGATAGGGATCCTGAACGTGGAGAAATCTACAATAAAAAATAATAGTAAAATGTATCTAACAAGATTTTCGATTTATATAGCCTCAATCTGAATTTTCTGAGTTGTGGGTCATAACACAGATATAGATCCCGAAGCTGAAAAACTCTTCCACTTCAGGAAGTCTACAGTTATGTCTACGTGATGTACGTGCGTACATATAGCTCCGTATCCTACAACCTGCAATTCAACTACAAATCGTATCTTGTGCTCTCCATCTTCGGTGCTGTAGTTTTGAGATGGCGCCTTGTTGTGCTCAAGGGGAAGAAATGGATGTCCAAAGAATCAGTGAAGAAAATTGTTCTATACCTATACTTGCATTGAATCTTGTGAGAATGAATCTCTTTTTTTAAATTACAGCGCGTTTTGAACATAACTCTTTACCAAAAGTATCTGCAAAAAAACAGTCACGTGCAATTTACAAATATCGTCATTCCACTTTTTTATTTCTTTTTTTCAACTCTTGTCTCACAAACATAGCTGATAATACATCCTCAGAACTAGCTTGTAGGGCTGTCACGATTTTTAAATTTGGGAATCGATTAATCGTCGCAAATAATCAATAATAATCGATTAATCGTACCTAGATGACCCCCCTCCCCCCACCCCTCTCCCTCTCTTTGAAGTCGATAAAAATGTAGTTCAAGTCAGCTGACCTACCTCAAGTAAACAACGAAGACGATAAACTTTTAGGTACATTCAAAGCTTTGATGTTCTGAACTTTTGAACCGTCAGTGTAATAATCAAGACCGGTCGGCAGTTGCGATCTTCGCAACTGCCGACCGGTCTTGATTATTACACTGACGGTTCAAAGATTCAGAACATCAAAGCTTTGGTGAATGTACCTGGAAGACAAATGCTTCCAACGGCTTCTTGGGGTTTAACATCGATGTTCTTAACTCAATACCTTTAGAAACAATAGTCTTGTCATCAAATTTTCTTTTAATTATTAAACATCTAAAACGGGATACAATTTACTGATTATTCGACAACGAAAAATACTAATCGATTTCGCCGTGACCGATCAACAATCGATTAATCGATTGATCGTGACAGCCCTACTAACTTGTTGAGTTTGATCAAATGGGTATCATAAGCTGTGTGAAAAAGACAAAGTGAATATGTTTAATTATTATTATTATATAAATAACCGCATTCTATTGGCTGGATCTTATACACGTGACTGGTACCCAAAGATCGGTTTTCCAGTAAATATCAACTTTCTAAATATAGCTTTTGGAAATCCCTCTCTAGTTCTCTTTCAATCGACGTATTCTCTATAATATTTTTGTATGACTATGTTATTCTGCAGATGATAACTATTTTATTGCTAAATAAAAATATTTCTGGTTGATATAATTGAACTATAAACTGACATATAGAAGATTTTTTAATATTTGTAAGAATGGGGTATATAATGAAACAGTTATGAACTGTTGTTGTGGTAAATATGATGGGATACGGACCTAAAAAACTTATATTGACCACGGCTAACGCCTCGGTCAATACAAGTTTTTTTTAGGTTCATATCATCGTATTCACCACCAAAAAAGTCCATAATTGTATATTATTCAAGAAATTGTTTTGCAAAGATCGCCTGATATATTCTTGTTGGGTAATGGGTGTTAATATATTTTCCCCAATTTACTGTGAAATATCTTTGAATTAATTTCGTACCTAAATCCCATGGGGTACAGAATTAAGAACAACTGTCTTTTGTGAGACGACAACAGAGCCAACGTCAAGATAGTTTTGTTACTCCGTTACGTAGCCACTCACAAACATACATGTCACAAGTTTTATATCGGAAACAATGACCTATCCTGTACGTTTCAATTTTGATGCCGTAAGTTCGTCAGCACAAATCGACGTTTTCTTTTTTCAGCAACAGGAGGGTGTCCGATCGATAATGGATACCAGATTTACAGTTCGCCACCACATATCCTCTGTTTGAAGAATTACACATCAAAGATGACACATGCCTCAGCTACAGCCGTGTGTAATTGTCATAGCGCCCACCACATTTTGATTGAAAATGAAAGCATGTATAACTTTGTAAAAGATTTAGTATCAGCAAATAACTGGGGTATGTATAGATTATGTTAAACCTTTACCTACCACGGCTAGAGGAATAACCTTGCAAACACATTTTTGAGTAACTAAATAGTTTCGTTCTTGGCTCTCAAAACATGGCTTATGACCTCTCATTGGAATGAGCTCGACGAGATGGTTCTAGGGAGTGTTATAAGTTATGTCTTGAAAGCAAACATTTAAGACAGAAAAAGTTATGAATGACATTTTCTTGTTAATATCGATTCTCGTATATAGCCTTTACTTTAAATAAATAGTCAACAGTTTTGTATCTGACTACCTTTGTAACGTTATTTATCACATAATCACAACCAAATAGAGAATTACGGCAAATATCGTTCACAATGCGTCTAACATGGGAGTGACGTCAGAAGTCAACGTCGACACCGTAACGTTGTGAGTGAGCTGGTCTGAGAAGAAAAAATGAATTGATCTCCTTTTATTTTCCATTAACTATCTACCAATATAGATACAGATAAACTAGAAGCCCTGTCATGAACTGTGTGCTTATCTAGGCTTAGTTGCGCGTAGGAATTGCGCGCAATTACCATATCGAATGTCATCCAAAGCACGGCAGGTTCCCCTGGTTACTTATAGCAAACACAGGCAATGTTTCTGCCAGTGGACCTTCGGGTTACCCGGAGGTCCAGTGGATGAAACATTGCTTGTGCACAGGCCATATGTTCAGAATGTGATAGCCTTACTATGATCATAACGCGTAGATTAAGGGGCAGATCGACGTGCTATTTGTGCACATTTCATGACATGACGTCTAGGCTTAACTGTAGATAAAAGTCTAAGTTACACATTATGTGATAAAATGAATTTCAAATCCCTCACGATGTTACCAGAATTTCTGAACCCCGTTTACTAAAATAGATCTGAGCCTCAGTAAACCTCGGCCTCAGTATACCTCGGCCTCAGTAAACCTCGGCCTCAGCAAACCTCGGCTCAGATCGATGTTAGTGAACTCTGTACATATGAAATCGCAACTGATTCTAGATTCTCTATTTAATATTGTGATAGTTGTTGGATATCTTTAACAACTCTTAAAAAATTACCCAATATCAATAAAACACGCTTCGTTAACAGTTTTGTAAAATTGCTCATGGCATCCACTTTATCGCCGTGAAAGGATGTCATAAAACACAATCTTATGCAACGCTGTGGCTCATTGGTTATCCCATTTAGTGATAGCTCATACGAAGCAACCCTTACCTCAGTCCCTCTTGTTATTAACCTTTTAAACCCTAACGGTCGTTTTTCCGGCCTGCATCATGATACGTCGTAACGTCATTAAATAGGATGGCTGTTCAGTAGATGTGTTGGGTAGACCGATCAATATTTTCAACGTGCCGTCCCAGGGCAGCACGTTGAAAATATTGATTGGTCTACCCCAAATATGGATTCTTCTAATTGCTTCCATTGAACTGGCATGAAAGATACCACTAGAGTTCAAAGTGTTAAAGATATTATGATTTTAAGATGAACACACTTAGTTGCTCGATATGAGTAATAGCGACTCCAAGGCTGATATCTTGAAAAGAGAACACCAGTTCTTAAAAACATATAATAATGAAGACACATCAGTATTAAAGTATAACAAGAAACCGATGGTCTAATTGTTGAGGAAGGAGAAATTCAATAGAATGTTTATAGCGTATGTAAGTCGTCTCCCTAGTGTCTGTATAAATAAGCTCACTTAGGTAGTACACATATGAAGATGAACCCAAATATCGATGTCTGTAAGCTGAGATCCCCCACTTATTAGTCAAATTTGGTTAATTTTAAAATCAGCCGTCGACCCCAAGACCCGAGTTAGAACCCCGTTCCCCGCATGTGCACTCAAACTTGTCTACGGTCACGACGGATGTCATTTCTTTGACAAATACATTAATTGGCGTTTCTGTATACGGCTTAGGGCCACCCAAATACCACACACAAAACCAATCACAAGTCAACTCATTAACGTCGTCTCAGGCCGCAATAAGACCTTGCGTTGTTAATATTTTTTTTTTTTGTTGGGCCGCTAATATAACACTAACATGATTTTCCTGGTGTTACGGTTCAAGTCAGTCAGAGGTAGTATGAGCGGCTCGGGACCACTCGAGGGTCTATAATAAGACATAATGCTGTTTATATCATTTCTGAAAGGCTGCTAATAAAACTGCAAAGTCATTTTATTACTTATATTACTTATATTGCCATCAACCACGTCATAATGGATTTGTAGCATACGAGAATTGTGTTAATTCTGACGTGATGAAGTAATTTATGACATAAAACTACTTTAGGAAAATCACAACAATTTGGTGTTTTGAAACTCTTAAATTCGGTAATAAAGACAATGTGTAGAGGAAATAAAAGAAGAAAATGGGCCGGGTAATAACGAAACAGTAACATATTACTGACCGGCACTGGTATGGGGAGAGATATTGTTAGTGCATTCCATATTTTGCCGCAAAATGTTAATTATTGTCGAAATTCTACATAACCTTCCGCAAATGAGAACTATACACTACGTCTCTTAACAGGTGTTCTTTCATACTAGATGCTTGGTGCATTTCTTAAACATTCTGTATTTTAGAAGACGTCTGGGTTGATGCATTTGATGTGAATGGTGACAAGAATTATACAACGCATAAAGGAGATCCTCTGCCTTATGTTCCTCCAGAGAGTAGCATGCCAGTCTCTGGTGAAAACTGCATTCGACTAGACCAATCGGAATGGAATTTTCGGGATATCGTTTGCGGAAAGTCTAAGTGGGTGCTCTGTCAAATTGATATCTAACTATTTGTCATGTAAAATGTAGAGTTTGGTTAAATCTCCTGTCAGTGATTTCACTTTAATGTTCTATGGGTGGTAGGGTTAGTATCCTTATTGTATTCGTGTTCAGAGTTCAGTGGGAAGGGGAATATCTTTATTGTGTTTATGTATACTATAATAGTGATCAGTCTGTACTAGGGTTTAAGCCCAGGAACAGGAATTCCTGGGTTCTTGGTTCCGAAAGCCGGCCCCGATACACGGGGAATCTGCAGCACGGAACCGGGAATGAAGTTTGGCACTGTTTGCGTATTGAACTGAAGTTTTCTGAATTGGAACTTTGTAGGATTGCATTAGCCCTCCACACCTGATTTTTTTTCAGTCCTGATTCCCGACGAACCATTTCCAACAAATCACTGTAACTCTCAATCCCCTTCCTCCTTTTCAACAGCAAGATCTTCACCCGCTTTTCAAAGTTCCAACTCGTTTTCATTTTCAGAATCACTATGCACTACCTCCTCCAACAGGAACACCCTCTTCACAGCCGTCACCAGTCTCCTCTGCTCACAGCAGAGGAGACGGGTGACGGCAGTGAAGAAGGTGCTGATGTTGGAGGAGGTAGAGGTGATCAAAAAAAAAAAAAAAAAAATAAAGAGGAGATTGAAGCGAGTTTGGGTTTTCATGCTTATCTTAGGAAAAGAACTTTCCAGTTTGTAGATGGGAGGCTGCAAATGAAATATGCTCATTATCATTAAAATAAATGCGTCATGTTAGCCTCGTAAATTTACCGGTTCCCGGTTCTGAGAGTAATTTCATTCCCGTCCCAGGTTCCTGGAAAACTAGGGAATATATTAAACCCTAGTCTGTACAGAAGTCCTGGCATGAATTGCTCGCAAACAGGACGTGACTCTTCTCGTTGATCTGTGTACTATGAAGACAGTAAGGCTATTAAATTTTGTGCATACAGCCTAGGCACAAGCATGGGCCTATACACAAGCAATGTCTCAGCCAATGGACATCCGGGCTTAACCCGGAGGTTCATTGGCTGAAATATTGTTTGTGCTTGATATTGATAACCAGGAGTAACTGTCGTGCTTTGAATGGCATTCACGAGGAAAATTTCACGTAATTCCAACGCGAATTTATTTCAAAATAAGCGCATAGTTCGTGGCAGGACTTCGAGTTTTAACTGTACGCAACTGTTGTTAAAACAATCTGTGTAAACATGTTGCACATCCGCACTTCAAACCGAACGAACACAAACATGAAATTCTGTAATTACAAAAGTGTTGTTTTTCGCGACCCACAAACAGGACTGAGTGGAGATTTCATAAATAAAATTGTGCAAACTCGAGACAGCAGCACGAGAAACAAACTAAATGGCGTTTGTGATTCGTTTCCTTTTCGACGAATGGAGTTCTACAGTTTAGTGGTAAAGAAGTCTGTAGAAACTTTTTAACAGGAGCGCGATCAAATCGACATTCTCTGTCTCTGCTTTTGTGACCACAAGAATGAATCGGATGGCGATGTTTATATGCATTTAATGGAAGTGGATTTCTTGCAAGTGAAATTTGAGCAAGGCTTGTGCTATCAAAATAGTAAGCATACAACACTGTAAATAGATGGGTAGATGTCTGGATGACTTTCAGCAACTAAAACTTATTTATCATATGACTCGTCCGTTTTGTTCACTTTAAAACATTTGATATTTTGCTTTCATATTAATGAATGATAAATAAAGCCTTCCGTCAATTTCATTGGTCAATTTCAAAACTAGACAATTTGATTGGCTGAACAAAATACAACTGATCAAAATTTTCATAATTTGCATAATTAGGTTTGGGAGCTTTCATTGGTCAATTTCAAAACTGAACAATTTGATTGGCTAAACAAAATGCAACTGGGTCACATTTGCATAATTTCAGTAGGGAGAATTTACGCTATCTGTCCTATTTAGGGTGGGTTATATTGTATTAATATTTTACCTACAAGAAAAACGCCATTCATTTTTTTTTATATTTTTACTTTTTGCTTCCAAAACATCGGTTATGACCCCTCATTGGAACGAGTTCGACGAGCTCGTTCCAATGAGGGGTCATAACCTATGTTTTGGAAGCAAAAAATATTTTTTTTTTTTTAGTTATAGGAGAATGTTTTTTTCCAAGTGCCGTCTGCAACTCAAGTTAGGTGATGGGTTAAAAAGTCATACTAAGTGGCTAATTTGTGCGTGTGTGTGCCATATGATAAATAGAATATGAAATGAGTGTTTTTCTCATATGATATTTATGAAACTCGTCCGAATTTTCTGTTTGGGCTCGCCGGAGGCTCGCCAAAACGGAAAATTCTTAGACTCGTTTCATAAATATTATATGAGAAAAACACTCATTCCATATCCTCTATATATGTGATAACTACTACACCGTATATTGAATTTCAACATTCTAGATCTACACGGAGAAGTGATAATATGACAATTTAAACAGAAACATTCTTTAGTCAGTTTTCAATGACTAGAAATATTCTCAAGTTTCCGATTTCATGAAAGGTTGATTAAAAGGGCAGTATCAGATAAAACGAGATTGAGGTTGTTTTCTTCTGAACTGTGACCTCTTGTCAACGCATTACATTTTGATTGCATGCAAACCCGCTCTGGATGTATTTTCAGATACACCTAAATCCTCTAAAGCCGTGCAACTAATTTATTATCATTTTTGCATTTCACTAACTTTACCTAATGACTTTGCTATTAGTGACTATTGAATACTTTCCACCTGTAAAGTTTTTGTGAATTAATGGGCAGAAAATTCCACAGAACATGCTGTATTTATCACACCAACATTATAATACTAGCTGTTAAAATGTACATCTCATAATAGACACTTCCCCAGGACAGACGCAATTAGCGGGAGCCGAGTAAATGCCCTACGGCGAAAGTGACACCTTCCTCAAGAATTATTTAAAGCAGCAATCACTGGTTCCTTGAATTTAAGTTGGCACCCCAAAGTTAAAAAACATTCTTGGTCAGTCTGATGAGTTACGGTACCTGATTTCACCACATTATCACCCCATTAATACGTAGAAATGATCTTTCTAACCAATAACAAGGGCGGACTGTTTCTCTGGCATTACAGAGGGGTGTATATGATGTATATCTATGTGTCATTATCACCATGCCGTGACATGGGTACTTATGTTGTTTATTATTAGTGATGTTTTTATGAGGAGCAGGTTTGAGCTATACTCATTATTCATAATTTATGTATTATTTTACATAAATGGCTAGCCAACAACATATGCTCATTCTATGTTAATAGTGTATTTTCGTGCATCAACACATTATAACATGTTGTGGCCTGTATGATTCCACCATTTTACCTGGCTTCCTCTTTCTCTCTCTCTCTCTCTCCCTCTCTTTCTCTCTCTCTCTCTCTCCCTCTCTCTCTCTCTCTCTCTTTCTCTCTCTCTCTCTCTCTCTCTCTCTCTCTCTCTCTCTCTCTCTCTCTCCGTCTTTTGTTTTCGCCTGCCTATTAACCTTCATTATCTGCTATATGTATTGTTCTGTTGTTGTCCGCCCGTTTATCTGTCCGTTGGTCTGTTTTTTCTGTCTGTCTGTCTGTCTGTCTGTCTGTCTGTCTGTCTGTATGTCTGTCTGCCTGCCTGCATGTCTGTCTGTCTGTCTGTCTGTCTGTCTGTCTGTCTGTCTGTCTGTCTGTCTGTCTGTCTGTCTGTCTGTCTGTCTGTCTGTCTGTATGCCTGTCGGTTACTCTCCTTCTCCATCTCTCTCTCTCACACACACAACCACCCCACACACCCACCCACCGCCACCACCCCCCCACACGCACGCACGCACGCACGCACGCACGCATGCACCATTATTCTCTAAAACCAATGATGCTTTACATTTCAAAATTAACTGGTTCTAATATGTAAATTCAATCTCAAACATATACATGTGATATAGGGTTCTGTTATTGCGTCCATCTATTGTTAACCCTTTACCCAACGCAGACGATATCCAAATTTATTATTTTAAATATAATTTTTTGAAATTTTTCAAACAATTTCAACAAAACCATATCATGTGACCCCTCGTTGGAACGAGCTCGACGAGTTCGTTCCAACGAGGGGTCACATGATATGGTTTTGTTGAAATTTTTTGAAAAATAATATTTTTTCAACTACTGAATTTGCATATTACGCGGGCGGATGCGGGCGATTCGTTGGGTAAAGGGTTAAATCATGTCACCTAGGCAGAAGTTTATGGGGGACCTATGTCGACAATATCCTCCTTGTTATTGTTTTGTTTGACAAAAAAAATATTTTGAAATTGGCATACACATTTAAACAATATATTAACTCCAATTATGAACCGACTGTAATACGATTGACCTTGCTGATTGTTGATGACAGACTAAACCAAATGAATCCTCATGATCATTATAATGTTCGGAAGTTTGTACTATAGATGTCTATCCTCAGACCCCATTAAGCGAAAGGACATCTTCTCAAAATGTAGAGACGCATACGATATAACATTTCTAATTGACACACACTCCTCAAATTGAAAACATTTGGAAACACGAGTTGGGGGTTGAAGTAGTCTTTTCATCATACAAAAGTAACAAAAGGGATACTGCCATTCTGTTCAAAAACAGTTTTGGCTACGAAATAAAAAATAAAGTAATTGATACTGCTGGATACTTCGTCGTGTAAGATATTTTGATCCAATCGAGGCGATTGACCATTGCTGCGGTATACGGCCCTAATAATGACGAACCTAGTTTTTTTTTATATAAAAAAAAATTGTTTAATACTATTACAAATATCGGTAACACATCGGTGTTGATTGGTGGGGATTGGAATGTGGCATTGGACCAAACTTTAGATACACTAAATTATAAAAAACAAAATAATGTTTAATGTAATGAATGCATCCACAGACATATGGAAAAATTCGACTTACACGATGCGTGGCGTTTAGAACATCCTGGTAAAAAAAATATATAGTTGGAGAGGCCCTCATAAAAAAAACTCACGATCTGATTACTTTTTAATCACATCTGACTTACAGACAGCTGTTCAGAAAGTAGATATTGGTATCATGTACAGATCAGACCACGCGCCCATTGTAATTTTCCTGAAATTTATAAATCAAACCAGAGGACGCGGTATTTGGAAATTTGATAACAGTTTGCTAAGCGACCTCAAATACATGCAAATAGTTAAGGGTACTATTGCAGATACTGTCCTTCAGTATTCGTATAACAATAACAGTAGTAGTAGAAGTAGTAGTAGTAGTAGTAGCAATAATAATAATAATAATAATAATAATAATAATAATAATAATAATAATAATAATAATAATAATAATAATAATAATAATAATAATAATATTAATAATACTAATAACAATAATAATAATAATAATAATAATAATAATATTAATAATACTAATAACAATAATAATAATAATAATAATAATAATAATAATAATAATAATAATAATTCTAGATTCACAATAACCGACCAGTTATTTTGGGAAACCCTAAAACTAATGATCAGAGGTAAAACAATTTCGTATTTCTCCTTCCTGAAACGAAATCGTCGGTGCACCGAATCAGCTATCGAAAAACAAATAAAACTTCTCACTGAAAAACTCAAAGATGGTTGTGAAAATATGTTAGAAAATATCAATTGCCCAACTAATGAACTGCAAAATCTAAGAAATAAAAAAGTGCAAGGGATGATTATCAGATCAAAGCCCCGATGGAATGTTGAGGGAATGTTGAAGGTGAGAAGCGCTCAAAATACTTTTGCAACTTAGAAAACAAGCAATACACAGAAAAACTAGAGCCCAAATTAATAAGGAAAGACGGTACAGAGTGTACATAAATTGACGACATATTCGCCGAGCAAGGTAACTTTTACGAATCAGTGTACAAATCAAAACTTAATAGCAATCACAGATTTCGCCATGACTGCCCTGTAAAATATTTATGGGATAAACAAAATAAACGTATAGAGTTTCCAAGTAAAAAATTATTCTACTCGTAGAATATTTTTTTTACTTAAAAACACTATACGTTTATTCTACATATACAATATACTTTGCTGGAAATCAGTATTAACATCACTTTGTCTTGTGAGTTCCGCAGAATGAAGACAGGACGCCTATTAGTCTGTAAGTGTATGACCACACTGATATCAAAACAAGTGGAGTTTTGGAACGCTCGTGCGTGTCATAGGTCAAGTTTCCTACTAAAGTGTTATATCAGGGGTCATTGGATATTCTCGGCCAAATGGCTATTTTGGACCATATTTTTTTTCCAATTTTTATTTTATGATGGTGTGGATTCAGTAAATAATGCTCATGCGAAGTGATATGACCAAAGTAATCCGATGAGGGTCTTGTGTAAAACCACGTACATTTCAGTTGGAGGTCAAGGCCACACAGTAGTGTTTAATGACTAATCCAGACCTGGTTAGGTGCTGACATTTTGTACTGATATTAACCCTTTGCCCAAGGTCACGCCCAAAACCGGCCAGCACTATTCTAAAAAAAACTCCAATTAATTTTCATTATTTTTTTCATTTGTTTGTCTCAAAAACATAGGTTATTATCCCTCGTTGGAACGAGCTCGTCGAGCTCGTTCCTACGAGGGGTCATAACCTATGTGTTTGAGACAACAAATGAAAACATAATTATTCAAGAATTGTTTTTGCAATTGTCATCTGCTTTTCATGTTAGGTAAAGGGTTAACGGATATAGTTATATGGAGAACTCTTAGTTCCAGAATATGTTCTAATGACTTAAGATAATTTGAGACTGAATATTCTCACGCGTTGTACTTGAATAGCTCCTATGAAATGGATGCAATTCAATTGTAAACCTCTTGGATTATGCAAGAAATTGACACAGCTCTATTCTTTAACCCTTTAGCAAATACAATTTATGCTATCTTGAAAAATATGGTTGCAAACAATCTATAAAATTCATTCTGTTATGATTATATTACAATTTCATTGATAGAATCAGCAAATGATGCTTGCTTAATCTACAGAGGGATATTCCCTTATATCTATCGTGGCGATAGATATAGAAAAATATCGGTTAAAAATTTCTCGCTATCTTTTAAAAAAGCATATAATAAAAAACGTTATTTATTTCTTTTCTTGGGAAAAAGGCAACTGAAAAGTATAAAAATATAGTTTTTCAATAATATTATGTCAAAAGATTCAGATACATTTTTATCGATGTCATTTATAGGACAGTGCTTTAGATTTACACAGATATTCCCCACTTTTTGTGATCTATGGTAAAATACTTGTATTACCCCGAAACTGTTGGGGTAAGAATAAAACACGGTCTTTGGTCTCGTCCGTTTCACATAACACATGCAAATCTACATTTATTTCCCGATACACCATTAAAAACAGTGGTATACGTGTACTCTGGGCGAGCAATGGTCTCAAATACAAAAAAAAATGAAAGCACTTCTCTCCCTCCATTGAGCGCATATCCTGAATATTTTTTTCCACGTTACGTTGACCTTCACCTTTAGCCTATAAAACAACTGGCTATCAGATACCAGCAAGCACTATTCCTGTATTAAGATGGGTAATCAAAGATGTGTCCGTTTTCATTTTTCTAGAGCTTTTTCTGGTATGCAAATAGGGAAATGACTTCAAACTGCAGTCCATCCTCGTTTCCGTTCTTGTTGTTTGTTCATGAGTACACATACAGTTTTCTGCCTTGAACGAGATGCATTAGTTTGTTACAGCTCCAAGCTTCGTATGGGGCTGTGTATGCCATGAAGAAATCATCGTGGAAGTCTACTTCCTCATTGAAGCCTTACTTCAAATTCCGTATCTACTCATCAGGCATTAAAGTGAGATTTCTTCTGGTTTGACGCAAAACTAACAAAACATACGAACATTTTACTTTTTCTCTTTTCAACAATGAATCAAATAAGTCTTGTTATGGCACATAGAATACCAGGTACCGTATTTTTCCGAATATAAGTGATTTACACTCTTTGTACAGTCACTGTTTCGTCTTGTTGTGTCTGCTATCTCTGCGTCATACATTTTCTCGAGTAAGACGTACATATTTTTTCATCTTTTGTGTCCAAGTTTAAACAGATAGTGAAATATTCGTAAACAGCAAGTCTTTGGATACTCTCAGCAAATTGCAACAGACTTTGACTATCACAAGCAATGACAAGATCGTGCGACACTGATTTCAGCCAAATGTATACCACTGTCTGTAAATCTTATATTTTTGGACCTCGTCAAGTTCCTCAAGTCAGTTGAGGATGTAATTGCGGTCTGAAGAATATATTCTGTCAACTTCTGATTCCCAACAGTACTCAACGACACCACAATGGAAGCAAGCATTCACACCTGTCCAACCTCCTCTGCGTAGTATGCATTATAGTGACACATTTGTTCCTCGAACTTCTTAATGGAGACTGGTATTGGTTTCCATGATGCGGGTGTTTCCTATGGGTTGAAAGGAGACGTGAATGAAAAGGTGGAGAGGACGATGAATTCTAAGGTGGTGCTTGAATGAAGTGGAGTACTTTACGGGCTTGAAATTAGGGCTGTCACGATTTTTCAATTTAGGAATCGATTAATCGTCAAAATAATCGATAATAATCGATTAATCGTACCTAGATGACCCACATCCCTCTCCCTCTCTTTGAAGTCGCTAAAAAATGAAGTTCAAGTCAGCTGACCTACCTCAAGTAAACAACGAAGACGATCAACTTTTAGGTACATTCAAAGCTTTGATGTTCTGAACTTTTGAACCGTCAGTGTAATAATCAAGACCGGTCGGCAGTTGCGATCTTCGCAACTGCCGACCGGTCTTGATTATTACACTGACGGTTTAAAGATTCAGAACATCAAAGCTTTGATGAATGTACCTGGAAGACAAATGCTTCCAACGGCTTCTTGGGGTTTAACATCGATGTTCTTAACTCAATACCTTTAGAAACAATAGTTTTTTTCATCAAATTTTCTTTTAATTATTAAACATCTAAAACGGGATACAATTTACCGATTATTCGACAACGAAAAATACTAATCGATTTCGCCGTGACCGATCAACAATCGATTAATCGATTGATCGTTACAGCCCTACTTGAAATATTTCATAATTGTAATTGTTCTTTGCTATTGTACTATTGTGAGACCGCCATGTTTATTTAATGGGAGGTACTCGATCGGTTGTGTCAACAATGTTATACAGCTGGTCATATGGTATGGGATGTGTTCAGTTCCACGCTAGTAGTTTAAAAGAGTTTAACATCCTTAAACATTTAAATCCGAAAAAAAAATTGTCACTAAGTTCCTTCCAGTTAATACGGGTTTACGGTACCAGTTCGGTACAAGGAAAACTACTGTTTGATGGAACTTGTGTTCAGTGACGTATAGTGTCAAGATGCCAATGTCGATGAACTACTAACCGAGAAATTCTGCTTCCATAGATTACACAACAACATACTACTGACACTGTATCCGAACTCTTCTGGCATTGCTACTTTGTCTATCTTTCTATTGATGCACCAGTCAATACGGTATATTTCTACCTTCAATCTCATCACTATTATTACCACTGTAACTACATATATGATGTGTGCTTATGCGAACAATGTACACACGACACAGCCTCGTACATTGGCGCGTGCGACATTCCTCACAGCCAGGCTTGTCCGTTCTTATACTCACTGTCGGCCCATGACACATCGATTTTTAGATGCGCTGTATCTTAGGTTATAATTTTTAGAGGGTCACAGTTCAGGTCATTACCCAAGAATCGTCAAACGTAAAATATACGATAATAATATGAGTACTACTAACCATCTATATAGAACACCTTTTCCCTATACTCTCAATACAAATCCGCCATCTTGTTTTTTGAGGAGCGATTCTGTTTTGAGAGGCATGCATCACCGATGACTCACGCATTCTCGTGTCACCGACGACGCAGGTGCGTCAGTGGTGACTCACGTGTGTCCTTCACACATAACCACGTCGACTGTTCCCCCTATTATTTAGCTAACATGAGACCATAGGGCTTTTCCTTATGCCAACATGGTGTGTCCAGAATAAGATCACCGCTTTTTCCCATGATGTGGCCAGCATGAGGTGTACAGAATGAGATCACCAGTTTTTTTTCATGGCCAGCATGAGGTGTCCAGAACAGAATGAGCTCACCGTGATATTTCCAATGGCGTGGCCAGCACAATGTGTCCACAATAAGATCATTGTTTATTTTTACTATGACGTGGCCAGCACGATGTGACCAGAAAGAGATTACCGTTTTTTTTTCTATGACGTGGCTAGCATGAGGTATCCAGAATGAGATCACTATTTTTCTTTTCCTATTATGTGGCCAGTATGGGGAGGCCACAATAAGGCCATTGTTTTTTTCCCATGGCCAGCACGATGTTCGGCCAGCATGAGATCGTCGTTAATGCCAGACTGAATCAGTGGGGTTTTCCTACGATGTGGCAAACGGCCCCACTTAAATATTCCAAGCCGTTAAGTCCATCCCCGCCCATGTTCTTTTCTTTGTGCACTAATAGGAATGTATATGCCTCCACGTTCACACGGGTAATACAGGTAACGAATCACATGTTTTTCGAACACGCAAGGAAATCTATATTCAGCAGGAAAATCGAAAAGCTGTTCAGTGATTGAGAATTGCACGTCCCGCCTAATAATCAGTTATGTACCATAAACAAGCATCTGTTTTGATCCAATAGATGTACACATACGCTTCGAATTTATGAAGAAGTCTACAGCAAAGCCCCATCAAACAGCTATGTATAGCGAAGGTAATTACCGCACGCACGCACGCACGCACGCACGCACGCACGCACGCACGCACGCACGCACGCACGCACGCACGCACGTTTTTTTCTCTGGATATTTTACATACACAGATATATTTATTAGCATTACTTCATATTTTATGATGTTTATTAACTGGTAGAGTGCTGGAAGCCCATATTTGGGCTTTACTCTGAAGTGTCAGTACCAGCTCTTAAAGGCTTCATATTTTGTGGATGTTGTTCATACCACCTTTGAAGTGAAATGATTTAGTCTGTTAGGATTTGCCTTGTTACAATTTATGGGAGAGTGCCTATATGCACTCTCCCATAAATTGTAACAAGGCAAACATATGTGAATACGTTTTGATGACCAAAAATATAATTCAGCACTCTACCAGTTAAAAGATGGACATAGGTTACACCAAACTGACATTTGGATAATCAATGACACTGAACACGCATTTTATCATTATTGCCGTTTGCTGTGACTGACTGCATCTGTTGAAAATAACTCAGCGCGCATCAAAAGATAAAAAGAGGGCAAGCGAGATGTGTTCGTTTTCAAAATTCGTCTCAGTGGTTAGCTCCCGTGATAGGCAGAGAGCGAACGCAAACATTTGTCTGTGAACAAGAATGTCAAGTTCCTGTATTGTTCTTAACCCATACATGGTTGCGATGATTAGGCACTGAGGGCTCGAAGTCAAATTAGTACCCTATTAACGCCATAAACTCATGAAACTAAAACACGCCTGGAATCTCGCATGTCTTTCCACACAATCCAAATGGGCGTGGTTATAGTTGAAGCCGATAAACATTGTGCAAGCCACAAGAAAGTAGATCTAAAATAACTCGTTATTCTGGTGTTTTGTATCTCATGTTTTTGCAGATAACAAACTAGAATTTACTGTAATATAATATTCGTCTTTTGACTTAACAGTGAACACGATGCACCTGCTATGAATATACAAATTTGCCAATCAGACAGTCTGTATGTTCGTAAACGAAACTCTGTGTACAGGATACAACAATGGTGCACTTGTCTTCAACCAATGCTAATCCTGCTTGTGTGGAGTTAGCACGTTGGGGGGTCTGGCAGTTACGCGTCGTGTCTCGGTGGTTCTCTCCGGGTATTCGGCTTCCTCCACCCGTGAAACTGTCCGGCACGAGGTGACCCTGGTTGACAAAAATGTCGTTAAATTCCAATAAATAAATACATAAATAAATATAGGAAACAAGAAAAATTGCTACAGATTTGCCATCCACTTGGGTAGGTATCAAAACGCTTCTGAGTTTATTTCTGTTCTTCTCTATTTTGTTTGTCTTGTGCTTTTCGGTTCCACAATCTGGTTTGTGAGAGGAATAAAAAGTACAAAATATACTCCCTTCCTCTTTCCACAGATTATCTTAAACTCTTTGAAACTGGCTTCCAAATACGTACACACCACACAACGCGTATTACTATCACCATCTCTACAGAATACAGGAGACGGTTGGATCTAGTTTTTTTTTTTTGCACCCCGCCCCCTCATCCCACCATGTCCACGGAGAAAAGCTTCTTTTTGCTGGTAATTTCACATAATAATATGTTATGTAAAACTGTCTGTTTTTTTTTATCAGAGAATTTGGGGCGTGGCCTGGCAGCGAGATCACACGCACCAGTTAAGCAGAAAAGAGAACCTGGTGTCTTTTATATAAGACAATAGCCAGTTTCAGAAAAGTTCTCAGCTTTTCTACATTGTTCTGTACACATCAGCCTCCGGTGTGTGCATCACTTTTAAAACTATCGTGTTGAATACTGCAAACCACATAGGTTTTTTGTCCATTCGATAAATCTAATCTTTTACGTCCATACGAACATGATTTGGTATGCTTCATTTGTTCTGATACTATCGCCATTCTGTATTTGCTGTTTGTGGAGGCATGACTGCAGCTTACTCGTGAGATTTAAGAACATTAATAACTGATCTGCTTTCCAATAGTAATTTCATAGGCAGTGAATTGCAGGCCTGAACAATATCGCAATTATGTTGGTTATTGAATTCATTTATTTAAAAAATTGTATGAAACGTTGTGGTCTCATTTCGGTAGTTCGTGTGATTTTGTCCGCCAGGTGGCTTCATGCTATTTCAATCAACAAGTTGTAAAACTACACGTATATTTTTGCAACCTTTTGGTCCCAATAGTCAGCAAAATCGAAGTGGGTCAATCATACATAAAATGCTGTTTGAGCGGTGGCTCAGTGGTTACTACATTGAACTTCAAACCGAAAGGTACACGTTTCGTTCCCTGCCAGTAACAGCGTTGTGTCCTTGGGCAAGGTACTTCATCCCGATTGTCCGCGTGGGGTCACGATGGCGCTGTGTACTAAGGAGTACTGTACGTCTATTGTGCACTTGTCTTCAACCAATGCTAACCCTGCTAGTGTGGAGTTAGTACGTTGGGTAGTCTGGCAGTTGCTGGCCGTTGCTTGGTTGTTCTCTCCGGGTACTTCGGCTTCCTCCACCCCTATAACTGTCCGACACGAGGTGACCCTGGCTGTCGTAAGTGTCGTTAAGTACCAAAACTAAATAAATAAATTGATGGCGTATCAATCCCTTTCTGAAGCCTGCGTAACTTTCTACAGTTTTCGGATCAACATTGCTACTAAGGACTGTATCTCGCAGTTATTACATTGTCAGTTGAATATTTTTTTCTATGAATGTATCGTCCCCTTTGTTACATCGTCACGCAAATTCGAAGATAGCAAACAAATGTCTCGTCCCCTGAGTTCCAATGTGTTCTATGTGCCAGGCACATAGAACTCATTAGAGCTCAGGGGACAGTTTGTAGATTTCAGATCTTTGGAAATTAATTCATTTTCCAACTTGGCCCAAGAATCACGTGATGAAAACAAGCATGTTTCCCAACACAATGTACATTTCGTTGTCTTTTATTTTCTTCTGAAAGTTTTCAAGACGTCGATGATGAAATGATGAATATGCTTTCTCTGAGTATGGAGTGTAATTTTTTTTTTTATTTTCAACACGGACATTAGAATTAACGATCTATTTCTTGTTATTCTTGTCGGTTACTTTTGCGGCTGGCAATTTCTTTGTCATCAAAAGCAAAAAAAAAAAAAGAAGAATTTTGAAGCAGTGGATAAATTCAAGTTTTTGTGAACTTTTGTCATTAATTAGGTATATAATATATCGCTATTCACCACTTTAATTCCTATTTATGGTGTTGTTGAAATTTCAGAAAAATGTCAAAAGTTTTGTTAAGATAATCATGTATCTTTGGTCTTCCAAACTTCCTCTGAAGTAAAAGGATTCACAAGGGCTGAGGTTGGGAGACTCCGTAAGGACGTACGTCTGAGCAATCATCGATTCTCGGGCTCAGATCCGTTCATTAATTGGGTACGAACTTTGCGATCGATGTATAGAAGCACTTTGAGGCATATTTGGAAGACATATTTGCACGGCCAGTAATCTGCAGAGTGCAATGAAATGAAACTCTACCAGGACGTTGTGTCCTGTCCACTACATTCCCCCTCAGACATGAAACTATGAAAAAGAGTTAGGCGGTTAAAAGTTGTTGAGTATTGTATATTTATAATAATTATTGCAACTCCCCCCCCCCCCCTCCCCCATCCCCACATCACCACCACATCTAAGATACCGGGTGTTTTTTCAAGAAATTACCAAGTTCTCATTAACACCGCCGGGGATATTTCGCATTTGAAATTACCCATCATGTTAAGAGTTCTCATAATATTTACATTTTCTGGAAGCTTTTAGTGTGGTCTTTTTCCGGGAAAAAACAAAACACAATCAAAACTTTACCGTATCATTCAAATACACTCAGCTGAATGGTACAGTTAATTGCTTAAATGGGTCAAAATGATCGAAATATTCTCATTATGGGGATAAATTTCCAATTTTCGTACATCACATGAGAAAAACTATGCTATAGGAATTATTTATTTATTTCCCCACTTAGGATTTTACAACTTAAGATGAACATTCTGACAAAGAAAAAAACATATGGGTTTCTTATTCATTGTTAAAGTGTAATGAAAACAAATACTGTTTTCCACTTAAGGACACGTTACTGTTTCTTCATCTGATTATATCGGTTTTCTAAAAAAATTCTCATTAACACGGCCGTGGCTATTTCGCATTTAAGTTATCTCCCATGTTTACAGTCATCATGTTTTTCATTTTCTGGAAGCACTCAGTGTGGACTTTATTGGAAAAAACAACACAAAAACCCAAATCTTGCTCTGTAATTCCAATACACTCAGCTCTGGCACACTTAATTAGTCAAAATGTTCTCCCTTTGGGGATAACCTTCCAATTTTCGTGCAGCAGCGATAACATTATGTTATAGGAATTATGTATTCCCTCACTGAGGAGTTTACAAAATAAAATAAACATTCTGACAAAAAATTACATATGGGTTTCTTATTCATTTTTACAAAAGGGTTTCTCAAAGCAAATTTACACAAAAATTGTCCCATTTGCCACCTGCAAAAAAGCTCCAACCAGGTCTGGGTTATTCATTAAACACTTCTGTGTGACCTTCACCTCCAACTGAAATTTACCTGGTTGTACGCAGTTTTAAACGAGACCATCATCGGATTATTCTTGCCATATCACCATTCATGTCCATTATTTACTAATCCACAAGATCACAAAATAAAAATTACAAAACAAATTATGGCTCAAAGTAGCCATTTGGCCGAGAATATCCAATCACCCCTGATATGACACTCATCCCCCTCAATTCACCCATTTGACCAAGCATCATTGGCTGATTCTATCAATGAAATTGTAATATAATCATAACAGAATGAATTTTATAGATTGTTTGCAACCATATTTTTCAAGATAGCATAAATTGTATTTGCTAAAGGGTTAAAGAATAGAGCTGTGTCAATTTCTTGCATAATCCAAGAGGTTTACAATTGAATTGCATCCATTTCATAGGAGCTATTCAAGTACAACGCGTGAGAATATCCAGTCTCAAATTATCTTAACTCATTAGAACATATTCTGGAACTAAGAGTTCTCCATATAACTATATCCGTTAACCCTTTACCTAAAATGAAAAGCAGATGACAATTGCAAAAACAATTCTTGAATAATTATGTTTTCATTTGTTGTCTCAAACACATAGGTTATGACCCCTCGTAGGAACGAGCGCGACGAGCTCGTTCCAACGAGGGATAATAACCTATGTTGTTGAGACAAACAAATGAAAAAAATAATGAAAATTAATTGGAGTTTTTTTTTAGAATAGTGCTGGCCGGTTTTGGACGTGACGTTGGGCAAAGGGTTAACATCAGTGCATAATGTCAGCTCCTAACCAGGTCTGGATTAGTCATTAAACACTACTGTGTGGCCTTGACCTCCAACTGAAATGTACCTGGTTTTACACAAGACCATCATCGGATTACTTTGGTCATATCACTTCGCATGAGCATTATTTACTGAATCCACACCATCATAAAATAAAAATTGGAAAAAAATATGGTCCAAAATAGCCATTTGGCCGAGAATATCCAATGACCCCTGATATAACACTTTAGTAGGAAACTTGACCTATGACACGCACGAGCGTTCCAAAACTCCACTTGTTTTGATATCAGTGTGGTCATACACTTACAGACTAATAGGCGTCCTGTCTTCATTCTGCGGAACTCACAAGACAAAGTGATGTTAATACTGATTTCCAGCAAAGTATATTGTATATGTAGAATAAACTTATAGTGTTTTTAAGAAAAAAAATTATTCTACGAGTAGAATATTTTTTTTACTTGGAAACTCTATACGTTTATTTTGTTTATCCCATAAATATTTTACAGGGCAGTCGGGGCGAAATCGTGCTGTTACTCGCTACAAAACACAACGAGAAGGTCCAATTCGAAGACAAGAAAAAAGGCCCAAAATAAAAAAAAAAACGGCGCAATAATCCCCCTACAAACCTGAGCTAAGCTTGCAAAAATACTTTATTAAATGAACATTGTGAAGTGTTTTCTCCTGACATTGTGTAATACTTTCCAACAGGTTTAACGAAAACAACAAATGAACTGTTACGTATACTACACGAATTCGGTAGAGGACAGAGGTCAACAAGTCCGTCTCTACTGTAGAAATAAATTATTTCAGTGTTAAATCAATGGGGAAAATTTATCACCTTACCAGGTGAATAAAGCAAAAATTTATCCAAGGCTTTTATTGTTCGAATAAACAGACATTTATGGGATAAACAGTTTTAAGTAATGAAATCTCTTAATATACACAAACGTTTATATTCCCCTGTAAACACATTTTCAGAGGGTACACTGGAGCCACTGCGGCAGGCTGGCGTTTAGGAGTTTGGACTTCTGAAATCTTGTGGAGCGACTTACCTCCGCATTTCCTAAAATGGTCTGGTATACCTGACCTACAACGAGTCGATATGAGCGTGTCAGAAATTGTATGCGGCTTGACTGGAAAGTTACAGACCTAGTCAGAGTGAGCCAAGAATGTTGATACATATACACCTGGAACTTAATTGAGCACCCCCTGTTTTTTTTCGCAGTGGTGTTAATAGAAAATGTCATTACTTTCATGCTATCTTTCAGATGGTTAAAAGTGATTGTTTGCGGAAAGAATGGTCTATTGACAAACGGAAGACAACACAAATATGCAATATTTTAATGGCGCTGATTACACATATTTGTCACAAATTTTCTTGATGAAAAAAATGTTCTATCGACAAGTATCGTGCTGGAACGGTCCATGACGAAACAATGCTGGTAATTAAGGACAAAAAAATGTAACCTGTGATTTCCTGAACACAGTAGCAACATCTGACGTCAATAGCGAGTGTATCCACCAAGGGCCCAGATGACAGCCTGAACCCTCCATCTAATGCTACCAGTGAACCTTCGGATACTTTCCAGAGGACACTGCTCCCGCTCCTCATGAAAGCAGCTTCCAACTCGGCCAAATTCTGTACAGACGGATCCCTTGCTTGCACAGGACATCCAAGAAAGTACCAGATGTGTTCTAAGGGATTCAAATCGGGGCTCATTGCAGGCCAAGGTAGTGTTGTAATAGCATTATTCCGCAGGAATGCTCCCATAGCATGGGAACGATGTGGCCTTTGTTGTCCATGAATACAGGACGAGTAGCCAACGGATGGTCGTGAAGTTGAGACACGACAGCCGGATTCAGAATCCTCCGAATGTACCGATGGCCTCTGAGATTCCCACGTACTGTCACCAAATCAAATTTATGATCATGAGAGCGGCATCCCCAGATCATTACTGATCTTTCACCATAAGGTGGGTCTGATGTTCTTATGCTGGTAAGCAGTATTTCTATGCCTCCACGCTGTCATGCGACTATCTGTGACGTGAAGCAGGAATCTACTCTCGTCTGACCAATGGACTCTCCTCCACGTCCTGAGATTCCAATGCTGTCGTGCCATACACCTCTCTAAATGTCGTCTTTGATGCCGATCGGACAAAGCTGGGCGCCTAATGACCCTTCTGGGCCCAATACCCGGTGCTTTGAGACGGTTTCGGACAGTTCTGTTACGCAAACGCCTGTTGGGGGAGCCAAAAGCGTTTCAAAACCTTACTTGAAGCAAAGGGTTCACGCCTAACGATACGTGCCAGATTCCGATCTTTCTTCATTTGGTGTTGTCTTGGCCTTTGTCGGTCCTTAACATCGTCGGTTTGTTGATGTGTTTGGACATGTCTGCTGGTGACAGAATGACTACACTAATTTGCCTTCCAAAAGCTTTGATTGACATGCATATAATACACATGCATGCCAACAATTTGCCATATAAGTGCCTCTGACAGTCTCCTCCTTGATCTCCACAAGCTAGCCTCCCCACACCTTTAATGTCATAGGCGTTTCATAGCAAATTGTACTTGCATCAATGCTAGAACAGTTGAGTATCTGCTCTCCGATACAAGTGCTGATATGAACAGCAAAAACGTCTAGTTGTTACAAATAAATGGTGTTTGGTATAAAATACTCCAGTTGGTTTTAAAAATCTTTTTCCTATACCAAAACTCGTCTTCCTAACAGAATTCAAAAAATGTTTAAACACGAGAAGTATTTTAATAATAACAACAAAAACAGAATATTAAAAATATCTATGGGAAATGCATTGTTCACATGTTCGTTTGATAGTCATTGGGGTGGCTTCGAGTCAAATCGTGGCTGCTTCCTGGTGCAGCTAAGACCTGATCCGCAACCACCAAATCAATAATGAACTATTTGTACCTGACTTAATGATTTTATGGAACATCATTACGGCGTGAGATATTTTGTACAACTGGGTGCATTAATGGAATTAAAAATGTTCAGTTATGTGGGGATATCAGCTACTCATTTTAGCGTGCAAGAATTAGATACCAAATAGAGAGAAACCGTAAAAAAATGTGAACGGAATGTGCGTTTGATGACTAAAAAATAATGACTCGATTATACCTTGTCAAGCGTAAGCGTGTTTGTTGTTCTTTTTTCAACATTACCATTTAGCGGGAAAAAAACTCACCTATTTGTTATCTAAATCTGAATTTCGTTTAATTTAAATAAATAAAAGACAAAGGATAAACTCGAAAGTTTGCCAGCCGCAAATAGTGTCTTAATTCTGCCAAAATACGGCAATAGAAGAGGGAAACAAAATTGTCAACTCACGAGCACAAAATGTAAAGCCAGGGACCAAGGAATTTCAAACTAAAGCACATTCCCATATTGCCTGTTTTGTAGTATTGTTTTTTTTAAAGGAGCCAATACTATAAAACGTTTCCAATTGAATTTTCTCAAATTGTATTTTGTACTTACTAATATAACTGACCAAATTGAATCTAGGGCTGTCACGATTTTTCAATTTAGGAATCGATTAATCGTCGCAAATAATCGATAATAATCGATTAATCGTACCTAGATGACCCCATCCCTCTCTCTCTCTTTGAAGTCGATAAAAAATGAAGTTCAAGTCAGCTGACCTACCTCAAGTAAACAACGAAGACGATCAACTTTTAGGTACATTCAAAGCTTTGATGTTCTGAACTTTTGAACCGTCGGTGTAATAATCAAGACCGGTCGGCAGTTGCGATCTTCGCAACTGCCGACCGGTCTTGATTATTACACTGACGGTTCAAGGATTCAGAACATCAAAGCTCTGATAAATGTACCTGGAAGACAAATGCCTCCAACGGCTTCTTGGGGTTTAACATCGATGTTCTTAACTCAATACCTTTAGAAACAATAGTTTTTTCATCAAATTTTCTTTTAATTATTAAACATGTAAAACGGGATACAATTTACCGATTATTCGACAACGAAAAATATTAATCGATTTCGCCGTGACCGATCAACAATCGATTAATCGATTGATCGTGACAGCCCTAATTGAATCATTAACATTTTAAAAGATATGTCAAGTTGCCTTTTGAAAATGCTAATGGTTCATTTCATCCCATTTAAAGTCATAACTAGAAAATACAATTTTAGAAAATATAATTGTAAAGGTTTTTTTTTTTATAGAACTGGCCCCAGTTCGTCAGTCTTTGATGTAAGCGTGTAAATTTAGTTATTCACGTTAGTTTCGGTGAAGGTAATTTCGTAAATTGCTATTTACTTCGTTGATATTCAATCCCGTTACATAACTGGAAAGCTTCCTCTTCATTTTCGTTAATTTCATGGAACTTTTAAATTAGTCTTTTGGTTTAGTGGGGGTCGTCGCCAACAGAGTGCAAGGTTAACATTTTGCATGACGCCAGCAGAACTATCGACAACAATTCCGCATCGTTACCCCACCGCTATTAGCTTACAATGGTAAACCTACAACATACTGCTGCGATCTGACAACATTAAGGCGACCGCGCTGCCTATGGGTTGTATACATTATCATCGGTTGCAGTGTACCTTAGATTAATCAGAGAAAAACTGATATCCCATTTACGTCAATAGTATATCATCCTCTTCCAACAACATTCCCTGGAAAGCTATATCATTACTTTTATTGATTTCAGTGAAGCAGGGCGGAATAAGATGCCATCATAGGTCGAACAGTGATTAACATGGCAAGACAAGCACTGTACCTTTCATAGGAGATTATACTGATCTTCTCCTTATCCTATAGTACTATGACATACCTACTTCTAATATCGATATATCTTTCATCGAGTTCTAGGTAGAAGAAGAGAAATAGCTCCGCTCTCTGAGTTAACAATGTGAGGTAATATAAGTTATCTCCGCCAACATATATGGTATATGGAGATTTAATACCAGGATGTCAGTTTTTGACACCGATCCACAAGCGAGGTGTTTAAATGGGACATCCAGATATTAAATCTTCATATACCAAACATGTTGGCGGAGATAACGTTTTTGTCCCGTTTGAAACACAATACAAACATAGTGGAAATAAATGTGTGGACGCATTTCTCATGCTTCGCAATCACCTGGACCAAATTCGTAAATAGTTTTCGTTTTATAAACGCTGAAGTCAACAGATAGAGTTACATATCTTGGGTCGTTAAGGAAACAAGTAAACTGTATTTTGTTGACATATCGTTCCCTGAGTTCCAATGTGTTTTATGTGCCTACTGGCTCACAGAACACATTGGAACTCAGGGGACGATATTTGCTCTTATTTTATTTTTCTCAAGTTGTTTCATTTAATTACTCGACTATTTGATTTATAACGGCAAAATATAATCCAATTGTCGAAAATCTGATAATATTTGTGACTATTTTCAGGTTGTTTGGTTCGATTTTTATATTGAGGCGAGGGAATGCGAAAAGCTTTCATTTAAACCGCATACCCCGGATGTTTCGCGTGCCCATATACCCTGGATGTTGCACGCTCTCACATACCTTGGTTGGTGGGTGCATCTTTTGCCGTGGCTATTTGTCCAAGGGTTTCTGACCAATCAAAACACAGATTTTATCGAGATATAGGAACAACTGTAAATATAATGTGTCTTAATGCACTCAAAGACATTGCTTTTTCTTTTTGTTTAGAAAGTAGTCTATAAAATCTATCCGCCCTAATGATCCCAACGGTTGGGGGATGTAATTCTAAGATAAACATTTTGACCCTGTTATGTTCGGTTTCTGAGCAAATGACTATTATAATCCCTGATGGGTACGGGTGTGGGATGGGAAAATCTCACCCGAGGGCAAGATATTTGGGCCAGACAAGAGGCTTGCCGAGTGTCTGGACCAAATATCTTGTCCCGAGAGTGAGATTTTCCCATCCCACACCCGTACCCATCAGTGATTATTCCCCCCCCCCCCCCCACCATACAGCGGTTACGTTAGCCAGAGGTAATCGGCGGTCACGTGCTGATATAATCAACTCATTTGGTATTCGTTGTTTTGAAAAACTAATGACACCATCGGAAAGAGCATGCAAAAGTTATGTATGTACCAAAGGTATATACCACGAAATCAATTAGGAACGGTGGCATGTTGGGGTTTAAAGAGTTTTAGAGCATCAAAGTCTGAACACATGGCATTGTGATGACGTCAATATGAATTAGTTGGTAGCCATATACTATGCATCGCGTCATAATAACGTTATAAATGTATAACGTCACGTGGGTAGGGTGAGATACATCTGTCTCTTCCTGCTATCTCACCCTGGACAGACGTATGTTACACATGCAGTGGGGGAGAAATATTGATATGTTGGCATCTGATTCCTATTATTGTAACATGAATGGTAGTTGTTTGCACTCTGCTGTTCATTTCTAGAACATCACAATATTTGGACTTGTGCGACCTTCTTATGCCACTGTTGGATATAAACATACGATTTGGTGGATATTTCTAGTTGATGTAAACATCAGCATGAATATGTACACTGAGCAGTCATCTCGTATACCAAGAAGCCGTTCCGCTCGATTAACATCGAAGCTCATTGACCACTTTTGGTTCATTTGTAGTCTATGCGAACCTTATAAAATTTGAAATTGTGGGTGCTCCACAAGAATGTTGTACACATGACGCAGGTTATTTGAGGATGACCACCCCTGTGATAGTACAGCGTATTTTGTCGCATTGTGCGCATAAGTTCCGTCTCCATGTCAGAAAATATACACAAAAATATGAAAAAGAAATCGATTTTTATTAATTTTTGCCGCCGTTTTGTCAGCCGTGCTGAATTCAGATGAATAATTCCAATGTGAAATGCATCTCTAGTTATTATAGAACAAATATCTAATATAATAGAGCCATCTTCTAACGATTCAGGAATGCATGATGTCATCAAACCAACTTCGGTCGATTTCTCACAGTCGGTGGCCATCTTGATTTTTTTTTATACGCGCGCGAGTTTGAGCTCGTTCTTTTCTCTGTTGTTGGGGATGGTTCGTAGATTCGAAAAAGGTTAAAACCAAATCTGTACATTTTTTTCTAGTTCAGCCAATTTTAGTCGCATTTTGACTGGACTATATGCCTCCGCGTGGAATATCTCAAATGCGCCTAATCGTCTTTATAATAATAGTGATTAGCCGATAAGGATATGCAACCGCCACCTGCTTGCCGATTAGTTGTGCACACAATCTTCCGGTTGTGAATGCCGATGTCAGATAGTAACAACCAAACGAAGGAGTTTGTTTTAGAATGCATAGAACAGGGTCAATTTTGCAGTACAGTCAGGTTGGTTGGTCTGTTGACCCCAAGAGTATGTCAGTGTGTGTGTTGAAATAAAAATATCACATCAGTGGAAACATGTTAACAGCGCAGCGTCTTTGTTCAACAATCAAAGACGCTGCGCTGTTAACTTATTTCTGCTGATGTCGCATTTCATTGAGTCATCCCAAAACACGTGGGACATGTATCATGAGAAGCAATCAATGGGAAGACCAGAGCAATCAATGAGATTAGGCCAGTCTTGATTCCTGCTAATAATTGCGGCAAATTATTAAGTTTGTTTGGGCTTGTATGAGATTGTTAATCAGACGTAAACACAAACAATTTTGATCCAGTGGTGTTCCATGTAAACCATCGGTATGGGCCGATGTTCAAACACCTCTACCGATGGCTTAAAATCGGCCGATGTCAGATGCGATTTCCGAACATCGGTCAATCACTACTTTATAAAAGTTTATACAACTCGAAAAATATGAACATTTACTGATGTAGGTAAGTTATTGATTCAGTGTAAGAGATTGTTGACGGAATGTATTTTGGGACAAGTTTTCTGGTAAGACTCGTCTCGCGTGTAAGTAATTTGCACCAGTCGAAAAGGTAACGATGCGCATTTTCAGCTTCGTTGCCACACTTGCAATTTGGGTTGTCTTGAATATAAGTCTGGTACATCTCAGATTACAAGTCACCACAAGAATTAAGTAATCTGCAGTGTATATGTTGAGTGCTATGAGGCAACTGTTAAAATATATAGTTATGGCAAATAAAAATATGTTTAACGAAAATATACGGATGGCCTGCACGAGTCCCTTTTGAAATACTTCATTAACCCTTTACCTAACATGAAAAGCAGACGACACTTGCAAACAAAAATTCTTGAATAACTATTATTTTCATTTTTTGTCTCAAAAACATAGGTTATGACCCCTCATTGGAACGAGCTCGACGAGCTCGTTCCAATGAGGGGTCATAACCTATGTTTTAGAGCCAGAAAATGAAAAAAATAATGAAAATTAATTGGCGATTTTTGAGAATAGCACTGACCGGTTTTGGCCGTTACGTTAGGTAAATATACAGAACCACACTTATGTTTGAATGGGTTAACGATTACTGAACTCGAGCGTGTGGCGCAGGGATACCACGAGAGCCGGTAGGCTCGAGTGGTTATCCCAGCGCCACACGCTCGAGTTCAGTAATCGTTAACCCATTCAAATATAAGTGTGGTTCTGAATTTATTACACACCCAACCCTGAAAAAAAATTCACTGTAATTAATCGCTAATTTAATTAAATAGTCGACGATTTGAACGGTTGAAAGAATTTTAGAGAGAAACGGGCAATTTTGTCAGAGAACCAGTCTAAAGTCTTTGACCTTGCCACCTGTAGAATCGCTGTTGATTCATTTTGTTCCCCAAAAAATGTCGGTCCGGCCACTTAAAACTGAAAAGATTGCGTTCATCATATCAGCCGTCACAAATTATGTGATCTCAAATGTGTTTTCAAAATTGGGTGTGCAGGCATCATTATATCTGGAGGATGGAAAATGTACAAGGATTTTAATTTAAATACGGTGCGAACTGGCCGCTCTGTTTAAATTTCGTGCCATTTAAACTGAAAGTGAAACTAAAATAGAAGTTTGAACTCTGCTTGATTTTACATGCACTAGATCTACTGCCACTAGGCTATCGCCTATCTCATGTGGACATCGGTCATTTCTGTTCTGCACTGTAACAAAAGCACACATTGGACGAGAAAAGACATTTTGTGCAATAACTTACCCTTCCGGCGCATTCATTCTATCGTTCAGAGTAACTGAGGCAGTTTGAGATTCCATTCTGAGTGAACTTTGCAGTCTTGGTAAGTTAGCACCTTATTTTTCAACATTATAATGTTTCTGACTTGAAATTTAGCCTTCTTTTTATTTATCTCAAGTCTTGATAACTGTTGTTTGAAACGGGCTGCACTTACAAAATAAAGGCTTTAGGTTGTCCACATTTACTACAGATACAACATGTATACAAAGGGAGAAATATATTGCACGATAACTGCAAGAAAATGTCATGTCTTGTCTCCACAAGTAGTTAAGGCTGTACACCTATTCCCCCCCCCCCCCCCCCACGCATCTATAACCTGACAGCATTTTCTCAAAAGCTCACGAAATGAGTATCCAACAGTCTTAGTCAGAGGCTCAAAGAGAAATCAGGGGGGCGGGGGTGGGGGGGGGGGGGACTCTCACAGTAAGCTCCAACTTATTTTGGTTGATAATGTTTTCAAAGATTGATTAATGTTTACATTATTTTGTGCCAGTAATAAAACTATACTTCACCAGTTTGTTATCTGATCGGGTCTGTCAATATTTTTTTCTTGGTATCTGGTTTCAAAACAAAATAATTTTTTATGTGTCTGCTCCAATATCTTGTCAATCTTAAATTTGGAATTTGGTATTTTGAATTTGCATTTAGTAAGAAGTTTTAAAGAGGACTGATAGAATGTGACTAATGATAGGCTTTTGGACATTTTCTTGGGGATGGAGGCTGACCAATCAAACTGCCCTGAACTATTGTTTCAAAATCAAAATGCAGATCCTTTCTTCGAATTTGCCTTTGAAAATGATCTGCCCACCACCCTGATATTTGCCAAAATTATAAAAATACCCCCTCCCTCTGAACAATCTGTTCTGAAAATACCAGTCCCTTTCAATGAAAACTGCAAAATTAGCTGCTTATTGGTGAAGGGAGATAAAAGTGCCGCAACCCCTATCCCATCCCATACACCCATGTAGCTAATTCATATAGGGGACATTCAATTTAAGTTTTGTTGCTGATAATTAAAGCAAAATAATACCCTTGTATAAAACAGAAATACTAGCAAATAATTCTTAACTAGTCATTTAAAAATACACATAAATCTGTGTCTGGAAAATATTGTCATATTGACTGTGTTTTAAATATTCTAATAATTATTTTTGAATTTCATGGAAGTCATCTCATAAAATTGACAATATATTGCATTCATCACACCACATGTATTTACCACCCCTCCCCTCTTCGTGGTCTCATTCCCATCCTACTCAAGACCGTTCGGAATTTCAGTAGTGGGTAGCTGGTAACTTTTTTTTAATTTCCCCAGTACAAACTCCAGAAAAAGTCATATTTTAGCAATACTACTTCCCCTACCCCCCCCCACCAAAAAATAAAATAAAATAAAACAGTTGCCCCAACAGGCAACACCCACTACAACGTAAAAAAACATTGGTTCCACAAATGTAAACTACTTAGTTTGTTCTTATAAAACCAGGCTTTTCATTCTTCCGAATTTATTTTCTTTATTGAGCCAGTGTGGGGAGGGGGGGGGGGGGGATAAGGATGGAATTGGTGATAGTTAATCAGTAACTGCATGTACTACTAACTGCCAAACACCTCAAGCCAGTCAAGGCGCTTTCGGCGTGTCGCCACCTGTTTTTCCGTTTCATGGTAACCAGTTTTCAAGATTGATTTAGTCTTGCTTCCTGAGAACTACTTCAACTTAACATGCTCTTCAAAGTATGTTTGACTTTAGCAAACATGCTGCTTCATTGCCGAAGTGTGAATCGAATAGGATTACACAGTAGACCTCGTATCGACTCGTCGGCAGCACGCAGCGGTGAGGGCAACATTGTAACAAAATTTATGGGAACTGTACAAGTGGCTGGCTGAAATATCGAACCCAACTGGACTTTTTTGCTCTAAAATTAACCAAGTTTTCCTCGGTTTTCAATAACGGAGCAAAGGTTGAGTTTCACTGTTCAATTTCTTGGCAGAGATCATGTGTCTTTCATGACTTTCAATAGTTTTTAGCACAGTTGTGCATCAGATATTTTGGTATGAGAATCGGTAATTCCGACAGATAAATATAGCCGATGGTTCTCATTGGTTATGTCCCACTGAACGCTGCAAACTATAAGAACCAGTCTATCGAGAGAACTTGTGCACGCGAAGGGTACTTTTTATCGGATCGCACTAGAGCTTTCTGGTTAAAATTACCGCACGCCCCTAAAATTTATGTGATCATGACAAATACAGTTACGGGTGTGTAATAAAGGGTTAATTCATTCAAGTTTGCAAGACATCTTACCCCCGCGGGTAATGTGTTTCATTCCGAAATACACGAAGGAACGAATAGACTCTTATATCCCCTGTGTGTGCTAGAAGCACTTCAACATTTGAGCCAGACCAGATATTATACGGGGAGAAATCATCAAACAAATCCTATAAATAGGATAGTGTTTCGATGTATATAATTATAAACAAAATGGTATTATTATATGTAATTTTCGTCCTAAGGTTTCTCAACAAAGTTCAGCGAATAGTAAATGAGTCGGGATAGACCTGGCGAGATCAGATACTATCCTGGCAACATCAATATGGATTCTGTCTAGTTTAGAAAGTAGACAATCATGTGCACCGGTTCCTCTTTCTGTTACGTCCGCAAATAGCCTGCACTCATTACGCGTTTATAAGTATTCTGAAATATCGTTTATATAAATTAAAAATGAAATGGGTGGAGGGCTATCACAGAACCATGGGGAATTCTGCAGTTATAGGGTAAGTACACAAAAAAACTTGGTGTAGACGCTTACTCTCTCTTTACGACCAAACAAAAAAACTTTGTATCCATTCTATCAGAGACCCTCTTATTGTCTTGTTCAAGTTTAAAAATAAGTCCTTTGTGCTACACTCCGTCAACGGCTTTATTTATGTCATAGTATATCCCTATATAATAGTCATGCCTGTCACAAACTTAACTCAGATTATGATATTCACCATAATCATGTTACCAGTTTCATATTTATGATTTAGAAATGGGACTGAAGGTCCATCTTCGAGATTACCTAACAATTGTTTTACTGTTTGCCAAAAAACTCAACGATTTCGAAACGTCTCGATGTTGGTATCTAGTTTTGAGAAATAAACGCCTTCGGCTTTCCTTTTCGTGTTATTTACTTTGTTCGGCACTTACTGTTTGCATTTTTTTCCATCAGCTGTCAGTTTCTGGAATTCATCGCTCGTCGTATAAGACGGTCTCTATGTAGAGTTTCTCGCGGCAGAGCTGTGTCAAACCAGGGCTGGTCAAACGGGTGTTTTATGCTGCATGACAGGATACATTGTTTGGCAATTTCAAATAATTTTGTGACAAACAATTGTAATGAGATATTTATTCCTTTGTTCGGATTGGCAGTGAAGGGCCAATTCGTTTGGGTAATTAATCTATTCATTTCTGGGAAAGTCAGCTTTACCGTTTTTCCATACATGCCGACTTTTAACCCTTTGAACTCTGAAGGTATCGACCATGCCAGTTCAATAGCAGAAATTAGAAGAGTCCATATTCATTTTTGTAACAGGAGGAGAGATAAGTGCGGGAGCCGGGGTTCGAACCGTCGACCTCTAGCACACAAACCGACCGATTTACCACGAGACTAAGAGATCCGGACCAATCAGGCTGGTTGGTAAATGGCCTTTATACCTCGATCGCTACACTACTCTCCCCTTCATTTTGAGATTCACCGCATGTGAATCTCACCCAAGCCCCCCCCCCCCCACCCCCTCAGAGCGGTCAAAACACCCACAGTGCCACCTACTGCTGAGGATCGGACGAGCCCCCAAACGTAACAGGAGGAGAGATAAGTGCGGGAGCCGGGGTTCGAACCGTCGACCACGGGGCTGCACGTTGAAAATACTGATTGTTCCACCCCACGTATTTACTGAAAAGCCACTCTATTTAAGGACATTATGACGCACATCATGTTCCCGGCAGGAAAAACGGTCACTCGGATTCAAAGGGTCAATATCAGGTTTTGAAAGATCCGTTAAAATAATAACAGAGACAGCTCTATAATCAGAAACATCAAGTTATGGACATCATAATTTAACACGTTTAATTCTGTCGCTTACTATTATTGCGCCAAACAGAGTACTTGAACCCTTTGAACCCTAGCGGCCGCTTTTCCGGCCAGGAGCATTATACGTCATAACTTCATTAAATAGGATGGCTGTTCAGTAAATGTGTGGGGTAGACCAATCAATATTTTCAACGTGCAGCCCCGGGGCTGCACGTTGAAAATATTGATTAGACTACGCCAAATAATGAATATGGACACTTCTAATTGTTGTCATTCAACTGTCATGGAAGATACCACCAGAGTTCAAAGGGTTAAGAATGCAGTTATTCGTGTCAGATCCCGGACAACATTTGGAAGGTTACAATGATTTGGGATTTCGTCAAACGGCTGAGTGGACTGAGAATGTCACTCTTTAGGCCTTCGACACGAGGTGACCATGGCTGTCGAAAATGTCGTTAAACCCCAATAAATCAATGCTAAATAGATCTCCGAAAATTATTAGGGAGGGTGTAATGCTAACTCAATTTGAATGACACTTTCAAATTTCTCCCAGTAGTCACTTGGGGAAAACTGTACAGATCGATACGCCACACAGAGCATAAACTTGCGTTTTGTGGTGACTTGAAACCACATCATAGACTGGTAAAATTCCAATTCATGCTCACGTATGGCGTCAATGTCATTTGAAAAACAAATCGCCACACCACCACCGTGCTGGATCCTGTATTTTCTGATAGGTCGCAAAAAGCCAGGAATGAGCAAATTGGCGGAACTGAAACTGAAGTCTTGGTGTGTTTCTGTGAAGCAAATTATAAAAAAAATCACCCACGTCATCTTTAATTTGATTGCGTTTATTCCTGCCATTTCTAACAGTGAAATATTGATACACTAGACAAGTTGTCCAGAATGGGGTGCATGAGGATTTGTCTCAATGTCTTCCGATAAAAGAAGCATTAATTAAAATGGATTACACATAAAATTAATGGTGGGTGGTGTTTTCCAAGACAAAGCTTAATACAGCGCTTCACTGCAAACTGTTGTAATGTCGCCGAACTTCTGAAGACTAAGAAACTGTTATGTGATCCGACTGCTGCCCTGTACTACTCTATGCCAATCTCCACCTCTGAAACAATCTGGGAAAGCAACGGTTTGTGAATCTAAACATCGCGGGATACTTCTAAGACTCGCTTGGTGCAAACTAGAGGGGTGGCTGTAAGAGGACATATAGATATCTGGTAATAGATGGGTGACGGAATATAAGATTAAAGAAGATAAATATATATAGGAATCCCATTTTACAGAATCCCTTATTAAGAATCCCTTTTTCGAAAATGCTTTCGGCTATGGAATCCATTTTTTCTCAAATGAGTCGTCGAACAGTATGTGCGAGTCACTCGAACGAGCAATTGCTCGTTAGCTCATTTGCTCGATGGGATTCGTGTCAGTCGAGCAATATGTGTGAGTCACTCGACATAAGACGGAATCCCACTTAAGGAAACACTTTTTTGGAATCACATTTGTGGAATCATTTTTTCGAAAACGCCTGTGGCTATGAAATCCTTTTTTTCTGAAATGAGCCGTCGAGCAGTATGTGCGAGTCACTCGAACGAGCAGTTGCTCGTTAGCTCATTTGCTCGATGGGATTCGAGTCGTTCGAGCAATATGTGCGAGACTCTCGAACGAGCAATTGCTCTAAAGCTCATTTGCTCGATAAGATTCGAGTCGTTCGAGCAATATGTGCGAGGCACTCGACATAAGACGGAATCCCACTTAAGGAATTCCTTTTTTGAATCCCATTTGTGGAATCCCTTTTTCGAAAACGCCTGTGGCTATGGAATCCCTTTTTTCTGAAATGAGTCGTCGAGCAGTATGTGCGAGCCACTCGAACGAGCAATTGCTCGTTAGCTCATTTGCTCGATGGGATTCGAGTCGTTCGAGCAATATGTGCGAGTCACTCGATCGAGCAATTGCTCTAAAGCTCATTTGCTCGATCTGCTTCTAGTCGTTCGAGCAATGACTTACTAGTAGCGAGCGAAAGCGACCCGCAGGGTCGCGTGCATGCGATCCGAAGGATCGCTTGCTTCGCAAGCTATTAGGCAACACGTATGTACCGTTTGTATGAACTCAAAGCTAATCTTATCTCAAATGCATCAAGTTCAAAATTTTTCAACGGAAGTGGTTCACAAGGACGCTGACATGTTTGCGCATGGCGGAAATTGACATTCGTAACTGAAGAAATGATTTATTTTCGTAGGAAGTAGTTAACTAGATGAGACTTCACGAGAATGACTCTGGCTGATTAAACTTTTAGGATTTTTTCCCAATGGAACCAGGGACAAATGAGGTTCTATTTTTTCAAGGATACTCGGAAGCTAGAACAAGTGATGACTGTCCATCATTGCTTTCACCCTCATTGGGTGAAGGGATCCTTAGTATACTGGGTGGGGAGGGGGAGATGGGAGCTAATGGGTCACTGATTATTTCACGTGGCATCCGTAGCAAGTAAAGCACACCCCTAGCAACGGCCAAACTACTGGGTCAATTTTGATACATGGACCCAGCATGCATTGCAAACGAAAACAGATAGATCAATGGTGTCGTCGCGTGACTTCCCTAGCAACCAGAGCGCCCCCGTAGCAACGGGCTAACTACTGGTCCGATTTTGACCAAATTCGGAAACTGACCCAAAATGCATTGCAAATAAAAACAGACATATCAATGTTGACGTCTCGTGACTTCCCTAGCAACCAGAGCGCGCCCTTAGCAACGGGCTAACTACTTGGCCGATTTGGACGAAATTCGGTATACTGACCCAGAATGCGTTGCAAATGAAAACAGATAGATCAAGATGACGTCACGTGACTTCCCTAGCAACCGGAGCGCACCCTTAGCAATGGGCTAACTACTGGGCTGATTTTGACCAAATTCGGTATACGGACCCAAAATGCATTGCAAACGAAAACAGACAGGTCAATGGTGTACTCGTGTGACATCCCTAGCAACCAGAGCGCCCCCTTAGCAACGGGCTAACTACTGGTCCGATATTGACCAAATTCGGTATACAGACCCAAAATGCATTTCAAATAAAAACTGACATATCAGTGCTGACGTCTCGTGACTTTCCTAGCAACCAGAGCGCACCCTTAGCAACTGGCTAACTACTGGGCCGATTTTTACCACGTTCGATATACGGACCCAAAATGCATTGCAAATGAAAACAGACAGATCAATGTTGACGTCACGTAACTTTTCTAGCAAACAGAGCGCCCCCTTAGCAACGGGCTAACTACTGGGCCGATTTTGACTTAATTCGGTATACGGGCCCAAAATGCATTGCAAATGAAAACAGACAGGTCAAAGTTTACGTCTCGTGATTTCCCTAGCAACCAGAGTGCACCCTTAGCAACGGGCTAACTAATGGGCCGATTTTGACCAAATTCAGTATACGGACCCAAAATGCATTGCAAATGAAAACAGATAGATCAATGTTGACGCCATGTGACGTCATTAGCAGCCAGAGCCCCCTCCCCCTTAGCAACGGGCTAACTACTGGGCCGATTTTGACCAAATTCGGCATGCGAACCCAAAATGCATTGCAAAAACCCAGAAGCACAGGATACGCTGTTTTATAATTACTCTGAGAATTATCTGTTGTGATAACTACAAACAATACCGGTACGTCGGTATTTTTTTCAGTGAAATTAATGAAAATGGCCTATTGAAATTGGCACATAAAGCTCTGGGCCTATTTAATTCAAACGACAAGTCTGTGCTGTCTTGTGAAGTGTGTATGTCTGTGCTGGCTTGTATAGTTTGTGTGTCTGTTGGGCAAATCGCCCAGAAACCTGGTCCAAATCGTCCACAAACATGGTCCGAATCGTCCAATAGTCTGGTCCGAATCGGCCAGAAATATGGTCAGAATCGTCCATAGATCTGGGGCCGAAACGTCCTATATAAAAATCTGGTCCGAATCATGAAACTACATTTGTGATACTCAGTCTTATTATTTTAAAGATTGCCTTTTCAGTAAAACTGCATTGGCATATTATCATCGTCCTTTTTTGCACAGCACTGCTGTATTTTCTTCTTGTGGCTCCTAGCAGTTGGTAATAGTAACAATAAATGCTACACGCTATTTGTGAAAAATAAAAATGAACGCAGCAATTTCCGTAACTCTTCGGATAAATTCCGGAAAACAACGACGCCATAAATATATCTTCCAATCAAAGCAATGATAAAATTATCTTTCAATCAGAGGACTGGAAAATATCTTCCAATCGAAACGCAGATAAAAGTAGTTATCTCGAAATTTGGTTGGTCCCCTATTCTTTACCAGTAAATGTAGGCATACAGCACTTTAGGCCTAATGCATCACTTTCGCTCGTTTTAGGTTTGCCTAAATTTCATATTAACTGCTCGATAGCTTATTGGCTTTGGGAATGATATGGGGTTTTGTTGTACACAGGGGAGATTACTCTGCATACAGATTATGGGAAATTAAGCACTGGTGATTATAAGACTTGGACGAGAGAACCAGAGATAGTTTGGACTGGATAGACTGTTAGTGATAGAGAAACATATGCAATAGGTATTAAAAATGGGATTCTGGGAAAATCAGGTCCCGTACTCCTATTCAATAGAACATATCCCCAGGAGATATTTCGGTGCCATAGCATTACGTGTTATTTTTATATGCCCAAAATGAGGCTTCACATGTCCGTTTGGGTGGTTTGGTGCAGATTTTGGTGGTTTGTAAGCGTCCTCGGGTCTATTTGGGTAATTAAATATACTCTAGTTCCATCGAACGCACCCCCTGTGCCCTTTGGTACTATAGCACTACGTGCTACACCGATAAATTGGGAAAATAAAGTAAATTTCGGTGATTTGGTGGGATTGTCGGGTTGTTTGTGGTAATTCTACAAATCGGGAAATTACTCCCGTGCAAAGAAACACACCCTCCAAACATACCCATGTCTTGTTGTAAAACTTTGGGACACATAACAACCACGTGCTGCCATATAAACCAAGATGGCGGCCTCCAGCATACAAAATGGACGACGGAAACACGTATCACCTTAACAACACGTGCTGTGCATGCGCACTCACACCACGTATCACTATGGAGATAACGTCACAAGATGGCCGCTCACGCGGGTTACCATCATAACCAAACATGGCGCCACCAGGTCACGTGACTATGACGTCACATGAGATCCAGCATGAGATCCATCCAATGAGCCCCGTTTCATCCCTCTCCTACTACTGCTGAGCTGACAGTTGCTCGTCGATACTCGGTGGTTCTCTCCGGAAACTCCGGCTTCCTCTACCCGTAAAACTGTCACGGTCCAGATTAGCCAATGTGCATAAGTATTTGACCTTAAACGCCAATAAATAAATACTCCCAAATATATTGAACTATCTGTTTTAAAGAGAGTATGTCGTTTTGTCCAAGCTCATCTATCGACAAAGTTCAGGTTTGTGATGATTTTAGCGAACATTTCCGTCGCCTGCGATTAAAACAATATTTCTACGGTCATGAGCACCCATCTGAAAACCGCTACAATATTGAAAATCGATCCAATTGGACGCCTACGGTAGGCAAAAATTGGCCATTCACAGGTATTGGTGTCACATTACAAGTTGCATGGAAAAAACATTCCAGCAAGCGTTTGTTAACCATCCACAAACTGCCAAACATCAAAATGTTAGATAAATTTGAGATAAAATGGCTGTTTTCAAATAGCGACCGCACTTAAGGAGTACGTGTCAAACAAACTTAAGTCCCTTTGTCGGACTTAGACTTGTCGGACGACGATATTGATATTAACCCTCCTCAACAATAATGATGGTTCTAAGGTACAGTTAAAACTAGAAGTCCTGTCACCAATAGTGCGCTTATCTGGGCTTAATTGCGCGTTGGAATTGCGCGCAATTGCCATATCGAATGACATCCAAATCACGGCAGGTTCTCCTGGTTACTCATAGCAAACACATGCAATGTTTCTGTCAATGGAGGTCCATTGGCTGAAACATTGCTTGTGCACAGGCCATATGTACAGAATTTGGTAGCTTTACTTGGGCCATAACGCGTACATTAACGCGCACATCAACGTTCTATTTGTGCGCATTTCATGACAGGACTTTTAGTTTTAACTGTAAATTTTGTTTTAACAAACTGAGTCATTTGAGACAACTATACCCATTTCTCTCGGGACATCAATAAGGGTACTTAATAATGATACAGTAAAAACAATAATTTAGACACTTTGGGGGTCATGAAAAATCATGGAATCTCATCTGGAAAAGCAATCGTTCTCCAGAAACATTGACTATTTTTTGTTTTTTTTTTAGTTTTTTTAGTTTTTTTTCCATACATTTTGTTCGTATGATTCTGAAGCCATTTTCGAACCGATTTTCACAAAATTTTCTCTCTCATAGAGTTGCACAAAATCTAAAAATGTTCCTCGCGGAATTTTCGATTTAACCCTTCCTTTGTCATAATTGGCAAAAAACTGTCAAAATTGGGGTTTATCATCACTTTCTCAAAACGCGTCTTGTAGATTTTATTTAAACATTCATCATGGTTATAGCTGTATGTGACACTCTGTTTTCGGGCCCCACAGCAGCCAACAGGTACACGAGAGATAAACAAATCGTCCTTTATTGGAATTTTCAGAGGAACATTTTTGTAATAATTTGTAATTTGTATTCATAAAACCGACAGTTAACCCGTTTTGGTCCTGTTAAACAGCGATATCCCTCAATAGCCTAAAAATTAATGTTTACCGTAGATTTCTCTAAAACCATCTTGCAGATTTTTAAGAGAAATTGGCCATTCGTAGGTCTTGGTGTGACATTACAAGTTCAATAGACAGAAAAAAACCGAAGCTTTTGTTAACCCTGCACATACTTTCAAACATCAACATTTTGATAAAATGGGCTGTTTTCAGGTGCCCACAACACCCAACGTGTACCAGAGATATAAGCAAAACCTCCTTTATTTGATTTGGAATTTACTGAGGATCATTTTTGTAAGTATTCAAAAAGCCAAGATTTAACCCATTTTAGTCTGGTTAAACAGCGATACCCCTCAAAAATCTAAACATTCATGTTTTCATGGATTTATTTAAAATCAACTTGTAGATTTTCAAGAAACATTGGCCATTTGTAGGTCTTGGTGTGACATTACAAGCAGTCTGGACAAAATATTCCGGTCAGCGTTTGTTAACCTTCTACAGGCTCTTAAACATCCATTTTTTGATAAAATTGGCTGTTTTCGAGCACCCACAGCACCCAACGTGCACCAGTGAGACAAACATTACTTCCCTTATTGGAAGTGGAATTCACCGAGAATCAATTTTGCAAATAGTAAGGGTATTCAGAAAACTAAACGTTAATCCGTTTTGAGCTGGTTAAACAGTGATGCCCATCAGAAGCTTAAAAATTCACGTTTTCCGTGGATTTCTCAAAAAAAACTTTTTGTAAATTTTCAAGAAAAATCGGCCATTCGCAGCTCTTGGTGTGACGTTACAAGTTCCATGGAAAAAATATTCCAGTACGCGTTTGTTATCCCTCCACAAGCTGCCAAACATCATTTTTTTAGAAAAAAATGTTTATAAAATGAGCTGTTTTCAAACAGCTGCATCACTCAATGAGCGTGTGCCAAACAAACATAATTTCGTTTGCTGGACTTACACTTGTCGGACGACGAAATTGATAACCTAAACGTTTTTTTTTTATCAAGCTGAGTCATTTGAGACAACAATACCCACCCTTCTTAGGACATCAATAAGGGTACTATAACCCTTTACCTAACCTGAAAAGCAGACGACACTTGCAAAAATAATTCTTGAATTACTAATTTTTTTCATTTTTTGTCTCAAAAACATAGGTTATGACCCCTCGTTGGAACGAGCTCGACGAGCTCGTTCCAACGAGGGGTCATAACCTATGTTTTTGAGACAAAAAATGAAAAAAATAATGAAAATTAATTGGCGATTTTTGAGAATAGCGCTGGCCGGTTTTGGCCGTTACGTTAGGTAAAGGGTTAATGATACAGTTGAAAACAATTCTTTATATACTCTGGGCTCATGATGAATCATGCAATCTCGACTGAAAAAGCTATGATTCTCCAGAATCAATAAGCCTATTTAATTTTTTTTCCACACATTTTGTCCGTACGATTCAGAAGCCATTTTCGGACCGATTTTCACAAGAATTTCGTACACGCATAGAGGGACACAAAATCTAAAATTACACACAAGCGGAATTTTCGATATCGCCTTTCCTTTGCCATAATTGGCAAAACACCTTCAAAGTTGTAGAACGCGTTTGAAGATATTTGTTAAATATTGCTCATTGTTGGACCTGTCGACGACACTACAGTTGACCTACAAGAGATATTGGGCTCAGCGTTTGTTAACCCTCCACAGGCAACAAAACATTGAAATTTTGACAAAATGTGCTGTTTTCGGCATCCACAGTACCCAACAGATACACGAGAGATAAACATAACTTCCTTTATTGGAAGTAGAATTCACCGAATATTATTTTTGTAAGTAATAAGGGCATTCAAAAAACCAAGTGTTAACACTTGGGCTGGTTAAACAGTGACATACGTTAAAACTTTAAAAATTCATGTCTGTGGATTTCTCCTAACATATCTTGTAGATTTTCAAGAAAAATTGGTAATAAGGATATTAAAAAAACAAGTGTTAACACTTGGGCTGGTTAAAGAGAGACACCCGTTAAAACTTTAAAAATTCATGTCTGTGATTTCTCCTAACACATCTTTTCAAGAAAAATTGGCCATTCGTGAGGCTTGGTGTAACATGACAAGCTGAATGGACAAAATATTTCGGTAAGCGTTTTAACCCCCCCCCCCACCCTCCCTCCTCCCTCACATCTGCTAAACGTTAACATTTTGATAAAATGGGCAGTTTACGGGCAACAACAGCTCCCAATAGGTATGTCACAGATAAACATAGGCTCTTTTAAGGGCTCAAAGTTTATGGGAAAAATTTTTGTAAGTAGTAAGGGTATTCAAATAATCAAGCCTTAACCCCGGTTTGAGAGGTTAAAGGAGAGAGTCCTTAAAATCTTAAAATTCGTATTTTCTGCGGATTTCCTCAAGTGGTTCTTACTGATTTTCAAGACAAAATGCACTTTTGTAAAGAATTATTCTGGCAAGCGTTCATTAACCCCCCACAAACATCAATTTTTGGTGGGATACATTTGAGATATAATGGGCTGCGTTCAAATAACCACAGTCTCAATGGGTATGTGGCAAACACACATAACTCCTTTTATCGTACGTAGACTTCTCGGACACCGATATTGATATTAACCCTTTCCAACAATAATGATGATTTTAACCTAAACTTTCTTTTGACAAACTAAGTCAATTGAGACTACTATACCCAACTTTTTCAGGACATCAATAAAGGTATTTTCGTGATAGAGTTAAAAACAATTCTTCAAGCACTCTAGGGACATGAAAAATCACGGAAGCTCGTCTGGAAAAGCCTATGCTTCTCCAGAATCATTAAGTCTAGTTTTGAGATGATTTTGTGCTAATTTCATGTCTATAATAAATGTATTATTTTGAGATGATTTGTGCAGACTTCGATTTAATGTCAAATTAATTCCACGTTTGATAAATATGACTGTATCTCACTTATGGTAATTTGATTCTAATTAATAAAAAGTCTCCGTGTAAAATAATTTGTGTCTTCATATAAACGTTCATTACTTGGTATGTGCAGGATATTTTTTTATGATTTTGTCAATATTTTCCCCAGAGGGCATATTGTTTTATGTTGTTATATTGGCCAGTGCATTAGTTTTCCTACATTACAAGGAGAATTTTTTACGTCACACAAGGCTGTACTTATAGAGGAAGAGTGTCACTGATTTCTCTACAAATGAATAGGTGGGTGTTGTGTACATCTTTCGAGGCAATGCAAATTGAATTTATGTTCAGTATATTTCAGTTGTTATTAATAAAAATGCCAGTGCCGACTTATTAATTAATTAATTAATTAATTAATTTATTTATTTATTTATTTATTTATTTATTTATTTATTTATTTATTTATTTATTTATTTATTTATTTATTTATTTATTTATTTATCGTTTTTAAGGTCACAAATATCAGCACAAATATTGTAAAGCTGCCAGTCTGTTTTAGTTTCCGTGGAAGGTAAACTGTTTGAGGTTTGAGAAAGTTACAGCTATTATGCTGTGACTAAAGTAACAGTGTAATAGCCTTCAGGAAGTCAAACATCACCAATAGTTACAAGGTTGATTGGTATGACGTCATCTTGAAGGGAGTAGATTGGGTTCCGATTTTTTTTCCGTTAATGTCCTAGTTACCCAGCTGTACAGAGATCAGTGGGAAAGGGCGCCTGAACCCGACATTAAGCAAGAGCACCCTGTCAACGAGAGTAGTGAAAAAGCACAAGGCCTAATCCTGGTTGAGCTATTTTTTTTTTTTTTTTGAAAAGTGGCTACAGCTTTCAAGTGACTTCAATGCTTTGTGTTGTTCCCCTTAAGACCTATGCCAATTGGGACGAATGCACTACAGTAAAGCCATTGAACATTACACTGCTCGAATTAATGGTACGCACCAATTGGTAAAAAAAATGGTTACCTAATACAGAGTCCTTGTTTTTTTGTGTGTGTGTGTGCATCCATGAGACTTCAATAGCAGTCACAATTTGCCCAAATGTTTCACAATCACCTATATGGGGGTGGGGTGGGGGGGGGGCAGGATATTACTCGCGATTACAGGGGGATATCCTCGATCGCAAGTTGGGGAAGACAACCATTTATCACGGATAATGCCGTAACAGCTGCTCCTGCGTGGGTTTGCCGTGATTGTTAATACAATGGCTTTCATTGACGTGCAGTACACCCTAGTACACTGCGCTACTATGTCCCAACTTGGGCAAATTGGATTGAGTGCCACGCCAAAGACACAATGCATATGGCGCGTGTGAGGTTTCAACCTAAACGTTTCGATCTTTTTACCTAACACGTAGGGCAAACAACACTTGAAGACAACATTCTTGAATAACTTTTTTGCGTCAAACACATACCTTTTGTCCCCTCATTGGATTCAGCCCAACGTGGGGTCACAAGTAGGGCTGTCACGATCAATTGATTAATCGATTGTTGATTGGTCACGGCGAAATCGATTGGTATTTTTCGTTGAATAATCGGTAAATTGTATCCCATTTTAGATGTTTAATAATTAAAAGAAAATTTGATGAAAAAACTATTGTTTCTAAAGGTATTGGGTTAAGAACATCGATATTAAACCCCAAGGAGCCGTTGGAGGCATTTGTCTTCCAGGTACATTCATCAAAGCTTTGATGTTCTGAATCGTTGAACCGTCAGTGTAATAATCAAGACCGGTCGGCAGTTGCGAACTGCCGACCGGTCTTGATTATTACACTGACGGTTCAAAAACTCAGAACATCAAAGCTTTGAATGTACCTAAAAGTTGATCGTCTTCGTTGTTTACTTGAGGTAGGTCACCTGACTTGAACTTCATTTTTATCGACTTCAAAGAGAGGGAGAGGGGTGGGGGTCATCTAGGTACAATTAATCGATTATTATCGATTATTTGCGACGATTAATCGATTCCTAAATTTAAAAATCGTGACAGACCTAGTCACAAGCCATGTTTTTGAGTAAAAAAAAATGAAAAAGTAATGAAAGCTGAATGGCGATTTGTCTGAATAGCGCTGGCCGGTTTTGGCTATTACGTTCAGTAAAGGATTATCTGACGAATAAGTATTCTCGAAAAATATTAAAAAAAAAAATGGATGGAGGATTAAGACGGTTTATGGCTCCTTTTGGAAGAGTTCTTTACATGGCTCACTATTTCAGTAATATTGCCGGAACGTTTTTTAGTTTTTGACATAACGTGCTGGTTTGAGATTTAAAAAAAACAACAAATCTTGTGTTTTATTTTGTAAGGTAGGCTTCAAGTTTTGAATTGTTCCTCTCTCCCGGCAACACGACGTACTAACAAGTAATTACTACATAATTTATTGAGTAATTACGAGGTAACTATCGCGTAATTACCACGTAATTTATTGAGTAATTAAGAGGTAATTATCGCGTAATTACAAGATAATTCCTTGAGTATTTTCGAGGTAACTATCGCGTAATTACTACATAATTAATTGAGTTGGTACGAGGTAACTATCGTGTAGTTACTACATAATTTATTGAGTAATTATGAGGTAATTATTGCATACACAATTGTGCAATTATGAGGTAATTATCGCGTAATTGCTACATACTTTATTGAGTAACTGCGAGCTAAATATCGCGTAATTATGACTTAATAACTTGTAATTACGAATTGATTATTATATAATTTCGACTTAACCCGCAATACGACTTAATTCCCACGTAATTACGAGAAACAGCATGTGATTGCGAGAAAACAATCACGTAGCTTCGAATTAAAAACATATAATTACGACTTATTTATCTCGTAATTACAAATAAATATCCTGACACACACACAGACATCTTGACCAGGGCTGTCACGATCAATCGATTAATCGATTGTTGATCGGTCACGGCGAAATCGATTAGTATTGTTCGTTGTCGAATAATCGGTAAATTGTATCCCGTTTTAGATGTTTAATAATTAAAAGAAAATTTGATGAAAAAACTATTGTTCCTAAAGGTATTGAGTTAAGAACATCGATGTTAAACCCCAAGAAGCCGTTGGGAGCATTTGTCTTCCAGGTACATTCATCAAAGCTTTGATGTTCTGAATCTTTGAACCGTCAGTGTAATAATCAAGACCGGACGGCAGTTGCGATCTTCGCAACTGCCGACCGGTCTTGATTATTACACTGACGGTTCAAAAGTTCAGAACATCAAAGCTTTGAATGTACCTAACAGTTGATCGTCTTCGTTCTTTACTTGAGGTAGGTCAGCTGACTTGAACTTCATTTTTTATCGACTTCAAAGAGAGGGAGATGGATGGGGGTCATCTAGGTACGATTAATCGATTATTATCGATTATTTGCGACGATTAATCGATTCCTAAATTGAAAAATCGTGACAGCCCTAATCTTGACAGATTAACATTAGACAGTTTTATCCTTTCTTTGGGCAACTTTGGGTTTTATTCGACAACATCCCCACTCTCTGATGTCCAGAGATATTTTCGTAGCCAATTCATCAACGAATTCCCAGAAGCATGTCCTTTGTCCACGTTGATATCAAGTGAATCTATTATAACAAACTTAACCCTTTACCTAATATGAAAAACAGACGATACTTGCAAACAAAATTCTTGAATAACTATTTTTTTGTCTCAAAAACATAGGTTATGACCTCTCATTGGAACTCGTTCCAAAGGGTGGTCATAACCTATGTTTTGGAGGCAAAAAATAAAAAAAATAATGAAAACTAATAGGCGATTTTGGTGAATAGCGCTGGCCGGTTTTGGCCCTTACGTTTGGTATCATGGGTAGAAAGAATTAAATATAAGTGTTGGTTTTGTTTTGTGGTCATGAAAAAGTATTTTTAAGGTTATTTGAACCCCCGTCATCAAAGACTGAGTTTCCCACAAGATTTAGACGCAGAGATTGTACACGTCTTGAAAGAAATTGGTATAGCGTGGTGATTCGGTCAATATAAGGGTTTTGTATCTTCATATGACTGATAATTGTCGTCATTGGAAGAGATTGACGGGAAAGGTGGCGCCCTTTAATTTCCTAAAGCTGTCAGTAAATTGGAAACTAATGGCATGAGAATATCATATGAAGATTAAAGTTTCTGAATGAAAGCGATCTTGTATCATCGACGTGCGCATCATTTCACAAGCCTTGTCCGGCAGTATAGAAATACGGACACTAGCTTTTCACAGTTTGTTTTTTTAATCCTTTACGCAACATGACGGCCTATACCGGCCAGCTCAATTCACAAAAGTCGCCAATGAATTTTCATTATTTTTTTTTCAATTTTTGTCTCAAATACATAGGTTATGACCCCTCTTTGGAACGAGCTCGTAGAGTTCGTTCCAATGAGGGGTCTTAACCTATGTTTGTGAGACAAAAAATGAAAAAAAAATATTATTCAAAAATTTTGTTTGCAACGGCCGTCTGCTTTTCATTTTAGGTAAAGGGTTAATGAATTTGTGAACGTTTTACTATTATTAAGTGATCCAACGAAGCCTGTTTCTGTTTTTTTTTTTTTCACCAGACAAACCACAGCCACAACCTAGACTCACGAAATCTTGCACGAATGTTATGGAGTCTGATTTTTTTTCGACTTTCATCCAAAACAATATGAAATTTACGCGTTTGTCTTAATCATTTAATATAAATGCCTGTATCAAAACAAACACAAACTTGAGAAGATTAGTAAAATCAAACCTCACATAACAAAGTTATTACGTAGCAGCGTCGAGGTATACCCTCTCAGTCTGTGAGCAGCTCCCACAGAAAACTGCTACAGATACTGCTATGATATGTTACATACTCTTCTTCCAATAACTGTAATAATGCACCGGTGATCCAGATTTTTGGAACATATTTAATCCCACATCGCTTCTTCTCACCGACGGTAGAAAAGCCACGTCAAAATTGAATTTCATTTCTTCGTGCTCCTGCGTTGTGACCTTGGACAATGCACTTAACCTCGATTGTCTACATGGGGGTACGATGACGCTGTGTACTGAGGCGCACTGCACGTTGATGGTGCGCATGTCTTCAACCAATCTAACCCTACGTGTGCCCCGGTGCAGAGTTCAGAGTTACGATGTTGGAGAGCTGACAGCTGCTCGTCGTTCCTCGATAATTCTCTCCGGGTACTCCAGCTTCCTCCATTCGTAAAACTGTCACCGACATGATATGACCCTGGCTGTTAATGTGTTGTTAAATTCTAATAAATAAATAAATAAATTTCACTTCTGATAATTTGTTACACATGCTCTTTCAACATTCATTGAGCCAACTACACAGGTATGCAGAAGCAAAAAAAAACTTTGCTCTGGGTAGGGGGTCAACATGGTGTTGGCCGCGCTTCGTTGGAAGACTTCTGTAAATTGGCTTGCGATTTCAAATAATCCAATAAGTCTAATTGCGTGTATCAACATTCAAGAACAGCAACTTTAAAACATAATTAGACTACAGAATGAGATTTCAACTTGTCTACACGGCACGCTATGGTAGGTAGATTGGTTCAACAAATACAAAGAAACACAGCTGGACAGATCTCTCCCAAACTCATTCACATCAGGCAGCAGGCAGGCTTCAGTATTTAGTTCTGTCGTGTCTGTAAACAGAACGTCAGTCAATAGCCTGCTTACAAATACCACAAGCGAAATCAGCGACATTTTAATATAAAACATTACATGCTTATTTCGATACAAGTTCATACAAATGATGTGATATATCGAGACGGCGAAAAGGCAGATACGCACCTAGTTTGCTGAATGTTTGGTAAATGAGTAGTAAGGAAGGCACTCCGAAGTAAAAATTGTACACTTCTGGACGACAATTGTCTCTGGCGAATCAATGTCTATGGAGATGTCAGTGTTATTTGTTTTACGCCGCAGTGCCTTTCCTTACTACTTAAATGACACAATTGCAAAAAATAAGAGACCCACATTTTTTCTTTAGTCTATCTGTAGCTGTTTCCGTGTATTGTGGCATCGATAATATTGAGACGACTGCAATCAGGGCATGCTTGTGACACGCGCAGTTGCAAATCTACAGGTGTTATATGACTGAAATATAACAGTTAGATTAGATGCATGAAGGTGTGATGCATTGCTGTGTGCAATTTTCGGTCCTATCACGTAGAATAACAATAATGTCATGGCATCATCAACATGGAGAACACAGCACTTCTGAAGGTTCAATCCTCTATCTTCAAAATCTTTTACCCGCAACACTGTTAAATAGACATGGCATCACTCATTATACCATGGTTACCTATTCTACAATACATGAAAAGCCTATGACATAATTTTTAGCTTTACACGCCAACCGTGGTGAATACTCCAGCAATGGGATTCCAGTAGTTAAAATTTACATCTACAGTGGAACTACATCCAAGTTAAACTTTGGTGACGTCGACCTGAATGCAACTTGTCTAAATTTATCGCAGGTCTCCTCACGAAGAGTGAAATGAAAGTGACACTTATTTATTACGTTTTTAAATGAGATTACCCCATAAGACACCAAAACTTAACAAACATGCATTGTCTCATGTTAATAAAGCATCCATAACTCGAAATGGTATGTTATTATGTTATTAAAATGAAAAAGGCCCGTTTCATTTTCCATTTCGTTTCGGCGATAAAATTGACAGCGGAAGTACCTCCCACTGATGCTCGTGTAAACAAAAACAGATTAGTACGTATGTACGTCGGGTCCTCAGTAAAATCAAGAAAAAATAATATCGACTCTTAATAATCTGACGATCATGGTATAAATAAAATATACCCAAAGTAGCTTGGTGTACCAAAACTTCACCCTTCGTGGTGAAGTGGTGTTAACCGCGCGCCAAAGGCTAGGGGTTAACACCACTTCACCACTCGTGGTGAACAGTTGGCACACCAAGCTACTATGGGTATATTCTATATATCCCCCACAGACACAAAGTGTGATAATTAAATACTTAAAGCACACCGCCTTTTAATATCTGTGATGTGTTTGTAAAATTTGACCCATATAAGACACACTAATCTGCTGAAATCAGTGGCCGACGATCTGGTTATCTTTGTGTAAAAGTTGCGAGTTGAGATTTAAAGGCAGTACAAAATATACTATTCAACTGGAACTACAGGACCCTGTATAACGATTCGAGCGGTTTGAGTTGAACAGTTCATCAAATAGAGATAAATAACGCCAAAATAGGAATGTGACAGGTCAATAATGAACGGCGGAGTCATTGTATTGAGAACATCCTCTTAGTTTCCAGCAATTCTCCAGCCTCCCATGGGCTCTCGGGGCTCGACAGTGCAAGGATTGAAGAACAAATTCCGAAATATTATAGAAGCTACACCAATGTGTTTTGAAACAGTAGACGGCCGACTGATAGTAGTATTTCTTCAGTATTGGTATCTAATCATCCGATATATCTTAAACCCGCCATGAATACTTGTCGGGAGTTTTGTCTACTTTTGAGTTACAGCAGTATGTTTTCAAGACGGTGTCGTGACCCATGCACAGTGGACCTAACGATGCCAGTTCGATTTTGTCCCATTCCTACACCCTCAACAATTGATTCAAACTTCCAAGAGAGGGTGAGCGTGTAGCTCGACGTTTCAGGATTTACTCCTGGGGTCGTTTCGTACCAGCTGGAAAAAGACCAATTCGCAAAATTACCTCATTTCATTCAAAAGGTATATCTCGGTCAATAGTTGAGGGATTTCCATGATCATTTTTCAGTCATGGTGTAGGAATACTTGTTGTTTTTTTATGCAGTGAAACACAACACGAATTGCGATTTTGTTATGTTAAATAGAAAAAGAGAGACTGCGCGTACGCGTGATGTTTCCACGGGGCACACCGGCAATTTCTGGACTTGCGAATGATAGGGCCGAGTTTTACATGGGTTCCTAGAAACAGCTCTGAACGTTTGGAATGGATCCTCTCAGAACTTTGTCCACGGTCTACTCTAAATGGACAGTACTGTATTCCAGGTGCAAGATATGTGCAGGTAGAAAGAGGATGGAATCCGCGGCGGTAGGGTTAACAGGCAACTTTGTAAGTTGAAAGGCGAGACACCTCCCTCTCGATTTGGGGGCGAACAGTCCTTGGATAGCGTCGTTGGTTGGCTTTCAGAAAATTGCACCGACATTCAAAATCATCTAATTACACATGTTCTTTCATCATTCATTGAGACAAATACACAGGTATGCAGAAGTTAAAAAATGAAACCTTTGCTCTGGGTAGGGGGTCAACTTGTTGTTGGACGCGCTTCGTTGGAAGACTTCTGTAAATTGGCTTCAATTTGGGGGCGAGCATTCGTTGGATGTTGTCGTTGGTTGGCTTCCAGAAAATTGCCCCGAAATTCAAAATCATCTAGTTCTCTGTTGAAACCCTTCTTTAAAACGCGGAAATGGCGTTTTCATAATCTTTTGATGTTCCTTCTATCAAAAGAGTACGCATCATGCCATATAATACAGACACTGTCATTTCCATTAATGAAAACGTCTTGGAGGTGAGATTTGCTAATTGTTTTCCTGGGAAGAATAAAAATTTGAAAATTACTGAAAGAACACATTTGCTAAACAAAGAGCCAAAGTGGACAATCATTGTTGTTGGGTGAAATTCTGACAGATATTTTTTATGACGGATTATCTGTGAACCAGTTCTTCCTAATTAGTTTGCCATAAAATGCCAAGTTCTCATTGTGTTACCTTTTATGGACGAAGATAACAGACAGCTAAGAGAGCTGTCTGTCGTTTCCGTTTACTAAACGTAGGGCTGTCACGATCAATCGACTAATCGTTTAGTATTTTTCGTTGTCGAATGATCGGTAAATTGTATCCCGTTTTAGATGTTTAATAATTAAAAGAAAATTTGATGAAAAAACTATTGTTCCTAAAGGTATTGTGTTAAGAACATCGATGTTAAACCCCAAGAAGCCGTTGGAAGCATTTGTTTTCCAGGTACATTCATCAAAGCTTTGATGTTCTGAATCTTTGAACCGTCAGTGTAATAATCAAGACCGCAACTGCCGACCGGTCTTGATTATTACACTGACGGTTCAGCAGTTCAGAACATCAAAGCTTTGAATGTACCTAAAAGTTGATCGTCTTCGTTGTTTACTTGAGGTAGGTCAGCTGACTTGAACTTCATTTTTTATCGACTTAAAAGAGAGGGAGAGGGATGGGGGTCATCAAGGTACGATTAATCGATTATTATAGATTATTTGCGACGATTAATCGATTCCTAAATTGAAAAATCGTGACAGCCCTAATTAAAAGTAGCAAAAGGGATCTAGATTTTATTGACAACTGATGTCATGCGATTGTTTTTAACAATTATTTGCTTCTTAATTGGACCTTCCCGTTCGTCTTATCATTTCAAGGGAAATAAATTGATCGAAAGTCGATTTTCATCACGACATTGCTCAGGGGTGGTGGACTGAAATAACTGTTTCACTACAGTCCACACGCTGAATGGCGTTTTCATAATCTTTTGATGTTTTGTAACTTTTTGTGTTCATTCTGCCAAAAGAGTGTGCATCATGTCAATTAATTAAAACGTCTTGGAGGTGAGATTTGATATTTTTTCCAAGGAAGAATAAAATCTTGCAAAATAATGTAAAACCACAGTCGATAAACCAGAGAGGAGTCGCTGATGCTTGGAGAGGGATGAACCCCCTCCGCAGATTTTTTTTTTTCATCTAGGATATCAATTTTCGCTTGCTAGTATTCTTGCACTCAGGGACGTGGCTAGAGGTTTTCAATTGGGGGGTATGGTGGCGGGGGGGGGGGGGGTAGGGTAGTGGATTTCCAACTAGGGAGAGGGACCGGGAGGGGGAAACCACCTCTCTGTCCATCCCTCTAGTTGGAAATTCACTACCGAGCAACTTTTTAAAAATGAAGACATGAAAGTGGGCATAAAATTGATTCTGGTAACTGAAATATAGTTGGAAATTAGGAGGGCAAGTCATGAGTAGTTGGAAATCCTATCTATCTGGATTTTAGAGCTTCTTTGGCGATGCTGATTTCTCCTTTACATCCCAAAATTCCAACTCGGTTTCGAATCGGTAAAAAATCTAACTGTTACGATTTACAACTACAGCGTACGTAATATCGAGCTTCATAAGTATGCATGCTGTCAATCAGTACGAGATTACTATAGTACGTTTACTTATCTTAATAAAACAAAAATCCTCGAAATGCAGTTCAAGAAAATCACATCATATAAAATCGTTATCCTGAGTTAATTCCATCATTCACAGTTACAAAATTCTGAAACATCGAAAACTGATCATTCCTGCAAAAGATCTGATTTAATGTTAGTGCAGTGGGAATTGTTCAAAGTTCTGAGCTTGAGCATTTATTTATCATATATTTAATTCACAGAAGAATATCAAATAATATACTACTCAAAGTTTGCTAAGCACCAAGTATATTCAACTACCTTTTTTACGTTTTAGTTGAAATATTGTTATGAAAAGTGTATATATTTTATATTTAATTATATCTTTAATGATTTAAGCACAAAAATTGAGATTTTGTTTGTATTTTGAATACGATACCCATCGGTAATGGATGTTATTGGTAAAAAAGGAAATGTTTCAATATGCCAAAAAGTTGACGGAGAGAAATGGTATGGGTTCAATATCGAGTATGAGACCCATTATTTTTAATTACAGCTTGACAACGCCTTCTCATCAGGTTCCAGATGGTCCTTTGTGGGATGTTATCCCATTCTTGGACCAGCATGGCACCAAGCTCCTGGACACTTCATTGTTGGACTGGATGGACTGAAATTGCAAGCTGCAATTCATTCCAGACATGTTCGATTGGATTGAAGTCAGGAGATTTTGCAGGCCAGTCCATACGCTCGATCCCCCTCCTCTGTCGGTACTCCCGGAGAGCATGGGCAACATGAGGACGGGCATTATCGTCCATCAGAATGTATGTATATAAATTAGAACTCGTGACATCTAACGAGATATAAATATTTGATTCGTGATTCCTCTGGAATTAGAACTCGTGACATCTAACCCACTGCACCTGCATGCAATCTGACGTGGGAATCCAGGATCTCATAAAAAACCGCTGTGCAGTCAATGTACCACGGCCAAGGATACAGTGCTCTGTAGGTCTATCCCAGCTGATGCCGCCCCAGACCGTTATTGATCCTCCACCATAGCTGTCATGCTCAGCAATGTTGTATGCATGGAATCGCTCTCCTGGTCTTCTCCATCCCCAAGAACGCCTATCTGTGTTGTATAGGCAGTACCTTGACTCATCTGTAAAAAGGACAGGTCGCCATTCTTCTCTGGTCCATCCAACGTGATCCATGGCCCATTCATATCGTGCCTGGCGGTGGTTCTGGGACAGCTGAATGCGAATGCATGGTCTTCTCGATCGGGGACCACCTTCGTGCAACCTAGCCTGGATAATCTGCGTCGAAACATTTACCCCAGATGCATTCTGAAGGTCACTGCGAAGCTGGGTTGCTGTGTAAAAGCGGTTCCTACGGGCCTGAATGATCAATAACCAGTCCCCAGCTGCAGATATCGCCTGACTGGTGTGCCATACTGCTGAAATCTTGCCCGGGCTCTGGTGATCACTGTATGGTGCAGACCAAGGGCTTCACCAAACTGACGATAGGTAGCCCCTTGTACCCACATCCCTGCAGCCCGCCACATTTCTGCTTCAGACAAATGTCTTCTTACAATTGCATTCGCCATATTCAATCATTAAATCACAAGGATTTGTGTTGAAATGAGGACTGAATACCCTACACATCTCATGTAAATGTCGACAGTACACGAAAACATCATGAAAATCAAAGGGCACATGCTTTCCATGACTGTCACGAAAGTCTGCCTGTCAAGAGATCTAATGTGAACACTGCGGACCATCTCAATACATTCCTCAGTCATATCCACCAAAAATATCAAAAATGTGTCACTAGAAAATTTAACAATGATGTGTCAGATATGTGGTGCTTAGCAAACTTTGAGTAGTATAATAACCTGATAAATATATCATAAATGTGTTAGCATTTTAGTTCCAATCATCAATTTTATGCCCCCTTTCAAGGCTTCAGTTTCAAAATCTTTCTAGGTAGTGAATTTCGACTAAGGGGAGGGACCGGTCCCTCCTCCTAGTTGGAAATTCACTACCCTACAACCCCACCCCAATCGGAAACCTCTAGCCAAATCCCTGAAATCAGGTTTACATCTCCCCCACTCCAGTCGGTCATCTTCGCGACGTACCCGAGCCCTATTAAGTAAAGAATAAACGCATAGTGCGTAAAACTAATATTATCCTACGTGTACAGCACGGCCGCTGTGCACTGGTCACTTTCCACGGGTGGGCAATATTTCCGCCGACGCATTCATATTACATTCCAAACACTAATTACATGAATAATCGCCAACAATTTAATTAATGAAGTACCGGGTTCAATTTAATTCTGATTATGTCCATTTCGTGTGAAACTGAAAACACAATTTGTAAATGTGGAGTCCGATATAAACCAGGTGACATGAAGTTGGTTGAACTTTGTTTGTCTCAGAAAGAGTTCATCCAGGCTATCAGGAAATTTGACAGTTTTGTTGACGTGAGTTTCGTTTGTGGATTATTTTGATCGGCCATTGTCTGCGTTTGATTTGGATAAAACGATGTATGCAGACGATCATCTATTGTATATAAACAAATTGAACATGGAATAAAAAGCATGATAAGGATTTCATTGTTTATTAAATTTTATTTTGAAAGTCTTTCTAATAGGATGAGATGAATATTAATTAATTTTCATGTTGAAACTATATGAACCTGCAGGGGTTGTTTTCTATTCACACAGTACGACGTCATTTTCAAGACAGATATTGAGGCGTGGTTACGGGCGGGCCTAAACGCGTTTTGTTCGGTTCACTGTGTTATAAAAAAAAAATACTTTGGCCAATCATTTTGCCTGTAAATGCATGAACAGAAAAAAGGATTAATTATTCTGCAGTGTTCTAGGAGTTTCAAAAAAACACACTCGGCTCTGAAACACCCAAGCCCATTACGAGGTCCATTCGCATAAACCACTCTATAGGAAACACGAATCGGGAATCTATATCCCGAAAGAGATCACGAGTTCTATTTTATTTGCACCCAATGGTTATCATTGATGTAAGAAAACGGACTGTTGGGATGAAATATGTTTCATTAACCCTTTAAACCCGAGTGGCGGCTTTTTCGGCCAGGAACATGATACGTCACGTCATTATTTTGAATGGCTGTTCAGTAAACGTATGGGATAGACCAATAAATATTGGCTGCATGTTGAAAGTATTGATTGGTCTACCCCAAATAATGAATATGGACTCTTCTAATTGCTGCCATTGAACAGACATGGAAGATACCACTAGAGTCCAAAGGGTTAACATGCGCGTAATAATTCAATAAACAATCAAAAGCGTTCTTTGAGTTTCAAAAAAAACTACACTCTGCTCTGAAACATCCAAGATTCTCACGTGACACATTCGAACAAAAAATTCCTGAGGAATCACGAATCAGATATTTATATCTCGTTAGATGTCACGAGTTCTAATCTTTTTGCTTCCAATAGTTCTGAACTACTTAGCAAACTTGCTTTCTTTCCAAGAAAGCATGCAAACCAAAGTATTAAATTACCAATATATTCTTCATGGTGGACCTGTAAATCGTACGTAATCTGCCACAGGTCTGAAATGCAACCGAAAAAGCTAGTAATTTAGTAACGGCATGTTCTCCACGGAAATCAAAAATCTATTTTCGCCTACTTCACGCGTGTAATTTATAAAGTAATTATAATGCCGATAAACCAATGGTGGTAAGGAAGCCGAGACAAAAACTTGTCTGTCAAGAGATCAACTTGCTTCGTGGTAGATTAAATTATTTAATTAACCGTCAAAGAGGATTGCAGAGAGCCTAGATTTTAGAATTGACTGAACAAACACGTAGTTTAAACTCTGATGATCCCCAGTTGAGTTAAACCGAGTGTGTTTGAAATAATACAGACGAAAAAACTCGTACCGTACAGTCGGGGTGAGCTGGTCGTAATCCACGCGTGGATTGTGATGTCCACGCAAGCGTTTATCGGGTAATAAAAATCATCATCAGCAAAATTTTAATTAATGAAGCACCGGGTTGTACCCGGTGCTTCATTAATTAAATTGTTGATGGCTATTCCTATAATAAGTGTTTGGAATCTAATATTATAGCGTCTGTGGAAATACTGCCCACCCACGGAAAGTGGCCAGTCCACGGCGGCCTGACTGTAACTGCAAATACGCTTAAACTTGTCATTCCACAATTTCGACCCTCGATACACATGTGTCGAAGGCGCTGTTCCCTATATAAGTGGATTACTGGAACGCTCATTGTAACATACAGAAACGTCTCTTCAACGCCGCCAGCTTAAGGAGTGGTGAGGCCGGGAGGGGGTGGAGGGGGGGGGCAAACATTTTAGAATGTTTTCAAGTTCCCAAAGCCTCGCAATCGCCGATAACATTTTAAGGAGTATACTTTGAAATCTGTGAAAAATAAATATATTAATCTTGTTCCCATTTTTCGTGGTAATCAAATTTAATATGTTTAACATATTCCAGTAATTATTGAATGGCACCAAGTTCCGAGATTGGAAAGTTGATACATATCCGTGACTTGTATCGACATGGAAATCGACTATCGATAAAGTTATTTCCTCGGGAATTATTTGACGGACGAGGAAGGTCCAAATAAGAAGCATGCAATTGTAGAGAATGCATCAATGACATCAGTAGAAAAAATCGAAGTTTCCTTTGGTTACAGTTAATAAACGAAAACAAATAAGATCTATCGGAGCTGTCTGTTGTATTCGTTTATTAAAAGTTGCAAAACTTCTCTTTATAGCAAGCTAATCAGAAGCAACTTCGGAAACGTCCACTTTGGCTCTTTCTTCAGGGAATGCGTTTTCAAAGTAATTTGCAAGTTTTTATTATTCTCACAGAGAAAAGTGGCAAATCTTTCCCACTAGCCCTTTATATTAATGGAAAGGATAATGTATTAGCAATAGGACATTTTGCGGACACTGTTGGTTTACGCCATAAGTATAACTTTGATTACACGTAAAGACTAACCCATAGCGTCTCGGATATCTGTACAGATAACCGTCGAGAGCGACGCCCATCTCTGATCGACATTGTCATGAAAATCAACTTCAGTAAAGTTATCTCACTTCAAATAACGAGCGAGGAAGGTCCAATTAAGAAACAAGTAGTTGTGAAAAACACATGACATCAGAAGAAAATAAATCCAAGTTTCCGTTTGTTACTTTTAATAAACGAAAACAACAGACAGCTCCGGGAGCTGTCTGTTGTTTTTGTTTATTAAAAGTTACAAAAGGAAACTTGGCTTTTTATACCAAAGCTAATTAGAAGCAATTGCTTCAAAGATAATCCACCATTAAGAATATCTATCAGTATCACACCTACTCACACTTAGTAAGTGTCCACTTTTTCTGCTTGTGTTTTTACAGTAATTTTCATTCATTTTATTCTCCCCAGGACAAAACATAGCAACAAATCTCACCTCCTAGATCTTTTTACTAATGAAAAGGCAGTGTCTGTATTATATGACTGGTCGGGAAGTTAACGGCGACAGATTGTAGTGAAATGAAATCCTAGAAAAAAACGTGTTAACGTTTTCATCGGTCGGGGGTCGCGATCGTCATTGGAAATGATTTGATTTTGCGGCAAGGAAATATAGTGCACACAGATGTTTGTCTATGACTGAGATATGTCGCCTATTTTCGTTCATCCTGTTTTCGACCCAGTAGTGATGATTGTTGTTTTTGTTCAGCTATTCCACATTGTTATCCATCATTTACTTACATTTTAAAAATATATATTAACTATATTAGTTAAGTGATTAATTCAAATTTACCATGGCCGAAGACCCGAGTGACCATCCTGTGTCATCTAAGAGGAAATCTCCTGATGAGAGGTCCCCCTTTGTAGTGATATTACAGATTTTCCACTAGTATTTGAGGATATTAAAGTAGGGGAAACTTTTTACAATTTTCCACAGTTAATGTTGTCAACTTTAACAAATCCAGAATTTCTGAAACTGCCAATCCCACTCATTTTAGACCCATATCTCAGTCAGTGCTACCTGATCTTAGAATTGTGGGAGAAATGAGACTTGGATACTATTAAGGGACAGCTTGTTAAATGTGTAAGTGATCTGGGTGAGAGTGAACAATATTCCAGAAGAAACTATTTCGTGTTGAGAAATGTATCTGTAAATCCTGTTAGTACCAACAATGATACTGATTCACTTGTAGCAGAAATCTGTAAAACAAAGCTCAACAAAATCTGCATTAGTAGGTCACACATATTAGGTAAACCAAGAACAGTATCTTATACTGAGAATGGAGTGAATGTTAATGAACACAAAGGAAATATTATAGTAAGATTTACAACACACAATTTGAAGGATGAAATATATAAATGTAAAAAGTTGTTGAAAAATGATGATGACAGAATTTTTATCACTGAGTCATTAACCAAATATATAGACAGGAAATCACTCAGTCACTAGTGTCACTCAAAAGGGAAGGCAAAGTACACACATTTTGGACTTTCGATGATAATTTTTTTCCAACAGTCCTAAGATCTTTCTGATATTCTGAAGTTATGAAGTTAAAAACACCTTAATGGTGTAATATCTCTTGTAGTATTGTTATTTTGTTTTATTTCGCACCTTCATGTTAGTTTTAGATATTAATTATTATTTAAGAGCAAGTTGGAAAAGTGTTCAGTTACTTTGATCTATCTATTGGGATATATTGGGATCGAACAGATCAAATGTGGCTCATCAATGTGCTAATTTGGCATTATGAGACTCAAATTAGGGTCATCATTGTGTGTGCAATGCCTTCAATGTGTACATGGCATATAGCACGAAGTAAACAAGAGTTATAAGCAGTTGAAAATAGCAGCTATAATTACTGTGATTAGGTTTTAGTTATGCAAATGTGGGAGCTCATCGGGTTTTACAAGTTCAAGGTAGTTAAATCTAAACAAGACTAAAGTTTAAGCTTGCTGTGTATGTTTGTTGTAGATCACAAAAAGGCTTGTGCTTTTTCTGCTGCATGCTATGTAATTGCATTTTATTGGATTGGGCCTAGTGTTAGCATAATACAGTCAGCACATGATGCAGTATAATGTACTTAAATGCAGTCAAAAGTAACCTATCACTGTGTCACCAGTACAAGTATATATAGAATATACCCATAGTAGCCTGGTGTACCAAATGTTCACCTCGAGTGGTGAAGTGGTGTTAACCGCGAGCCTTCGCCGCGCGGTTAACACCACTTCACCACGAGTGGTGGACATTTGGTACACAAAGCTACTTTGGATATATTTCATTTATACCATGATCGTCAGATTATTAAGAGTCGCTATTATTTTTTCTCGATTTTACTGAGCACCAGACGTACAAACGTGCGAATTTGTTTTTGTTTACATGAGCATCGGTGGGCGGTACTTCTGCTGTCAGTTTTATCACCGAAACGACATATAAAAAGGAATAGGACCTTTTTTCATTTTAATAACATAATAACATACTATTTTGTGTTATGGATGCTTTATTAACATGAGACAATGCATGTTTGTTAATTTTTGGTGTTTTATGGGGTAAACTCATTTAAAAACGTAATAAATAATTGCCACTTTCATTTCACTCTTCGCGAAGCGACGTGCGATAAATTTAGACAAGTTCGCGTTCAGGTCGACGCCACCAAAGGTCGACTTGGATGTAGTTTCACTGTTGGTGTAAATTTTAACTAATGGAATTCTTTGCTGGAGTGTTCATCACGGTTTGTGTGTAAAGCTAAAATTTATGTCACAGGCTTTTCATATATAGTAGAATAGGTAATCATGGTATACATTATAATATAAATATAATAAGTTTTAATGAACCCATTGGCCTTAAAACTCTACCACTCAAAACTGAAAGGCCCATCAAGTTAAGCAGGCTGGAATATTTACACCAAGTTTCCAGAAGGCCATTGGCCTAACTGTTAGTATAGTTATTGATGACACATGTTTGTTAGGTGTCTTGGGTTAACTTAGTCCAGCCAAGTTTACCTGAACAGTATATTATTACACTAGAGTAATGTATATCATGGTCTCATAGAATGTATTTGGAAAAGCCACATTACAGGTGAAGCCAATGTAGTAGTAAGATATCCTAGTTAAAAGTAAAAAGTTTCTGAACATTCAAGAATGTCGTGAATAAAATGTGATTATCATGGGTGACTGTTCCCTCAATGTCTACATTCCCTGGCTGCACTCGGCTGGAGAATGGCATAAGGTACTACAGTCTACTTAATATGTCACTAACAAAACAATAATGTAAATCTTAGTAAAAAATATAAATTGTTCCAGTAAAACCTGCAGAATTCTACACCGTCATATTTTTCAAACTTTCAATTGTTTGATTTATTTTTCTCTTTTTTCGAAATGGCCTAGGTCACTATCTGATCAAAATAACTGAACAAATTGTAACATGTGCAATTTGTGTTAAAGTATCAAAGACAACAATTTACAGTCCTCAAATGGAATAGAGCTATGCCAGTTATGGCACTATTAGCATCAATGCTGGTCCCTTTCAGTGTCTCATCAACACATACATTTAAATTCCTTTGATATGACCTTATTGTCAAAACCTAAAATTAATAATTACCATTATTTTTTGTAGCCCCCCTCCCCACCCACCCACCCATCCGAACCACCACCACCCCTCCGTAAATATACTACTCAAAGTTTGCTTAGCACCAAGTATATCCAACTGCCTGTTTACGTTTTAGTTGCAATATTGTAATGAAAAGTGTATATATTTTTTAGTTAATTATATCTTTAATGATTTAAGTACAAAAATTAAGATTATATTTGTGTTTGACATTATTTTTAGCTTTTGAATTCGATGCCCATGGAAAATGGATATTATTGGTAAAAAAGGAAATGTTTCAATATGCCAAAAAGTTGACGGAGAGAACTGGTATGGGTTTAACATACATTCAAATTCCTTTGATATGACCTTATCGTCAAAACCTAAAATTAATAATTACCATTATTTTTTGTAGCACCCCCCCCCCCCCCACCCACCCATCCGAACCACCACCCCTCCATAAATATATTACTCAAAGTTTGCTAAGCACCAAGTATATCCAACTACCTGTTTTACGTTTTAGTTGCAATATTGTAATGAAAGGTGTATATATTTTTTATTTAATTATATTTTTAATGATTTAAGTACAAAAATTAAGATTTTATTTGTGTTTGAAAATATTTTTAGTTTTTGAATTCGATACCCATGGATAATGGATATTATTGGTAAAAAAGGAAATGTTTCAATATGCCAAAAAGTTGACAGAGAGAACTGGTATGGGTTCAATATCGAGTATGAGACACATTACTGTTAATTACAGCTTGACAACGCCTTCTCATACTCCCAATCAGGTTCCTGGTTGTCCTGTGTGGGATGTTGTTCCATTGTCGGACCAGCATGGCACCAAGCTCCTGGGCACTTCTTGGCTGGACTGGACGGGCTGAAATTGCAAGCTGCAACTTATTCCAGACAATGTTGGGTTGGATTGAGGTCAGGGGATCTTGCTGGCCAGTCCATACGCTCACTCCCCTCCCTCTGGCAGTACTCCCCGACAGTATGGGCAACATGAGGACGGGCATTATCGTCCACCAGGATGAGTCTGTCACCCACAGCACCTGCATACAATCCGACGTGGATATCCAGGATCTCATCAATATACAGCTGTGCAGTCAATGTACCACGTTCAAGGACACAGAGATATGAACGTCCATCCCAGCTGATGCCACCCCACACCATGTTTGACTCTCCATCATAGCGGCCATGCTCAGAAATGTTGGCCGCATATAATCGCTCTCTTGGTCTTCCAAGTACCCTAGAACGCCTACCTGTGTGGTCTATGCAGTACCTTGACTCATCTGTAAAAAAGTACAGGTCGCCAATCTTCTCTGGGCCATCCAACGTCGTCCATGACCCATTCATATCGTGCCTGGCGGTGGTTCTGGTGCAGCTGAATGCGAATACATGGTCTTCTCGATCGGAGACCACCTTCGAGCAACCTTGCCCGAATAGTCTGCGTCGAAATATTTTCTCCAGATGCATTCAGAAGGTCACTGCGAAGCTGGGTTGCTTTGGCAAAGCGGTTCTTACGGGCCTGAATGATCAAAACACGGTCTTTAACTGCAGATGCTGCCCTGTCTCTGCCACCACCATGTCGTCTGACTGGTGTGCAATACTGCTGAAATCTTGCCCATGCTCTGGTGATCACCGTATGGTGCACACCAAGGGCTTCGCCAACCTGACGTTGGGTAGCCCCTTGTTCCACCATCCCTCAGCCCGCCACATTTCTGCTGTATACAAATGTCTTCTTACATTTGCATTCGCCATATTCAATGATTAAATCACACGGGTTTGTGTACATCTCATGTACATGTAGACAGTATACGAAAACATCATGAAAATCAAGGGGTACATGCTTTACATGACTGTCATGAAAAGTCTGCCTGTCAAGAGAGCTAATCTAAACACTGGGGACCATCTCAATACATTCCGCAATCATATCCACCAAAAATGTCGAAAATGTGTCACAATAAATTTCACAATGATGTGTCAAATATGTGTTGCTTAGCAAACTTTGAGTAGTATAGAAACTCTTGCTGATCAGAATTTATACTTGTTTGGCGATGTTTGACACACTTTCTATCCTTTTCCCTTGATTAAACAATTTGGTCTACGTGTTAAAGCAGGAATGTATCCTTTCCTACACAACATCGGCAAATACTTTGTCAACGCTGCATGTGCTGGTTGCTTTGTCTAAAATTTATGACACGAGACCTGTGTCTCGGTAATACAGCTGAAGCCAAGAGTACTGTCTATGATTGGTCTAGTCTTTAAAACCACTCAATAAATCATTTCCATCGGTGACTCGCCTTAATTTAATTGACACATGTTCATGTTTTTAATACTGGGATAATTTGAAATAAACATTTCTTCTCATCTGGTCCAACAAAAGTCCCTTATCAAGCCTGTTTGAGAGATAGTTGAAATCTCCTCTCGAAACGTTTTTCTGTATCTTGTAACGCACTACGTCTATTACATGCCTTAATGACTCCACAGAATTAAACCAGTAAAGCACAAACTTCCAGTTAGTGTGTCAGAACTGAAACTGGCGTCAACATCTACAAACTTCGTAGAGAAGACATAGTCCCGTAATTTTATCCAGTATATAGCATTGTCCAGCCTCACTTCATCTTCTCTATCTTCCTCTGTGGGAAGGTGTGTTCACTTGTGTGGGGGTGAACGTTACGTTTCAGTATTCCAGTTTCTCTAGTTGACGTAATTTTATTCACTCTTCTTCATTGGTAGCCCATCTCTTTTTCTTAATGTTTAACATTCCCCTGGCAGAGGACCGCTCCGTTGCTAATCTCACCCTTTCGCTTGCAATTTTTCTGAGAAAGGTGACTCAAAGATGCACAATTTTATGCTCTGTGTCGGAGTGGTCTTGCTATACAGCAACTAGACAATCTATGAATGCTGCCAAAAGGTCAGTTGGAATACTGCACTAAAAAGCACGTGTAATTTTATTTTTATTGTGATTGCACTATGGAAATTACACCCAGAACCCCTTCCCACGAAATAAGGAGACGCCATTTAGTTCATTTCCTTAAATATCTTAAACACTTAAACATTTGTTTCATTAGCCCTCTGACCATACATCAGCATGACACATACCATTTCATACAAGTTTGTACATATTTATTGTTCGTTTGTAGTGTTTGACACACAAAACCACAATACAGTAATTTCTCTAAACCCACCCACTGCCCCATTTGCTCTGAAAGCCTTTGTTAGTATAAATAGTCATGGGGATTGATTTGGAACAATACAGACAAGCAGTGGATAGCTACAACATTATTCGTTGCAGTTCGCACAGTCATTCAATGAATAAAAACACTAGGACAGGAAGTTATATCGCATGGGTATTTGTCATGTGCATTTCTGGTCATATTGGTGCAGAGCTGCTGGTTTTCGATATGTTACTGAGTTTATGTGGACACATTGAGACAAACCCCGGGCCAGGTAGTACTGACTCAGGTTCACTCTAGATATTACACTATAATATTAATAATTTTAGGTAATATTAATAGTCCTTAGTTAGAAAACCTTAAGGACGATTGGAGGAGTTGGGTATTTTATGTTTCACTGACACCGACATTGAAGATGATTTTAATTCTGATAGAATTCAGATACCAGGATTTTCAACTCCAACTCAGCGAAACAGCGACAAATACAGGGGTGGTGTTGCCGTTTATTTCTCAAGCCAATTACATTGTGTAAGAAAACATAATTTAGAATTTCAAGATGATATTTTATGGTTTGAGGTTGGAATTACAAATAAGTGTCTTCTCTGTGTCACGTATAGATCTGAGAGATTTTGTGTGGCCGATTATTGGACAAAACCTGACGACTCATTAGAAACTGCACTAACTATAAATTCATCTATAATACTCCTAGGAGATATGAATTGCGATTTACTGCAAGCAAGTGGCCTTCTTCAATTAATTATAACTAAACATAATCTCCAAAATGTGATAAATGAACCATCTAGGATACGTCAGCTAAGCAGAACCTCGATTGATGCTATTATAATTAGCCAAACGGTTGATGCTGTTCGCTCAGAAACCATGGAACTTGATATGTCAGATCGCAAGCTAACATTCAAGTACATTCGTTTTTAGCATTTAAGAGCACCAAGTTTTACGAGAGTTGTGTGGAATTATATGAGGGCGGATATCGATAAACTAAATCTACTGATCGCGAAGGAGGGATTGGATGAAATCATGTTAACTCCAGCTGATATAAACGTATCTGTACGCCAATTTGTGTCTACGTTTTTGCGGTTATCTGAATCATGTTTTCCTCGCTCGGAAGTGACAGTACGTCCACATGGTAAACCATGGTTTGAGAGTGCAATTAGGGGTGAAATGCGCAAGAGGAATCGTTTTCGGCGATACGCGTTGAAATTTAATACCATTGAATCTTGACAGAAGTACAGAACATCGAGGAATAAAGTAAACAATATGAAAAAAAACACGCCAAGCAAAAGTATCTTGATAAAATTGGTGAATCCTTATCAATTAATCGGGAACCCAAACAGTTCTGGCATACAAGAAAGCAGTTTCTGAATAATTGTTCACCCCAGTCGATAATCCCGCCACTTGAGCGAATTAATGACGAGGGCCAAATAGAGACTGTAGTAAGTGACCCCGAAAAGACTGATTTATTAAATGGAACATTTCTAGACAATAGCAATATTGATGCATCAGATCATCAACTTCCTGCTTTCAAACGTAAGTGTCTGTCTAAACTGTCCACTATTGATGTTACAGAAAATGAAATCGTTGACATTATACATCAACTTCAAATAAAAAAGGCCTGTTAGAGGTTAGTCATAAATTATTAAAATTAACATGCAATACTATATGTAAGCCTCTTACAATGTTATTTGATGAATCTCTGGAATGTTCTGTTTTTTCCTATTGAGTAGAAGCTTGAAAATGTGATACCACTATTTAAGACATACGATAAATCTGATGTCAATAATTATAGACCCGTTTCTCTCGTAAGCTGCTTCGGCAAACTGTTGGAACGAGTGGTATTTAAAAAAGGTGTATGAATATTTTGACAAAAATGAGCTCTTCTATAGACTTCAAGCAAGCTTTTTTTTTTACCTCAGAATAGTACAGTCTATGAGCTTCTAGAGATATACCACAGCTTATGCGTTTCAGTTGATAACAGGCAATTTACTTGTGGTGATTTCTGCGATATCGCTAAAGCTTTTGATAGAGTTTGGCATCCTGGCATAATTTTCAAGCTGAAGCAGTATGGTATATCTGGTGGATTATTAAAATGGTTTCACAGTTGCTTCTCAAAAAGAAAGCAAAGAGTTCGGATCAACTCAAGTCTTTCTCTGTTCCGAAATGTGTCATGTGGCGTCCCACAGGGTTCAGTTCTATGTCCTTTCTTGTTTTTAGTTTACATCAATGACATTGCCGATAGAGTAGAATGCGTCAGCAGATTATTTGAAGATGACAGTTGTTTGACCCAAACCGAAAAAGTGATAGAGTGGCCAGATACATTGCTTGTAAAGTTTAACCCCGATAAGACAAAGGTGATGCTATTTACTCTGTGTAAAGATTGTATTTATCCTGATATAACCTTTCTCGGATCACAATTTGACTTTGTGGAAGAGCAAAGGCTTCTAGGTCGAACTCTTCAGTCAAATCTCGGCTGGAAAAAAACAGATAGATAAGATTTGCAATCAAGCCTACTTGAGACTGTCACAATTAAGAAAGTTAAAATTTATTCTAAGCCGCAAAACTCTGCAGCACATGTATATCTCATTTACCCTGCCAATTCTTGAATATGGTAGTGAAGTGTGGTCAGGGTTCCCCCGTATCTATTTAAGCGATTGGAGTATCATTGGACGACATCCATTATGATGCTGTCTGTATAGTAACTGGTCTAACGAGGTCATTCTCTAGGGAGTAGCTACTTCTTAAACTTGCATGGCAGTCTCTCGAAGAAAGAAGAATGGTTAAAAATATGAGCTCCTATTATAAGATTGTTCATGGTCGTGCGGCTTTTACACGAGTTGTTGCCGCCGAAAAAGTGATTTGCAAAAAGAAGAAACGAAGCTATGCAAAGCAACGAAATAAACAAACAGAAAAGTCTCCATGCAAACGGAGCAATCCAAAGCAAAGAAGAAAATCAAAAGAGCTCTTGTGCAAATGCACACTCCAAAGCATACAGAACGAACGGAAAAGCTTTGGTGCAAACGAAAACAGTCTGAAGGAGAGAAAAACATACGAGCTCCTGTGACGAAACAGAAAAACACATCTGAAGCAGAGAAAAAAAAATGGAAAGTCAGGGATTCTTCACCCGAAATAAAAAAGAATCATCGAGTTGTTGAGCGTCTATTTGATTTTGTTAGGGCAGTAGTGGACGCAAATGTCATGAAAGACATATTGATGGAAATAATAAATTGCCAATTCAAAGCTCAAGAGAGAGCGACTTTCGCTCCAAGACAGAGAGCCAGAATTATTTTAAATGTTTCGGCATTCCTATAAGCGAGAAGTACGACCCCGAAACGTTCATAGATGCCGTGAAATGTGAACTCGAACATGATGAATTTATTTAGAGGGAACGTGGGTCGTGGCATCAAGATCAAGATGATATTGAAATGGTCCACGGAAAAAGAAATGCGCACGGAAGAAAATGAGATTACGATCAAAGTCTGTGAGAGTTATCACCATTCTGAGATCGATATGATGGAGGAGGTTTCGGATGAGCGAGAAATTTTCGTAAGGATGAAAGAAAAGATATTGAAATATATTACTAGCTTTTAAATGAAATTGGACGTTCCGTAAGGACAAATTCACGTGTACAAATACAATCTCTTACAACCGTCTGCCATATTGTTTAGCATAAGTCCAGAAGATAATCAATACTTCAAGTGGACAGTGACTTCTACGTTGTATCCCATGGGAGAACACGCGTTCAGAGTCTCGAAATACCGAGATAGTTTGGAACGTTAGTTTGGTCAGGAATCGAGTTTCCTATGGAGTTGCAGACATCAATCATTTAGAGAGATGGAATCTGACTGTGACCGTAAATGTGTTTGGATACCACCACGAGAGTAAAGTGTTTCTGCTAAGAATCAGTCCACATAGAAATGATGGCAGTAAAGAAGTGAATTTGATTATGATTTCCGACGATGAAAATCAACATTATTTCTTAATTAAAAAAAATCTGAGTCGTTTGGTTTCGAAGTAGACGACTGGCCACAAGGGAGGGGAACTGTTCTGTTTCAACTGTCTGACTTCATTCCACAGTAAAGATTCGTTGAAGAGACACGAGGAATATTGTCGCGTTCATTGATCCGTGAAAATAGTCATTCCAAAAAGGTACCTTATTAAATTTCAAGCTTAACAACAGATGGCTGAGAGTACCTTTAACCGCATATGCAGATTTTCGAATCATTCGTGGTAAAGATGAGTTCATGTCAGCTGAACTCTGACAGGGCCAGTTACACGGTGAATTATCAAACACACATGCCTTCGGGATATTATTTTTACATCAAGTGTTCTTTCAGCGATAGTCTCTCGGTGGTTCCATCGCGTAGCCAAGCGATCGGAAGGGAAGATGTGGCTCAAATGTTCGTGCACAACATGGAATCGAAAATAAGAAAGTTGCACGAAGTATTTAAAAGACCCATGCCGATGAAGCCATAGATGAACGAGCAGAAGAAACAATTTTAAAATGCAGTGCAATGTCAAATTTGTCGTGGAACATTCAATGACAACCCATTATTCGAGTATGAAAGAGTCATGGATTACGACCATTATTCTGGTCTCTATAGGGGTGCCCACTCCCAGTAAATCTAATTTGATGTTTCGAGACAAAACATTTTACCAAGTCTTTATTTTGTAATTTGTCGGCATATAATTCCTTTAACCCTTTACTCAACGCAGACGATATCAAAATTTATTATTTTAAATATCATTTTTTTGAAATTTTTCAAACATTTCAACAAAACCATATCATGTGACCCCTCGTTGGAACGAGCTCGACGAGATCGTTCCAACGAGGGGTCACATGATATGGTTTTGTTGAATTTTTTTGAAAAATAATATTTTTTCAATTGCAGAATTTGCATATTACGCGGGCGGATGCGGCCGATTTGTTGGGTAAAGGGTTAAAATCTAGGATTTTGTGAAGTCGAAATTCCGTACATTGCCAAGAATAAAGAGAAATACATTTTTGTTTACTAAAAATATGGGAGTGGGTAAAAGACAAACAACAGCAGGACAAATCGCTCAAGACATATATTTGTTAGGCAGTTATAATGTCTTGCCTTCCAGCTTGAAAGGTCAATCATTAATTATAAAGGGATAAGTTCCACACCGTGGCTCGAAATTTCCCTGACTATGATAATGGAACAGTCTGTTGCAAAAAGGGGTAAATTTTTACGATTATATGGATGGTTTGAACAGATTTGAAGAGTCGTCGCTACCTCCTAAAGAACAACTTTATTCCGGACTCTATGGCGTGCACATTTGGTCGAGGATTACGAGCACACTCAAAAAGTGTGGACATTTTTAACATGGAATCGCTCAGTGATTACCACAATCTGTATTTGTAAACGAACGTCCTTCTCTTGGCAGATGTGTTCAAAACTTTCAGAGACGTGCGTTCCATGCATTGCGATATGGATCCTGGTTGGTACTTCACAACCCCCAGACTGGCGTGGGATGCTCTGTTGAAATTGATGGAAATGGCTTCAGCATTCTTATCAGACGTTGTCATTCTTCTCATGTCCGAAAAGGGTATCAGAGGTGGCGTATTCACCGCGTCTCACAGATACGCTAACATGAAATGTCTCGTCTGAAGAGTCTAGCAAAGTTATCACCTATTTAGATGCGAATAACCTGTACAGTTTTGCTGTGTGTCGATCCTTGTGACTATTTCATAAATAACACAAACTCGGGTACTATCGACCGATAGAACATGAAAAGAAACGTTCTAATATTATATAAGACCAGTGACGAGATGGAAGGTATGCTAGACATGAGAGGTCATAGAATCACGAATCTACCGGATCCCGTGCACATGGCTGATGCCTGCACTCTGATCACGGTAACAGAAAAAATAGAATACATCAGACAGCTGATAAACATATGGGCCGCTAAGCCGTGCTTTAGATTCTGGTAAATCAGAATGGTCCTTTGGAAGTGAAGGAGGTGGTCCTCTGCACAGCACGGTAGATTACACCATGACGGGAGGAAATATCTTTTGAATGTGTTTGACTTGTACAGATATGGTGAACGAGACTAAAGTCAACGTCGTGGTGAATGATGTAGAAAATGAAGTCTATAAAGTAGAGTAGCCGTTGTATCAATAATCTAGTTCTAACATATTCACCATGCCTTTGCGAATCGAGTTTGGAGACAGAATTAATTTCAAGACCATTTCATATAATCCCAAAGCTGCGACTTCTGTGGTGCCTCTGTTGATCGAATGCGATCCTGTTAATGAATAAATAAAAACAAAACATCCGCATACATGAGCATGTGCATCCCACACCCCTTCACTTGCTCACATGTGCTATGCGCACATGGAAAAGGTGCTGATGATTAAAAAATAACTGATTATTTTTTATTTCGTAAAAAAAAAAATCAAAACCTCGAATTTTTTAAATTCTTCAATTTGTTTTTTTTTTTTTAATTTAGTTGATTCATTTTTTTCTGCTTACCAAATGACAGACGTTTTTATTTTGATTGGATTAAAACGATAAGTCTGTTGGAAATGTTTGGAGTGAATGCTTCCGTTTTGGCGGGTGCAGTTTTCTCAAACTGCATCTGCATCTGAATGTCTAAGACGCTATTCTTGAGTCTCTCGCTCTGTTTGCTAATGCCGTACACATACAGAGGACAGAACATTTTGTATTTGGTGGGACAGATGTTTCGATTGCTTATCAATTCGTCCATGCGATGATATTTCGATCCGTAGTCCACCGCATCGCCGTATATCCTACAGAAATCGTTCTTCTCGAACGAAGCATTATAATCTATTGCGAGATATCTCATAGCATTGAGCATCACGTGCATGTTTCTCACATTCAAATTATCCAATAAGGATGGATTCTTTTCTTGCGATCCGTCTTTGTTGGTTTGAAAGCCTGTTATTAACCCTTTGAACCCTGTTGGTATCATCCATGTCAGTTCAAATGCAGCAATCAGAAGAGTCCATATTCATTATTTGGGGGTAGGAAAACCAATGTTTTCAACGTGCAGCCATGGGCTGCACGTTGAAAATATTTAGTGGTCTACCCCACACATTCACTAAGCAGCCACCCACCTTAATAAATTATGACGTCTCGTGGTTCTTGCCGGAAAAATGGCCGCTCGGGTTTAAAGGATTAAGAAACACCGTCGTTCCGAAAAAAGATTTCACCGCCAGTCTCCAACCGAAGGTTCTCATTTTGGGAATGCTCACCGTATCGCACTGAACCAATCGAAATCACGCCGGCCGGTACTAGGGTTTTCAATTCGATGGTCTTGTAGAATTTGAATTTTTCTGCGCCAGCTGGCTCACGTGTGGCATTAGCACGATATCTAGCTCGAACGAATACATTAAATTAGACAGTGGAGACATGTCTGCCAGTAGCCGCATTACCCCACTCGAAGATGACCTAAAAGAAATTAATGATGAACAGTGAAAAGGTATTATACTGAGAACAAAATCTAGGTGGAAAGTCGAAGGAGAAAAATCACCTAAGTATTTCTGCAATCTAGAAAACGACACTACACTGAAAAAATGATAGCAAAACTGATCAAATCTGATGGATCCGAAACTAGCGACCTAAATGATATTATTTCTGAACAACGTAATTTCTTCAAAAATCTGTACTCATCAAAGATTGAAAAGCCCGAAAGCAATATTCCTCATGAATATATTTTTTTGGGGGATCCGCAAAACCTCTATCTTAAACCTTCTCGATGAGGATGAAAGTCGGTTACGGGAAGGTCCTGTATCGGAACATGAATGCCCCAGTGCCCTAAAGAATATGAAAAACAATAAAAGTCCTGGCTTGGGTGGTTTCGCAGCAGAATTTTATAAAAAAAATTTGGAAAGATGTCGGGAATTTGTTGGTCAACTCCTAGAATTGCGGTTACGATTCAGGAGAATTCTCCATTACTCAAAGAGGTGGCATAATAACATGCATTCCTAAGCCAAATAAACTGAAAATGTACATAAAAAAATTGGCAACCAATATCACTTATTAATGTAGGCGTAAAAATAGGCTCCACTGTAATTGCTAATCGAATAAAGACAATTCTACCGAAACTAATATCTGAGACTCAGTTAGGCTTGATGAAGGGAAGATATATTGGGGAATCAACTCGTTTAACATTTGATCTAATTAAAAAATGCGAATATTTGGATATCCCTGCACTGCTGATGCTGATAGATTTCGAGAAAGCATTCGACTCGTTAGAGTGGCCATTTATTGAGAAAACTTTAAGATTTTTAACGTTTGGTACCTCTATCCTTAAATGGTTCAAAACATTCTACAACAGCATTTACAGCTACGTTTTGAACAATGGAAACTGTTCAGAGGGATTTAATATACAACGAGGTGTCAGACAGGGTGATCCGCTCTCCACTTACCTGTTTATTCTTGGTGCGGAAATCTTGAGTGCGGCGTTACAATTTAACCCCGACATTAAAGGCATAACAATAAATGATTCAGAATACCTGATTAGTCAGTATGCAGACGAGTCGTCACTTTTTCGAAGCGATGGCCCTACCTCATTGAACAGAGCACTAGAAATGGTGAACCTATTTTCCGGTTGTTCCGGTCTTAAAGTAAATTTCGATAAGACACAGGTTATATGGATTGGATCGAAACGGGGTTGTGGCGAAGAAATTCAAACAAGAGAAGAACTGAATTGGAATCATAGTAACGTTTTTACAATATTAGGTATTGAATACAATCTATTCGAGGAAAACTGCACACAGTGCAATTACTTAAAGAAGTTAAAAAGCATTGAGAAACTGCTAAATTGATTGATTGTTTATTTCAGACTCCTGGCCCATATAACAAAATGAGAAAAAAATGAAATACTTACAGAATATATACTAAGGTTAACAAATAGGGTCAAACACATGAACATGGAATTAAGAAGTGGTTCTAAGCATCAATCTGAAGAAAGTGATGAAAGTGATGGATGAGCACCAGAATCAATCGTTGTACAAGAGAGAGATCCAGGATTTCATTAAGGGCGAAACATATCTTAAGTCAGAATTGCATATTGCACTAATAAAGGAGTTGGTACTGGAGAACAGTCGCCTGCGGAAAATATAAACCAACCTCCTCCTTAGGCACAAGAGAGAGGGGACATCATTCAGGACAAACATGCCACTGGCACTGCAGAAGTTGTCATAACCCATAAGAAGTCGGAGAGCATTATTGTAAAATGCAGAAAGTTTCCGGATGCTTTTTTGTGCAAAATTAACCCAGAGGTGACAACAGTACAATGTGGTGATGTATTGAACAAACAAAAGCTTCATGACACACGGTGAACAATTAGAGAACTTTCTTATAAGCTGATTGGAACGAATACAGATTTCATGGTGTTGTCTTTTTATGTCAACGTCATCTGTGAGGTCTAAGTGAATTATGTGACCCAGATTCTTGAATTCAGGGACAACCAATAATTCGATGGTACCAAGATAGACTTTGGGAAAAGTTAAACAAAAAAAATAATTACGGTAAGAATGACATGCAAACAGTTTTCTGAGAGTTATAAATCATATAAATTTTATTCGCTTCATGTTGACATACCTTCAGCAGAGTGCGGAGACCTATAACGGAAGGACCAACACACACATATCATCAGCATAACACAAATGGTTTATGGTTTTTGCTCTGAAGCTGCAGACACCATGCAGCTTGTCCTGTGACCTGCTCATATCATCAATATATATATTAAACAAGAAGGGCGATAATATCCCACCCTGCCTGACACCATCGGTGACGGGAAATGTTGGAGACATGGTTTGAACCCATCTTACAGAAAACTGCTGAGTTTTGAACCAGTTAAGAAGTAATCGTATTATGGCTACAGGAACGTTGCGTTTAAGTAATTCCTGAAGAAGTGTAATGTGATTGAATCGGTCAGACGCTTTCTTTGCATCAAGAAAACATACAAACACAGGGGTATTATGGCTTAGAAAATAGCGAACTATCTCCTTAAGAGCGAAAATACATCCATCAGTGGAGTGATAGGCCTTAAAACCAAACCGACAGTCTTTTGTTGAGAGTTTGTCTATGCATCTATTGAGTAAAACCTTTTCAAGCAGTTTAGACATAATTGTCGCAAGAGCAACCGGCCTGTAGTTATCTTTATCGGGAATATCTCCAGATTTGTTTTTAACCATTGGGATAAGTGTAACATCAACCATGGGTGATGGAACGTGGCCGTGGATGATAGTGGCATTGAACAGCGCATCCAGTATGGCAAACAACCTAAAGTTACTAAATCTCAAGTGTTCAGAGGTCAGCAGATCAGGTCCGCTGGACTTTCCACTGCAAAAGTCCTTAAAATATTCTACTAACTCCTTTGCAGTAACAAAGAATGAGTCATCAACAGTGACATTATTAAAGTGCTCTGCTGAAAAATCCTCGTATTTATTACTGCTGGGTAAGCTGTTGAGTATTACATGAAAATGGTCGGCCCACATTTCCGCAATATTATTTTCACCAGAAGTACCACTGACCGTTTCAGCGATGGCAGCGCGACTGCTTTTGGAGACAGATTTCCAGTACTGGGAAAATCTCTTCTCATGTAAGTGATTGGCAAGCTGGTCAGACACAAATGATTCTTTGTATTGTTTACAGAGTCGTAATACATATTTGAAATAGGAGCGCGATTTGCGAATCAGGTCGTAAAATGGTCCTGACCGAGGTTTATTATGATGCCGCCAGGTCTAGTAACAGCGGCGAGCTGCTTCGGAGAAATGCTTACTTTTCTTTATGATTGATTTCGAAGCTGCGTCAGCGAGAGCGCATACAATGTCGTTGTACAGCTTGCCGATTGCTTGAAAATGTGTTTTTTTCTGCGCAGTTACTATTCTTACACTTCAGTGCTTCGTCGACCACGATCTCGGAAAGCAGAGTACACGTTATGTTGTTATAGGCCTCCAACATATCGGGAGTGGCTTTAGACCAGTTAACCTGCTGTTTAACCTGGTCGTCTTGAACTCCACCCCCTGAGAGACGAGGCAGACTCGCGCAGTAAAGTTTAATTGACAGAGGGAAATGGTCTGAAGACATAACAGAGTCGTCAATGAACATTAACTTAATCGATGTATGGATGGCGTGAGAAAACACGCAGTGATCCAGCCATGACACTGTGCCACGTGCATCACTGATAAAGGTGTGAGTATCAGAGTCTTTACCAAAGCGCACAATGTCGGATAATATTAGGCCCATATCATCGCAGAAATTGTATAGTTCATATGATCGCCACAACGAATAACATCAGCGTTCCAGTCACCTGCTACACAAATGTTAGACGTATTGGCCGAGTCAATTATGGACTTTATTTTACCAATAAACACTTCTGTATTCAGACCATTATCGACAGGAAGGTAGACACACAAAATCAAGAGACTTGTGTTATCGTATGATAAAGTTATGCCCACAATTCAATCATCGGATTAAGTATGGAAAGTGACACAGTTTCCTAACGACTTTCTCCATAAAATTGCTACACCCCCGTAGGGGCGACCTATAATAAGATGCGAATTACTATCAATAACAGACACTCCATTACCAGTGACTTCATTGTGAATAGAATGCAGAAACTGTATATCATAATCGAACAGCCAGTGTTCCTGTAAAAGAACAACATCGCTGCAGTCACAGAGTTCTTTCACGGATACTACGGAGTTTTTCACAGACTTACAGTTAAATGATGAAATTCTAATACTATCCATTAAGAGATTGTTTTGTGTATCAGTTCCAAGTTTCGGTGTAAAAATCAGGAAACATTGGTCGTTTGGGTCGGAAATATTTTCTAACAAGAACGTCCTGTGGCCAGCATATAGGGTCAAGTAATTTAGTTAACGTTTGGCGGTCGATCACATCAATTTTGAGAGAAGAACAAGAATTATATTTTATTTGAAGTTTTTCACACTTTAACACTTCAATCCCAGTCAGAAGTTTAATATGCTTACATATATCAGAATTTGTTGTTTCGGGATCTAGGCGAGTTACAAACAACGAAACAGGAGTGGATTGTACAACCTTAAGATTAGTTGCACGTGCAGTTCCAGTGACAGGTTTCATACGTCGGCGTCTTTTCTTAACAGGAATGAACACGCTACTTTCCACCGAATCGCGATCTGAAATTTCAGTGCGTTTAGACACCAAAACACTTGCATATGGGCGCAGTCGGTCATTAGGGGCTCGCAGAGAGCTACCCAGCTCTTCAGAACCAAACACTGTAGGGTCACGTCTCGTGTCAATCAAATCCAAAGAACCCCTAGACAAAGTCCCGTTAATAACGGTATCAGTAACGGTATCAGTACAGTTCACTGGGAAATCATTGGTTGGCGCTTCGTTCACTGTTGATATGCCAGACTGCACACTTGACTGGTGTCGATTGAGAGTCGTGTTATCCTTGCAAGCAGAACTAAAAGCGTGTGAAGATTCATTGTCCTGAGAAGAACTCACTATATGCATCAGTTCAGATACCATTTCAGACTTGAGACTTGACCTCATATCACGGAGCTCTTTCACAATTTCACCAAGGTTGTCAGTGGGAGAGCTTAATGAGTCTTTAATTCGTTCAAGTTCTAGTTCAAGTATTGAAATGTCACGAAACAACGATGACACGTCCATATGATTAAAATCAATAGGCGGTAGCTTTGACAGATTACATGCAACAAAACGAGGAAGGTTATCTGGATCTGATTCATGAAAAACAGTCAATACATCTTTCATGTTGATTACACCTTTATCAGACCCCTTGCGTTTAACAAAACGCACCTGACACGGCGACACATCGTATAGAATACCTTTAGCTTACTCAATTTCCTGATCCGTAAAACTGGTCGTGCAAGGTTTTATTATTAAGTATGTTGGCAGTAACGAAAGTTTGTTTGAAACGAAACACAAGAGTTCATTTATTATAATACCTGGAGCCGAATCAGCATTGTTGGAAACCGGCGTCTTGACCTCAGCTATGGCAGCATTTGTCGAATCACCCGACGAAGATTGTTTTGCTCCAAAACGTTTCTTTTCGCAGTTTTCGCAAAGAAATAAATCACCATGTGACAGTTTAACTTTCGATCCGGTGCCACAGTCAGTACATTTCATTTTAGCAAATTTTGCAGGAAATTGTGGAGATTTTTCCTCGATAAAACTGTGAAATTAATGAAGACAGTGTTGACAACATTCCAGGCCCGTCCGCCATTTCCTTTTAGAAATATTACTCTGATAGTTAATTGTGTAGTTCTCACATATATGAATTTATGGAGGGAGGTGATAAGGGTAGAAGTGGATGATGAGGGCAAAATGGAGTTCGATAGTGATCACAACTTGATTACAGTGACGACGAGAAAAGGAAAGGAAGCTTCGAGGAGATTTGGGAACTCAAAAAGGATGCCGACAGGGCGAAGTTCGAAGAAAAACTGAAACCAAAGCTTGCAGCCGTACATAAGGAGGGTAGTGCCCAGACGATGGCCGACGCCATAGTTGCGAGCCTAGTGGAGGCAGGGAAGGAAAGTGTAGGAAAGATTAGGATGCCAACACGGGAACTTGGGTACAGAGTGAACGAAGAACTGAAAAGGGCCATAAAGGTTAGAAAAGCTAAATGTGCTGCATACAGGAGAAGTAGAAAACTTAAGGGGGTGGAAAGCAATGAGGCCATGGTAGCAAAGGAAGAATACCAACAATCACGAAATAAAGTGAACAAGATTAAAGACGACAATCGGAGAGTGCGAAATAGCAGTCTTATTAGGACGATAAGAACGACAGGGGGGTCGAGTTCGAGCGTATTTTGGAAATGGGTGAACAAATGTAACAAAGGGAATAACCAACAGAGCATTAAAGTAGATGGCAGAGTTACAGAAGAGCGAGACCAAATCGCATTAGAACTAGTCAAGCACTGGGAAAAGGTAAACGATAAGCGATGGGGCATGGGGAACCCACCGGAGTGTCCGAACCAGGTCGAGGAAAATCTCTCGGACTTCGTGTGCAGCGAAATCAAAACTGAGGAGGTGCGAAGGGTGATCTCAAAATTGAGGAATGGAAAAGCGGGAGGGGTGGACGAAATTCCTAACGAGTTTATCAAAAAAGGGGGAGAGGAACTCTTGAAAAGCCTAACTGCCCTATTCAATTTAGCCATAGAAAAACAAGAGGTCCAAAAGGAGTGGAGGGAAAGTAAAGTGACATTTATTCACAAAAAGGGGGAAAAAGACGTCTTGGATAACTATCGAGGGATCTCTGTCAGCAGCAACATTGGAAAAGACTTTTGTAAAGTCCTGTATGGGAGATTAGAGGAGGTGATTAAGGAGAAGGTTTTTTGGGAGAAATTTTGCCCTCATCATCCACTTCTACCCTTATCACCTCCCTCCATAAATTCATATCTGTGAGAATGTAGTCAATTATTGATTTTCTGCCGTTTCTCTCCCAGGTTCGTTTCCCCTTACATCTAGCGTCCCTGTTCAGAATCTTCAAACCGAGCTCATTTGTGAAGTTCAACAGCTTTCTTCCATTCCTGTTGACTTTCTTGTCCCCACCCTCTATGCCTTCTTCCTTGTCACCTATGTGTCCATTAAAGTCGCCCATCAGAATTATACCGAGCCCCCGGTTTTCTTGTTCAGTGATATTGGACCTTGGTGTTGAGTATATCGAGTCATTCCACTCGGGTTTACTTCCCTCCACCGCACAGTACATAATCCCAAGGGCAATACTTTTGTTTCTCAGACTGATCTTTACCCATCCAATTTCTTTTGACACATCAGCCGAGGTGATGATATCTTCCAGATCCGTAATCAGCGACGGTTTTAAATCCTCTTTAATGTACATGCCTACCCCTCCCCTTTTTCTGGCTTTCCGTTCTCCCTACACCTATCCACACACACCCGCTTACTTGGTCTACCCGTTCCTCGTGTCTTACTCACGTCTCGCTTAAGCCCATGACATCAAACTCCTCTGCCTCGATCAATGTAGCAATTTCACTTACTTTCCGGTGGAGACCCTGGATTTTGCTATAGCCCACTTTCAGAGTACCGAGGTTCATTGGCTTCCGCCTACTGGGCCCATTGTTTTTTGGTGCTAGTCTTGGTAAACTTTTTTCTGTCTCCCTCACTCTTGTTCACCCCACCTATGTCCACTCTAGTTATACTTGCCTCTGACCTCCCATCCCGCTCCTCTCCAAAAAAAAGGCTCTGCTACCCGTAGAATTTTATCCCCTAATGCCCGTTTCCCCGCCCTGCTAGGATGCAGCCCGTCACGCCCGTACATGCTTCTATTGCCCCAAAACGTGTCCCAATGGTCGATAAAGGGAATTCCCAGATCAACACAGTAGTCCTCTAACTCTTCATTTAACGAGTTCCGTTCGTCCCCACCTCCAAGGACAGGAATGACACCGGATACGGCTACCCTTGCATTCATACTTAGCAGTTTGCCGACTAAGCCTCTATACGACTCCACCAAACTTACTGACCTTCTCTCCCTGATATTGTTGGTCCCCACATGGACCACCACTACCGATTCCGGTCCTGACCCTGCCACAATGCCATCTACCCAGTCCCTGAGATCCTCCACCTTCGCCCCCGGAAAGCACAAGACTGTCCGATTGGAACTATCAGGACCACAAACTACATTGTCAATCCCACGTACAATGCTGCTCCCCGCTACAACTAATTTTCTTCTTCTGGCCCCAGTTCCTATATCATCTGCACCTCCTCTCGTTTTGTAAGCTCCTGCCCCTCCCCCCCCCTTCTCTTGACCGCCCTCCTTACCCCGACTGGCCTATCATCATCAACAACCATCTCACCCCCCCCCCCCCCACGCTTTCCCCTCACTCTCGTCCCCAGTGGTATCAGAGTCTAAAACAATAAACCTGTTTTCTAAACACCGCCTCGCAACCTTGGCAGCCTTACGCCGACTCTGGCTTTCGGACTCGACGCAGCCCTGACCTGACGCCACCTTCCGAATTCTCCTACTAGAACCCCCCCCCCCCCCCTCCTCAGTTACACCCCCTCCCCACCACATCAAGCATTATTCCCCCACGTTTCCTGCTTCCCAGTTTCCTCCTTGAGTCCACAACGACCTTCCACCCACCTTCCACCTCACCATCGTAGGTAACCTTCAACGGGGTAACTCCAGATACATCGGCCCTCTCCAACCTCCCTCTCAGCTCTGCAATCTCCCGTTCGAATCCAACACACATCTCTAACAACTGTAAAATATCCCTGCAATTCGCACATACCCCACTACTCTCCATTGACCGACCACCACCATACCTCATATTACACTGTCTGCATGCCTCCGGATCCTCACTCTCCCCCACCTGCACCCCTCGACTCACCTCCCTTAACACCCATACTTACCTCCGTCTGAACACCCATCGTACACTTACCATTCATGATTACAAATAATATACAGAATCCAATGACCAATAGCCAACATTACAAAGAGGAACTAAAAATTTGAGAAAGCGGTCGAAAACGTAAACAAAACAAAACAAAACACCGAAAATGACCCGCGAGAAGATAGGGAACACGCCACTAAAATCCGACAGAGAAACTAAACTAAACACTAATATAACTATATTTTATTACAAATCACACCTATACAACACTAAAACACTATATCGATCAGCATAAACACCTGAAAGAAAAGTATGAAATTATTAAAGCTAACTTTTGACAACCGAAATGGCTATATTCCCTGTTGGTTTCCGAGATGGACATTCCACCTTTTCACGCTATCCCAAATGATAGAATCCGCGAAAGCAAAAAAGAAAAAGATGTCCATGGCCTTTTTGGATGTTAAAAAGGCATACGATAGAGTATGGAGAGAGGGTATGTGGCGCAAGCTGGAGGCTCTGGGCTTGGGGGGCGAGTTTGTTGGGATTATGAAAGCATTATATAAAGATGTACAGAGTGAACTTAGCCTGGGTAACATTACAACAAAACGTGTGCCTATGGAGATAGGCCTAAAACAGGGGTGTATCCTTTCGCCAATTCTTTTTGCATTGTACATCAAAGGTTTAGGAGATGAACTCCTGCATAGCGACGAGGGGGTTGCAGCTGGTGACTTGAAGATCCCAAGGCTATTTTTTGCAGACGATATGGTGCTAGTGTCAGAAAGCGAAGAGGGGTTAGAGAAGATGCTGGGAATTGTTGGGAAATGTGGGAGCAAATGGAGACTCGAACTTAATGAAAGCAAGAGCAAAGTTATACTCGTGGGCCGCAAAGTGGACCCCACTCGAAGGTGGAGAGTGGGGGAGTTCTGCATTCCGGAAGGTAGCAGTAGACTTCTTAGTGTAGGAGAGACTAGTGACTATGAATACCTGGGGGTAAATATAAACATCACAGGAAGAGACATCTACCGAAACTACACAAATAAATTGATTCTGAAGGGGAAGCGAATCCTTAACCAAATGAAACTTATAGGGAGAAACAGTTTCAAAAAGGTTTTCGTGGGGAAAACCATTTGGGAAATGGTGGGTCTGCCAAGTATAACATACGGTACGGAAGTTGTACCCCTAAACCAGACAGCTGTTAAGAGCTTGGAAATCCTGCAGAACGCTGCAGGCCGATGGATAACAGGCTCGAGTAATGGCGCAGCACTAGAAGCAATCAGGGGCGAGCTTGGGTGGATGAGGATCAAGGACAGGATAGACCTATTGAAACTCGGTTATCTTAATTATTTGGTAAATCTCCCCGATAGCCGATGGTGTAAAGTAATGTTCCTGAGAACTTTCAACTCAAATATCAAGACGGGGTAGATGGTCCAAGTGAGGGAGCTAGTAGAAAACTACTCAATGGAGATCTCGGACCTTGACGTTGGGGCAAACCAGGGCAAAAAGATCGTCAGAGAAAGGGTCATGGAGGATTGTAACCGTAATTGGCGAGAGGGGCTCAAATCAAAGAGATCTTTGGGTGGCCTGCGTGATAAAGAGAAGCCTGGTTTTGAAGAGTACCTTGATGGCACCTTTGGGGGGTCACTGTAGTTCAAGCTGAGGTCGCGGTCCCTGGAGCTGAAGGGAAAAAATGGGAAACACAGTGAAAAGGAGTGCCAGATGTGTTACGTGGGCGTGGTGGAGACCCTGGAACACTTTCTTATAGAATGCTCAAAATACCAGTCTAAAAGAACAAGATTCACGGGGAGTATAATGGAGAAGTGGGATGGGAGAATGAAGGACATGTGGTTAGGGGGCGACTCAAAGGAGAGGGTTAATATACTAATCGGAGAGATTGGGAAGAATGGGGAAAATGATGTCATCAAGCAGTTCGTCTCCGAGTGATGGGAGGAGAGAAGAAGCGCGGGAATAGGGGAGGCAGTTGGTAGAACATGGGTAACCAAGGCCTTCTCATACGAGAACCGCGACAAATCAGCGGCGGCCGAAGTGTTATTATTATTAGTTATAAAAACATTTGCCCTACCAATACTAATTTATTGTTTATCGGTCCTTCCAGATCCAAACGAGGAGACGTAAAAAAAGATTCAAACCTATTTTTTTTAATTTTTTTATGGTCCGGTAGAAACGACCAAGTTAAACGCGAAATTATTATCCATATGATAGGAATGGTAGTCTAAAATTCCCCCACATAAAAAGCTATTGTCGCTCCCTAAAACTAAAATGGATTAAAAGACTTATAGACCCGAACGTAATGGCCCAGTGGAAAGCTCTTGCATTAGATCAATTTGAAAAATTTGGGAGCTTTAAGATATGGTACTTAAAGAAAGAAGATTTACGAATATTTGGGAACCACACAAATAATTTCTGGAAAGGTGTTCTGGAAGCTTGGTCACTGCTCAACAATTACATCGCCACAACCCCAGATGAAATCTTTTCACAAACAATTATTCTATAACAACCATATAAAAATCAACAACAAAACAATTTTCAACCAGCACTGGGGAAAGGCAGGTGTTTATTTTGTAAATGATTTATTAAATGAAAACAAAAGGGTTTTTTGTCATACAATGAATTATCCATAAAATATGATATTAAAACACCGTTTACTGTCTACCAAGGAGTGGTTACCCGGAAGTCCATTGGCTGAAACATTGCTTGTGCACAGGCCACATACAGAATATGATAGCCTTACTATGGTCATAACACGTGGATTAACACGCTGATCGACGTGCTATTTGTGCACATTTCATGACAGGACTTCTTGTTGTAACTGTATCGTGAGATTCACATCCGAAATCTGAACGATATGTTTCTGTCGACACACACTTTGGGTGAGGTGTCTTTCACCCATAGTTGGTTGAGCCCTCTAGATTTGGAATAGTCTCGGGATATTTCAAGGGTTCCAACATGGTCGTAGCGTGACCGGTATGAAACAGGGATTATATCTCATGACCGGACATTAGATATTTTATGTTACGGAACAGATGCATTATACTGTTGTAGGCTATAGTGATGACATCATCATAGGTATATTCGTTACCGTGTGTTACTGATATTGATTCGTATCTCTCCCACGTTATTGAGATTCATTCCCCTCACGGGCTCGTAATGGTATATTTTTTGATACTCCCATCTTTTACTGCACCTTCCATTATGTTTAATATGTCCATTTTCAGGTATTTTTTATTTTTAAATATTGATTTATTAAGTCATCCAATGAAGTAGGAATGACATATTGCGATTGTTGGGCTTTTTGTTCCTTTTTTCGTCAGACTAAAATTGTGGGCACTTTCCCTTAAGCATTTATTACCAGAAATTCAAGCCACGATGACAGCGATGTGGGTTTGAATGACTGGAATATTCTTTTTATATCAATACCTCGATGAAGCCTCCCCCCAACCCTCCCCCTCTCCCTCTCAAGTTTGGCATATCCCTTCTCGAATAAAAATCATACCTAAAATATGTAATTCTTCATTAGAGTACCAAAATATAGGAGTCACATTTATTGTTTTTTTTTTTTTTAGATTCGCCATTTTGACGTTTTTACATCAATTCAAATTTTGCATCTTCTTATTGAAGCCACTGATTTGAAGGTTAACCTATTTTCTCTATTTTTAGTTAACCCTTTACCCAACGCAGACGATTTCAAAATGTATTTTTTTAAATACCCTTTTTTAATTTTTTTCAAAAAATTTCAACAAAAGCATATCAAGTGACCCCTCTTTGGAACGAGCTCGATGAGGGATCACATGATATGGTTTTGTTGAAATTTTTCGAAAAATAATATTTTTTCAGCTGCTGAAGCGAGCGGATACGGCGATTCGTTGGGTAAAGGGTTAAAACCCAATGGACCAATAAGAGTAAATTCCTCACCCTATGACTGGATGAGAGCTGACGTAGATTCTTTTATGCTTACGGCTCCAGTAACAAATGTTACCATCTGACGTCACAACGAGAAATATTTGAAATTACATCGCCCGTTTCGTAATTGCTTCATCAACGAATTGACGAGTAAGCCATTTCATTTTTCAAGATTTTTCACACGTGCAGCAGACGTTTTTTCTGTACCTTTTATTTTCAGGCTGATTTTGATATTGAGCCTTAGCCTTTCGAATTTTCGGGAATATAATCGAAAACAAACATATCTTGAAATGCTGCACCGTCCTAGGAAAGTCCTAACCTAACCGTTATACCCAACCTCCGAGGTAACGTCACAGAGGGTCATATGGTCAAAAATTAAAATGCGCCAGATTTCTTTGTAGAGCTCAAAACATTAGGAGATGGCTATTTTGTTTTTTTCGAGTTAACGTCGTTTTGACGTCACTTTGAAGTTTAGCATATTTTCTCTATTTTTAGTTAAAAGCCCTATGTTCCAATAAAAGTAGAATCCTCGCCCTCTGATTGGATGAGAGCTGACGTAGTTTCTTTTATGCTTACGGCTCCAGTAACAAATGTTACCATCTGACGTCACAATGCGAAATATTTCAAATGGCATCGCCTGTTTCGTAAGTGCTTCATCAACGGAATGACTAGCAAGCCATTCCATTTTTCTAGATTTTTCACATGTTCCGGGTGAAACGTTTTTTAACTTACAATCCGATTTATGATTGGGACTAATATGGAATGAATTTATTTGGTTTATTGGTTATTTATCCAGTGCCGGCGTGAGGTACACGAGAGGTTACTAACTAAACCTGTGATCGTTAAAAGTTGTCTTGAAAAAGACAACTTTTAACGATTACAAGTTTATTAAATAAGCCTCTCGTGTTTCGCGATGTAGGTTTGGGGTTATGGGTATTATCCTATTGGAACATATACGTTATTGTGATGAGTTGACGGTAACATGGTCTGAGGTTTGCGACTCGGGCGTATGTTCAACCTCGACGCTTCGCATCTCGGTTGAACATAAGCTCCGGGCCGCAAACCTCAGTCCATGTTACCGTCAATTATCACAATAACTTAATGTTCCTGAGTTCAATTGCGCCCTATCAATACAGGATGCATTTATGAAAGTCACCACATCTATTTGTGGTCATATTAAGTTGTTAACCATTATTTTCTCTTTTGAATTTGACACACCCGGTGCCAGCGACGCCAATTTTACGGTTGTTTTCTATACTTTTATTTTCAACCTGATTTTGTGCTTTAGAATTTCGAATTTTCCGGAAATTAATCACCGAAAAAAACATATATAAAAATATGATCCATCCCAGGAAATTCTCAGCCGTTATACCCAAAGGCTGAGATGATGTCATAGGGGGTCATATGGTAAGAATTAAAATTCGCCAGATTTTTCTGAAATATTATTATGCTGTAGAGCTCAAAAATTAACTATAGCTGTTTTTTTTTTGTTGTTTTTCGATTTCCTACTATTTTAACAATTTTACATCATTGCAAACTTTAGCCTATTTTTGGCACATTTCATTAAAAACAAGCGACGGAGCAGCTTAATGCGTAAAAAGCGAGAGACGACTGTCCCTCATTGTTGGGGACTTTGGCGTTGGCCATGCTTCTTTGGATGACTTCTGAAAATTTGCTTTCAAAACCATATTGTTTGTTTTCCGCCTTATTGTATTAAATGCGAGCAAAAAAAACCTTTATTTTTTTTTAAAAAAGCGGTCCTTTGCTATTGTTGTTAATAAAACTCCCCCGTGATAGCTTCGCCGCCCAGCGCTTCTATCTCGTAAGCGATGGGATCGGTGTAAAATACTCGAACTATGACGAAGATTTCTTCGGTCCATCCAGGCGTGTAACATTTTTCGATAGCTTTTTTATTATAACTATATATATATTCTCACTCGCCTGCCCACGGCAGTTTAAGCGGTTTTCTCATCGTAATCAAGCACGCGGGATGCCGATTCTCATAGACTTTCTTTTCGTTTCGAGGAACCCTAGCTTCCGCAGGTGTCATCTTGATTTAACCGAAACGAGTGTGGTTGTAATCGTCGACCAGATCGCCCAGAACGTCTAAATATATTTCTTGGTCGAATTGGTCGTGAAATATTTCAACATTCTTTCCTTCGTGGTTCTATTCCATTGTTCAACCACACTCGCTTTGTCTTAGTTTTCTGTGGAATATACGTCGATCAATCGACGAATGTCCACGTTGTAAAAATCGCGACATTTGTCCACAATTAATTTCTCATTTTTTCGAGAAGAAGAAGCGACGATGGTCTCCAGAGCTTCTGTCACGCTCGTGGCCCATTTAATTTTCAGCGTCCTCATCCCTCCATATTTGAAAAATACGCCTGTCCACCGCACACTGCGTGTGGAAATTTATGCACCACGGGTCTGTGGGATGTGTACGCTAGTGCATTAATGAAGTTGTTTGTTTTGTCTTTTTTTGTTGTTTTGTTTTTGGTTTATTTCCCATTCCGAATCGAGGTTTTGTACCGATGTTTAAATTTGTTCCAATTCGTTCTGGGTCCCACGAATCAATGATCCGGCGGATGCATTTGGAAAAGAGGATTATTGACGACCCTGCTGACTACACCGGCACCCGTTTTAACGACAACATAAAAATTAAATATAAATGAAAAGATATATTTAAATATTTTTATTTATATTTTATTTTTTATATATATTATTTTTTTCTCCCACCTGCTCCTAACAGTTTACGGAACGATTCCTTACCTTCTTGTCCACCTTTTCTATCAGGTAATTTTGCATCTTCTCTTTGAGAATCTGACTTGCCTTGAGCCTTACGCTTTCGTTCAGAAAGTCGAATTTGTCTTTTCTGCTGAGAATGTGAAGGTACCCGTTATCGAAAGTCCATCCGTCTCTCTACGCTTTGTATATCATGCCTCGTTGAACTTTTCGGGTTTATCAGTTTTTGACAATTTTTCACTCATTAATTTTCCTAATGTGCTGAAGAATCCAGCAGCAACGGCTATACGTTCCACGACAATCACCACTGGAACGACGAAGGCATACCTTGATGATGTAGTTGAAATATTTGTCAGTCGGAGTTGAGCTATCACAGTCGTGCCAAATCAGTTTGATAAACCTCGTGTCGGACATTTTTACAGGTGGAGGAAGCCGGAGTATCCGGAGAGAACCTCCGAGCCACGGAAAGCAACTGCCAGACTCCCCCGACATACTAACTCCACACAAGCAGGGTTAGAATTGGTTGAAGACAAGTGCACACCCACGGTGCCAGGTGTAAAGCAAACCAAACACACACGCTTTGTCATAAGAATTAGCCCTTTTTGCACAACATGCGTATTTTTTTTTAATTGTTGTTTCTTTTTGTGTTTTTGCGTATGGGAATAGTTTACACCCAATTATGAGATGCCATAATCAGTAAAGGAATAATTAGGAGGTGTGGTAATAAATGGTCATTGAAAATCCCGACAAATAAGAAGACGATTCATTCACATTGCTGTAAATAGTTTTCTTTGGGACGATACCTTTTAGTAACTTAAGATTCAATGTGTTAACCCTTCTACTGCCACGCCCACTTTATCCATATATGGTGAATCTCTATGTACGCCTGTATGCGAGGAAATTTAATAAAAAATTTAAAAAAATAATAAAATTGGTGACATACGATACTAGAACGTACAGATAATCATCATAAAACAGAGGACAATAGTCGCTTTCGGCAGGCTAAGTGTTAAGGGATATCGTGTGCTGTTAACAAATATTTATCACCTAACTTTGTTTCCATGTCCGACAATGAATTTCCATAATTTTGCATGAAATGATTGGTTAATCATCTTTTATGCATATGTTTCTTTGTAGGTAGGAATGTTTTTCTCCAACAAATATAATTTTTAATTGAAGGTAATATAATAAACAGAAACATATATAAAAATAAGTTGTTTTTTTTCCGTCGGTGGGGAGCGATTTTTCTGTATGGGTCATTAAGATTCTATAGAGATCATATGGTGTTTCTTGATGTCTGTTATTTCTTATCTTGCTACTTTTTGTCTTTTCTAATTTCCAGTTTTCATTTCTTTCCTGATTTTGTTTTCCTTTCCTGTGATAAACTGATATAAATTCCGGTCTAACAGGTCTCATAGTATGAGTAAGGATTTAAGTGGTTCTGAAAACATTAGCTGCACAGTGGTCTGTTTCAGAGTAAAATAACTTTGTGTCCCTTGGCTTTTCCAAATAAAATGTTATTTGATGCACTCTTGGTAATGACTCACAAAGCCCTTTCCATAATGTGTCATTTTACAGTCTGTCTTCTGGTAAATGACCCGCGTGGTAACCGCCGAATCAGAGCAATGTTTCATTACTGCGGTATCTAAGGTCTGTTCTACTGATGTAATAGGATCTGGTTACCACGCCTTGGGTGGATGGCCTCTGAAGTGACCAGGAAATAAATAAACAATTTCATGAAAATGACTGTCTGCTCCCACATTTGTTGCCATTCTGGACATTTTAGTGGCAAACAAGATGTTTTGATGTCAAAACGCTAATGGGAGAGAAAGAGGTGTGCCTCGCTGACTAATCCAAATAAATTGATCAAGTTTTAAAAGATGAACTGACAATTATTCCAAGAGTGAACTAACAACAGGTCTCGGACAAAATCCGTCAGAACGAAAACATCGATAGGCGACAAGGGTGGTTATATCGATATGTTACTGATCCAATTAATGGTGAGGCTGATTGACGTCGGTACGAACACCTGTTCTTTCACTTAGATAATAACACACTAGTTAATGTTAATCCCTGGGCTCAGCGGATCGCGATTCTTTACAAAACGCGCATTTAATTAGATAAATGCTTTATACCATCGCGAGTGACTCGCGTCGGTATGAAGAATTTATCTAATTAAATCCTGCCAGTAGTAGGGAATGGCCTTTTCATGCTCGCTTACCCGGACTCTGGGGTCTGACCTAGGTCAATAACCTAGAGCTCAAAACGCCTTATTTAGGCTAGCCCCTCGTGCCCAAGCCCATTAGGACATCTTTACCCTCCCATGCCCAAAGCCAGCTGGACCCTCCTTCGTGCCTAAAGCCCGTTAGGCCCTCCCCGCGCCCAAAGCTAGTTCGCCCCTCCTTCGTGCCTAAAACCCGTTAGACCACCTTCACCTCTCTCCGTGCCCAAGTCCGTGTGTCCCTGTTCCCATGATGGCGGTGTCGTTAATGCTCATGACGTCAACAAGATGGCTGCGCCCTGTTTGGGCATGCACAAAAACACTTTTCAAGATGGTGGTGCCCATGATATTCATGACGTCAACAAGATAGCTGCGCCCATACTGGGCATGCGCAATAAGGGCGGTGCCCATGATATTAATGACGTCAAAAAGATGGCTGCCCATACATCTTTTAGAGATGTACTCACTTAAAATAATACAACATAGCAGTCACTGATTTGGGAATAAGGAGGGGTGATGGGGGACTAACGGATTTGGGGTGGTGGGCGCCCAAAACGGTATGGGCGCTTTGTGCACTTAGTTTTAATATGTCTGGGGAAATCAGTCAGTACTTTTCATGTGACACACACACAAAGTATTAGATTACATAAACTTTAATTAAAATTGAAGTTTAATTTAAAACATTTCTTCCTTCGTCTAATATAGAAAGTTATGTATATATCTAAATGTTCATCTGGTAACTTTATCAACAGTCATAACGGGTCTTGGGTTAATCCTCTTACGATTGCGTTGTAAATAAACTGTGTCTGAAGGTTTATCTTCATTCGTGTAATCTTTATTGACAAAATTACCCTGACTTGGCTTTATCCTACTTTGTTATTGTCATGCGCATATCTGGGCAAGAAGAACAGAGTATTAATCTGTTATACAAACGCGTAATCAGTTTCCTTTCCTGCTGGGTATAGAGTTTCATGATGCCGGTCTTGTGGCTAAAGCCAAAACGGAATGAACAACTCTAATTTTTTTGGTCTATTCAGTTTTTATTTTCACATAAAAACAGTTTTTAAAAAAGTAGTTAATTGGTTTTACAGTAGTCAAAATAGATTTGCACTCAGATTTATAATTCTACAAGTAATTTTTACAAAGCGAAAAATGGTTTTACAATCAGTTAAAATGGATTTTCAATCAGTTTTTTTAAAAGTGATTTTACAATTGCACCATAAGTAATTTTTACAACAATAAGTAGTTTTACAATAATTTTACTGGTAATCATACAAAAAACTACATAATTAAATGTTCAGTAACTGTCATTTGGTCCTGAAAAGGGCAGTTTTTTGTTGTTTTCTGGACTTTCTCTAGTTATCATCTACAGCTGTCTGCACTTTCCATTCCACTTTCACAGTCTTTTCCAGTGGATTTTCTTTAAAGACTGATCCATCGCAGAGATGCTGTTTTCTAGAATAAAAAAATCCATACGTTCTTTATTTCCGACCAGGCCTCTTGGGATATTTTGATCTTCAAGGATATTTGCCAAAATTTTCCAGCCTGTCGGTTGAAAATCTTTTCTTTTTCGCAGCAGATCATTTATTAGATCACACATATTGGAGCCAGAAATTGTAAAGCCGTTATACACGAGTTGGTCTTTCTCATCCTAGGATAAATTAGGTATATTCTTTATTATCTGGACTAAGAAATGCGCCCTCCTCTTCATAGATTCTGGTACACAGGCCATCCAGTCGATATCCGACTCATTTCCCACTGAAAAACTAGTCTTTGAGGAGTGTGGTTTGGTGTTTTCATTGCGTAAGTTTGAATGGCGCTGAAAGATTCCCTTGTAGAACATCCCTTTCTCGTCAGAACTCGATGTTGAAGATTCAGTAATTTGCCTCATACCCCAGTCTATGGGTGGGACAGCTGCAACATTTGGGAGTGTGCATACTTCCTGTAACTGTTCACTCCCCCACGGTCCAATACACTGAATGTTGCTTTGGGATAGGCTGGGTGGGTCATCTATAGGGTTTTCCCTCAATGATTCCCCCATCACTCGTGGTTTTACTGGTTCTAGCTTATTTGCAAGCCCCAAAGTATAACCACTTGTTAATGCATTGTTCCAATTAAAGGCTGATTTCATATGCACTGAAGGATAGAGTAGTTGGTTACAGATAGATCTGGTTGTAAACTCGGCTCTATTTGTCTTCGCTCCGCTTATAGGTCGTTTAAAATTTACATTTCTGTGTAATTTTCGTCTGTGCCGATAATAATGAGTTTTATGAGAGTAAGATTTTAATTTATGTAATCTAATACTTTGTGTGTAACATGAAAAGTACTGACTGATTTCCCCAAACATATTAAAACTAAGAGCACAAAGCTCCCATGCCTTTTTGGGCCATCACCCCTCCCCGCATGCCCAATATGGGCGCAGACATCTTGTTGACGTCATACATATTATGGGCACCTCCATCTTGAAAAATGTTATTGCGCATGCCCAAAAGGCGCAGCCATCTTGTTGACGTCATGCGCATTAACGACGCCGCCATCTTGGGCACAGGGACACACGAACTTGGGCACGGAGAGGGGTGAGGGTGGCCTAACGGGTTTTAGGCACGAAAGAGGGACGAACTAGTTTTGGGCACGAGAAGGGTAAAGAGGCCCTAACGGGCTTGGGCACAGGGAGGGGTGAGGGGAGCCTAAAAAGGCATTGGCGTTTTGAGCGATAGGTCATTGACCTAGGTCAGACCCCGGGGTCCGGGTAAACGAGCATGAAAAGGCCATTCCCAACTACTCCTGCCTTTTTCGTAAAGCTGATAATCTGCAATACGTTACTATTTATTTATTTATTTATTTATTGGTGTTTAAGGTCACGTACTTATGCACAATGGTTAATCATGGCCGTGACAGTTTTACGGGTGGAGGAAGCCAGAGTACCCGTAGAGAACCACCGAGCAACGACGAGCAGCTGCCAGCTCCCCAATATCGTAACTCCGCACTGCAGCACAGGCAAGGGTAGACTGGTTGAAGACATGCGCACCATCGACGTGCAATAAAAATACGCCTTAGTGCACGGCGTCATCGTGCCCCCGTAAGGACAATCGGGGTTACGTGCCTTGCCCAAGGACACAACGCGGGAGTCCGAATCGAGCGCTCAGATGGTCACCCATCCGAGGACTAGCCGGGCTCAACGTTGCTTAACTTCGGTGATCTGACGAGAACCGGTTACCACAACTCCACTGCGCTCCCGTAATGTCTTACTGAAGAAAGAGCAATGTCTCACTACCACTTACTGACAGCTATCTTTGAAAGCTTGTCCAAACACTGTTTCTAATAGCACCTAATTGGCAAAAGAGGTAACACAACATTTTTTTTTTTTGTTTCGTCATTGATCGCTCTCTTCGCTACACACAGTGGCTGTGCTTCACAGGTGAAAGAAACATTGTTGGTGCCAAAAGTTTAGCCGAAGAAGACTTTTTGGTGTCAGTTAAAATATTTAGTGCAATTGTCTACATTGACACCCGACAGTACGAACACGCACCTTCTTTAACATCTTAACAAACTGAACTTATCAATGAAGGAAGTGGATCTTCTCAAGGAGCCATATTTTATAAGTGGCAGACTTTACATGCATAGAGAACAGGCTGGAGCTACCTACCATGACGGATTGGACCCTGATGTTTTTTTCTGGTTTCTTTGCTTCTCCTTCTTGCGGCTGATGGGAGTGGAAAGTATCATTGTACAGCTAAGGGGTTATAAAGGTTTAGTTTATCCCGACATCGCCTTCGAGAAGCTAAAACCTTTGGTTTACTTATATATTTATGATTACGGTCAATGTGATTAAACATTTAAAAAGTTATGAAATGTGCCTGTGTCACATGGTTCAGCAATGAAAGTCACCCAATGTGGTTTGTATTCACTCAACCCAGTCTGTTTGGGTTAATTGTTAACTCAACTGATTTTAGAGCGCATATGTGGGCTTTATGTTGCGCTGTACCATAGTTAAGAGGCTACTGTGGATGTGCTTTATTTTATCTCTTTGAAGTTGAATAATTGTTCTTTGTGGATTTGTCTTGTTGCAATTCATTGAGGGGATGGACACTCTCTCATTAATTATAACAAAGAAACAAAACACGCGGGCACAGATAATTTAGCATTCTAGCACTTACTGACTCCGGAGGTGAGGGGGGGGGGGGCATTCATGTCCAACTCAAGAAATGTTTAACTCTTTCCTGTTTTTCCGCCCCAGGATTGTTAAACGACTTGTAGTAATAATGTTGGTGGCTGCGTAGTTAAAGTGTATGGTAGACCAATTAATATATTCAACGTGCAGCCCCAAGTTGAATTGGTCTTCTACCAAAAATAACAAACATGGACTCTTCCAACTGAGTTCATTAAACTGACATGGTAGGTACCATCAGGTTAAAGGGTTAAACCGTACACAGCCGACATGCCGAGATGCAGAGCAAAGCCAGTTTAATGCAAGAGTTGTGTTCTCTCTGCATGAACTGGTGTTCGGAAAAGTATTCGATAAGGTACACAACAGACATTTAAGTAAGGGAGGTGGTGGATTGTCCATGAAAGTGGAGGGACACAGATTACCGAGACGCACCGGGCTTACCATGGTTGGGACTCATAGGCAAACAGTTAGAAATGCATCCACAAAAATGCCTTTTCGTTTGTATTCAGGCTTGGACGAGTGAGACGGAGGGAGTGGTGGCATTAAGCAGTACTTGGTTAAAGGCGTGGAACCGATATGATCCTATAAATACACTTTATTATACGCCTGTTCTTTGAAATTTCCGTCTACAACAACACAAAACTATGCTGGAAATGAAAAATCCGTTCCGCACTTGTGTGCCGAACGGAAACCACGGTCACAGTCACTGTATCTGGTCAAGTATGGTATGGTCTGTTTGGACATCTACTTGCTGGGCAGACTGTCATGTAGCTTTCTTTTAATCTATCTGTATCTAAGTAGCAGTCTGATACCTGTTTTTATTATACGTCTGTTTTATGTAATCAGTATCTACAGCAACAAGCGGAAAATGAAAATTTGTTCCGCACATATGTGCGGAACGGAAATCGTTGACTGACTGTTATTTGATAGAAGCGAAATTTCACTAGAATTTTCTACAAATTGTGCACCGCAGTTACAATTTGAATTGCTAGCGGTAGCTAAAAATCGTCCCCTGAGTTCCAATGTCTTCCATGTTCCAGCAGGCACATAGAACACACTAGAGCTCAGGGGGCGAAATAGTAACACGGGTGCCGCCCGCAAATTTTGTAGGCGATAAAATGTGTTCTTGTTGTTGATAGTAGTGAAATGAATTTCTGAGTGTTCTTCTAATATACAGAATCACACTCTTGTTTGAATGGGTTAACGATTACTGGTAGGCTCGAGTGGTTATCCCAGCGCCACACGCTCGAGTCCAGTAATCGTTAACCCATTCAAACATAAGTGTGGTTCTGTATTTATTACACACCCAACCATGAAAAAGAATTCTCTGTAATTAATCGATAATTTAATTAAATAGTCGACAATTTGAACGGTTGAAAGAATTTTAGAGAGAAACGGACAATTTTGTCAGAGAACCAGTCTTAAGTCTTTGACCTTGCCACCTGTAGAATCGCTGTTGATTCATTTTATTCGCAAAAAATGTCGATCCGAACACTCAAAACTCAAAAGATTGCGTTCAGCATATAAGACGTCACAAATTATGAGGTCTGAAATGTGTTTTCAAAAGTGTGTGTGCAGGCATCTTTATATCTGGAGGATGGAAAATGTATAAGGATTTTAATTTGAATACGGTGCGAACTGGTCGCTCTGTTTAAATTTCGTGTTTTTTTAAGTTTTTAAACTAAAAATATAAGTTTGAACTCGACTTGACTCTCCATGCACAACTGCCACCTGGCTCGCATGTGGACATCGGTCATTTCTGTTCTGCACTGTAACAAACGTACACACTGGACGAGAAAAGACATTTTGTGCAATAATTAACCTTCCGGAGCATTCATTCGATCGTTTGGAGTAACTGAGCCTGAGGCAGTTTGAGATTCCATTCCAACTCTTGAGTGAACTCTGCAGTCTTGGTAAGTTTGCACTTTACTTTTCAACATTATAAAGTTTCTGACTTGAAATTTAACCTTCTTTTTATTTTACCTCAGGTTTTGATAACCTTTGTTTGAAATGGGCTGCACTTACAAATAGAAGCTTTAGATTGTCCGCATAATACTTACAGATATACAAAAGGAGAAATATATTGCATGATAACCAGATGCAAGAAATATGTCATGTCTTGGAACAAGTAATTTAGTTTGTACACCTTTTTTATACCCCCCCCCCCCCCCAATCCATCTATAACCTGACAGCATTTTCCCGAAAGCTCACGAAATGAGTATCCAACAGTCTTAGTCAGAGGCTGAGAGAGAAATAAGGGGGGGGGGGGGGGTTGTTCTCACCAGTAACCTCCAACTTATTTTGGTTGGTAATATTTTCAAAGATTGATTAATGTTTACATTATTTTGTACTAGTACTATACTTCACCATTTTGTTATCTGAACGGTTCTGTCAATTTTTTTTCCTTGGTATCTGGTTCAAAACAAAATAATTTGTTTATGTGTCTGCTCCAATATCTTGTCAATCTTAAATTTGGAATTTGATATTCTGAATTTGCATTTAGTAAGTAGTTTTAAAGAGGACTGATAGAATGTGGCTAAAATGATAGGCTTTTGGAGAACATTTTCTTGGGGATGGGGGCTGACAAATCAAACTGCCCTGAACTTTTGTTTCAAAGTCAAAATGCAGGCCCTTGCCCCGAATTTGCCCATGAAAATGCTCTTCTCACTGCCCTGATATTTGCCAAAATTATAAAAAAAATACCCCTCCCTCAGGCTCTGAACAGTCTGTTCTGAAAATGCCAGTCCTTTTCAATGAAAACTGCAAAATTAACTGCTTATTGGTGAAGGGGGTGAGAGTGCCTCAACTCCCTCCCCATCTCATACACCTATGTAACTAAGTCAGTCACATAGGTGGCATTCGATTTAGGTTTTGTTGCTGAGAATAAAAGCAAAATAATAAATATCCTTGTATAAAACAGAAATATTAGCAGAAATCCTAAATTAGTCATCTAAAAATACACATCAATCTGTGTCTGGAAAATATTGTCATATTGTCTATGTTTTAAATATTCTAATAATTATTTTGGAATTTCATGGAAGTTATCTCATAAAATTGACAATACATTGCATTCATCAGACACATGTATAATATTTACCACCCCTCCCCTCTTCATGGTCTCATTCCCACCCTACTCGAGACTTTTCAGAATTTCTGTAGTACTGGTGGGTAGCTGGTAAAATTTTTTAATTTCCCCAGTACAAACTCCAGAAAGTCATATTTTAGCAATACTATATCCCCCTAAAAAAGCCCCCCTCCCTCCCTTGCCCAAACAAACACCTGTTGCCTTAACACCCACTAGCACGTAAAAAACATTGGCTCCACAAATGTAAAATACCGAGTTTTTCTTATAAAACCAGGCTTTTCATTCTTCCGAATTTATTTTCTTTATTCAGCTAGTGTGGGGCGGGGGGGGGGTGGTCATCTAGTAGGGGTGGAATTGGAGATAGTTAATTAGTAAATGCATGTACTAGCTGTCAAACATCTCCAGCCCAGGCACTGTCGGCGTGTCGTCGTCTGTTTTTCCGCTTCGTGGTAACTAGTATTCAAGATTCATTTAGTCTTGCTTCCTGAGAACTACTTCAACTTAACATGTTTTTCAAGGTATGTTTGCGTTGGCAAACGTGCTGCTTCATTGCCGAAGTGTGAATCGAATAAGATTACAATTACGCAGTAGGCCTCGTTTCGACTCGTCGGCAGCACGCAGCGGTGAGGGCAACATTGTAACAAAGTTTTATAGGAACTGTACTAGTGACTGGCCGCTATATCGAACCCAATTGGACTTTTTTGCACTAAAATTATTTAAGTTTTCCTCGATTTTCAATAACGAAAGCAAAGGTTGAGTTTCACTGTTCAATTTCTTGGCAGAGATCATGTGTCTTTCATGACTTTCAACAATTTTAGCACAGTTGTGCATCAAACATTTTGTAATGAGAATCGGTAATTTCGACAGATAAATATAGCCGATGGTTCTCACGCTGCAAACTATAAGAACCAGTCTAACGAGAGAACTTGTGCACGCGAAGGGTACTTTTTATCGGATTGCACTAGAGCTTTCTGGTTAAAATTACAGCATGCCTCTAAAATCCATGTGATCGAGACAAATACAGTTACGGGTGTGTAATAAATAATTGTTTTTATAGACGTGAAGGCGTGTAATAAACACAGAACGACACACGCGTTAATTTTCTATACGTTAATAATAGCCTTTTACTTTATTAATTAATTAATTAATTTATTTATTTATTTATTTATTTATTTATTTATTTATTTATTTTTTTTTTTTTACTACTTTTATTTTTTTTATTATCTAGCTTTTTATCATTTGTGTATTTTTATGGCAACTAAAATATTTAAAAGAGCCAGGTATTAAGAAATTACTTTGAGTGCAACAAGGCACCATCTGCAATGCTTTAGTATTGCAGACGGCGCCTTTTTGCAGTGAAAAGATGATACTGGTTAATTTGTTCTAATTTACAATCAGATTCCAACTGGCACTAAAATCATTCATTTGTCACCTAGCAATTTCATTTGGCACAGAACCAAGATTCCACTTGGCACCAAAAATATTTGAGGCCAGCGCGAACACTGATCAACAAATATAGGAAGCCCTGATAGTCTCCCTTGCGTGTGTTTGTCATGCTTTTTTCTCTCTTGACCATCTTCCAGCAGGTTGACTAGCATTCGGGTTGCAAGAAGATTGAAGAGCCAAAGACAGACCGAACCGTCGTAACGCAATATTCTTTGGTCAAATACAGCTAAATGTGCTTACTATTGCAAAGTGACTGTTACCCTTTTACCAACGCAGACGATGTCAAAATTTATTATTTTAAATATCATTTTTTTTAATTTTCAAAACAAATCAACAAAACCATATCATATGACCCCTCATTTGAACGAGCTCGACAAGTTCGTTTCAAACAGGGGTCACATGATATAATTTTGTTGATTTGTTTTAAAACATAATATTTTTTCAGCTGCTGAATTTGCATATTACGCTGGCGGATGTTGCCGATTCTTTGGGAAAAGAGTTCACTGACACATTCACATTATCGCAGTGTTTGTGTACTCGTGTAAAATGTCCGTGGAGTGAAGTGGAGGAGCACGACCCTTCGTATTTGAGGCCTTCACATTCCCTGGTCCCATTGCCTGTGAGAAGCACATGCATATAACGCTTTCATTTACATTTTAATATATTAATGATTTGAAGCAGGTTATACTGACTGACGTCACGCAAATGGGTTAATGCTTGTCTATGTTATAGTAAATGTTTGAAATCAGTCAATATACGCATTTCCTGAAATTTTCAGTAAATTCATGTAATTCCTCATTCATCCGGGAAATACATGTATTACTAAAAATGCTATGAAGTGCGTGTTTCAAACTGAATAAAAAGCAGTGTGAAAGTCAGTTACCTGACCCGCTGGATATATTCAATGGATTTAAACAACCTGACAGCGTGCGTATCACATCCCATCTATAAGGCTCGGCGCAACTCACTGCATGCTGTCAGGTTGTGCGAATCCATTAATACCCCCAACTTGTGTGTTTAATTTAAATATCGTTTCTGATTTTATTTCATCAAGTATCTTCATTTAGTGCAGAAACAACTGTCATGTTTTTTAAACGCATCTGGAGAAATATTCTCAATGCTTTTGAGACAAACTGGTCTGCTCGAAATCATCGAATATATTTCCCGGTATTTTTGTAAAACATGACAAATATACCTTGTAATTTATACTTGACAATTATAATACGTACAACAATTACTCTGGGTTTAGTTTTATTTTTTTAATGATATGCACCAGTCAAAAATGTCCACCCAGTCTTCAATCTTCACATTTAATCGACATTTAACGAGGACATCAAGCATCAATTATTTTCAACATGGGAGAATTGAAACAAACAAACTACCCCAAATACACCGCATTTGTGGCAAAGCTCAAATGGCAATACACGTATCGAGTCGGGTGTCCTTTTGTCGGATCACCAATGAACGAATAACCTCAAACTATGTGGGTTTGCTTGTGTTTCAGGCATTTACACCTTGGACTTAATGGTAAATGGTATAAAGAAGCTGATTGATTTTGATGGCACAACCAGCCGGAACACAGAACACACACCTAGGTCTCAATGCAACCCGAACTACCACCTAGCCTATGCGGCGACCGAGGACAAAATTCACCCAACAGTGGATTTTGCTACAAGACACAATCAATTAATTTGGGTACTTTTAGTGGGAGGGTCTCACACTGGTCCTCATCCAAAACGACTCAGTCAAGATGTAGGGTGTGCCTTTTTCTGAACTAAATAAGAAGAGAAAGAAGGAAACCCCCGCCAGACGACGAGATCCCTGCCACCTGACGGAGTTCTTGGAGACGAAGGAGCATATAATTCCCATTACCCCATGGCCCAGAATGGCCTGAACACTGCTTGGGTCTGTCCTTGGACAGTGCCATACAATCTGTGCTAGAGGATGAGCGAGGGGATAAAGCGTTTAGACCTTCCACTCCCATATTTCCTATTCTTCTGAACCAATGCGTTTCCTTGGAAGACCGAAGTCCCCGGCATAACTGTGGACTGAATGGATGCACCGTACCGAAGAATGACAAGGCTTAGTATTAATTTCCGATCACTTTTTAAAGAATATACTTTGATGTTTCCGACAAATTAATATGTTTATTCCCCGCAATAAAATTGAACAGTTACTACAAATTTTAATTATTATTGATAGAGATTAACCGATAAAGATTTGCGACCGTCATCTGCTTGCCGATTAGTTGAGCACACAATCTGCCGGTTGTGAGTGCCGATGTCAGATAGTAACAACCAAAAGGAGTATGTTTAAGAATGCATAGAACAGGGTTAATTTTACAGTACAGTCAGGTTGATTGGTTTGGTGACCTCAAGAGTATGTCAGTGTGTGTATTAAAATAAAAATGCGAAATCAGTGGAAACAAGTTAATAGCGCAGCGTCTTTGATCAAAGATTTTGATTGATTGAAAGATCAAAGACGCTGCGCTTTTAACTTGTTTCTTTCGATGTCGCATTTCATTGAATCATCACACAACAAGTGGGACGTGTGTCATGAGCAGCAATCAAGGGGGGGGGGGGATGAGACCAATCAATGGGATTTGGCTAATCTTGAATCCTGCCAATCATTGTGGCAACTTATTTAAGTTTGTATGAGATTTTAAATCGAACGTAAATACAAACCATTTTGATCCTGTGGTGTTCCATGTAACCATCGACATGTACTGATGTTCAAACTCATCTACCGATCGTCAACCGATGGCTTAAAATCGCCTGATGTCCGATGCGATTGCCTAACATCGGTTAATCACTAATTATTGACCAAACAAAAGTGTCGGGATTGGAAAGTTGGTACAGGTTATTAGATTTCATACTAGCTGAACGCCATGATGGTTGATGACGTGAAGGCTGTTACGCGTCATCAAACGTTTGGGATTGGGAGGAGTTATTACATTGATCGAATTAATGCCGTTTGGGTTGAGAGGAATGGGGAGCAGTTTCAGTGGCGACGTTTTTCACTGGCATTCCAGTAATCCGATTGTATGGAGATTAGTGTCAACAATGTGTTTGATGAAGGGAAACGTAATTATTCCGGTTATAAGTATGTGCTTCGTCTCCTGCATCCTAATTTCTATGATTGATTGACAGTTTTTTTTCTATCTGAGTTCGCTCATTATTTAAAATCAGCATTCAACGAGATTATTGAACTCATCTAGTTGTGACGGATGTACTATATGTTCTTCTAAAGTTCACCTGTCATCCATCGTTATACAGTGACAAACATTTTCTGATCCAGCCCTGGTAAACATTGTCGTTTCCTTATTTTCCTCCTCCACAATTTCTTTTCAATTGTCAGTCGTTTTTTTTTCTGAATATACTTTCGTTAACGTATAAATTCCCATAACGATTCATACCTGAAAAATAATAGATAGGCCGCAGTTCGTTTTCGTCCTGATCTCATTTCTGTTTCATTAATTGACAGATATTATGACTTTCTCCTAACGACTACTTGTGACAACCTGTGTTAAGGGGAATGTAAACAGAAACGATGGGGAAATCGGCAGGTTATGATGCAGTTTAGTTCATTTGTATATATGGTATACTTTGTCAAATCTTTACTTTAATTGCAAGAATGGAAAGTCTGTTGTCGAAAACCGTTTTTTCTCCCCCCACTGCATCTGTAACATACATCTGCCCAGGGTGAGATAGCAGGGAGAGACAAATGTATCCCACCCCACCCACGTGACGTTATACATTTATAACGTTATTATGACGTTATGCATATCGTATCGGTTTCTTGCTACCAACTAATTCATATTGACGTCATCAGAATGCCGTGTGATCAAAGTTTGATGCTCTAAAATTCTTTCGACCCCAAGATGATACCGTCCCTAATTGATTTCGTGGTATATACCTTTGGTATATACATAACTTTTGCATGCTCTTTCCGATGGTGTCATTAGTTTTTCAAAACAGCATACCAAATGAGTTGATTATATCAGCACGTGACTGCCGATTACCTCTGGCTAACGTAACCGCTGTATGATGGGGGGAGAAAAATAATCCCTGATGGGTACGGGTGTGGGATGGGAAAATCTTACCCTCGGGACAAGATATTTGGTCCAGACACTCGGCAAGCCTCGTGTCTGGCCCAAATATCTTGCCCTCAGGTGAGATTTTCGCATCCCACACCCGTACCCACCAGGGATTATAATAATCTTGATACCGATAGTGAGCATGAATCATCGATTCCAACACATGGCTGATTTCTGAAAACCTGGTGTTCTAAAATGAGTAGACATTTCATATTTCGTAGACACAATTACCGTTTTTATCATTATCCGTGGGGTAATTATCATCCGCCAGTTTCGCGCACTTTTCGCTACTTCACGTATTTTCAAAATTCGTCACGAAACTTGTTACATACTGAAAACCGTAATATTCCAGTGGCAGTGTTAACCCATTCTTCAATAACCTAATTAAAATATTTTAATGGCATTTTTTCGAAGTTCCCACGGCCTTTGAAGTCAGGTGTTTAATGACATTATTGAACTCTGTAGCGAAACCAATGACCACTCTACTTAATTTTCTTGTATCCATGTTGAGGCATCCAGCACTTCAATCTCTTTGGCACGCAAACAGTTAAACAAGACATATATGAATTTACGTTGCATATTTGCGCGTTGCAACGGAACTGTTGACAATTATGTACATCCATTCCACTGAATATTTTCACATCTATCATTTAGTTTAAACAATATTTATTTCCAACCTCAGTGAGTACAGTATACAACATGAAGATGTTTGTGGATTTGACAGTAAGCCGTTGGCTTGTACAAGGTCGTTTCTATCGTTTGCAATGCAGGTAATTATATAACACGAGTACTACTCAGATCCGGCGTAAAACAGGTATGGGCGAATTATGAGAATAAATCAATGGTCGTGTGATGACTGTATAGTCTTAGGTGGATGCAATACTGGGTCTCATTTCTGCAAGTCTAGCATTTTTCAGAATATTTCCTTTCAATATCGGAATTCGGAAAGCTTCTCACTCTTCTTCAGATCAATTCAGAAATTACGAGCATCGTGAATTCCAGTGCAGACGATAAAAGGCAGTTGTCGTTCTTTCTCAGAATAATTCTATAATGAAGCCCTGCGATAACTAAGTAATACACTAATTATAATAAGGGATATTCACTTATTTGCAGGGCTCAAAATAAGCGGTGTCGCGTCGCTTTTTGCTATGCAAAACTTGCAAAAAGCTACACAATGTTCAATTATGTATAGCATTTTGCGATACAAGATAATCAACTGCAGCCTATTAGGCTGCAGTTGATTATCTTGTATCGCAAAATGTAAATGAAAATTTGCAAACAAATTTGAAAACTAGTTCACTGATGCTTTACTTCTGATTGGGGAACATTCCAGGCATAACTCAGATTAACTCTCCATCAAGCATCATTACTAGCAACTTCATAGGTAAGATGAATTCTATTGGTTTAAATTCTTCCACTTTTTACAACATTTTGCATAAAATGTCCATTAAAAATAACTTCAAGCCCATCAAATTAAGAATCCCAACATCCATTTTGAGAACTCTATTAAACAACCAAGACGCCAATTGAAAATATCCAAGTCCATGCAACCCTTCAAGGCAGTTCAGTTAAAAAAAAACATAGTTAATGTTTCATGTGTTGCAGATCATTTGGAAATGCACAGAAATAGATGGAAACTATTCTATCTACTTAGAAGAATTCAATACAAAACAGCATAACATAACTCTGTTATACAAAAATAGCTATGTAATTTTTACAAAATGCTATTCATTTTTTGAAAATGTGTAGCATTTTGCTATGCGAAGAAAAAAAGTTATTTTGAGCACTGCTTATTTGGCCTCACAATGTTAAACAATTGAATATGAGTTTGAAGTTTCCCTTCGAAGAAGGTGTCATAAAAAACAAAATAAACAATCAAGATATTTAACAGCTAAGCTTAATGCTGAAACAAGACCCATTTACATGCTACCAAAGATCCACAAGACCCTTTCGCCACGTTGGGATGACATAACTCCACCAATCCACTCGGATTTTAATTTGGAATATTATGGCATTTCGGAACTCATTCATTATCATTTGAAACCAAAAGTTAATAGACATCCGAGGTGTCCAAAAACATATACAAGATTCCCTGTGTAAAATTTTAAAACTGATGGTCTTGAAACATACAGTTTAGCTATATTGGATATTGACAGCAAGCATTTCAATATTGATACTGATTAAGGGGATGTATCTGTAAAGACTACATTCTACAATATCATGATGCAAAAACGGCCAGATGAACAAATTTTGGAGCTGACATTCAACTCATTTGGGAAAATTGTTTACAACAAATAATGGGTTGTCAAAGGGCAAAAGATTCAGTCCTAATTTTGCAAGCATTCACGTAGTAGGATGCAGAGAAATTTCTTAAGCAAATGTGCAATGCTATTTAGATGATTTTTGTATTACGTGCGAACATTCAAAAGAAGATTTTTGATTATTCGTATAGATATTTTAAACAATCATGACTCAAACATCTAACTAAAATCTACCATCAGTCAGGATTATGTTGTTTTTTCGATGTGATCGTGTTTCATCGCAAACTGATTCACACGGGTTGTTACATATTTAAAATCCTTTCATCTATCGCAAACATTTAATGGACCCTGCAAAACACAGCTCATGCGTTTTAACCGCAACTCAAGTGATAAGGTCAATTTTAATGACGCTTGTTCCATGCTATTGGCGCCCGGAGATCTGGGGGTTACTTTATGTGCTTTTTACGAAGGCTAAAATCACCGACTTTGAACAAATCTCTGAAAAAAATGGAAAGTCCTGCAGAAATTAATGATGTTAAACCAATGGAGATTGAGCACAACAAACCGTTCCACAATTGTTGTGGTTCGAGTCGAATAATATTACACCCATGGAAAATAACCAGTCTACGCCGATCGTACTGTAACGGCTCGTTGTAGATTGCATAATTTTATGTCCCATCAGAAAGAGGCCTTTTCCTCTGAACAAACCAAAAAACATTTTCAAATCCGCAACTCCCTCCACTATGATTCATTCAATGTCGTTTTCCTTTTCACTTGTAAACACTGCAGAAAACAGTATGTAAGTCAAACTCAAAATCTACTTGACTCAAACAAGATATCAAACATTACGCTGACGCCACAGAAGCACATCACCTTTAGCTTCCTGCCCATTCCTTTTATGATTTTGAAATGTATCCAATTAAACAACCACCAATTAAAGACACATCAGATGAAACAAATGAATTTAGTAGAAAAACAAGGAGTTTTTTTGGATCAATACACCTCAAACATATCAGAAAGAGAAGAAGAAAGGGGTCCATCATCCCTTTCACTTTAACATACAGCTGGATGAATGTAGAGACATTGCAAATAGTAAAAGATGAATTCAATTTCACCAACGCTAGATTAAAATAACCTTCGAATTTTTGAATCTGTTAACGCGTATAAAAAAACAAACTTGCGTAACATCCCCCTAAGCATTGACTTCTCAGGCGGCAGTATGGGTAGATTTGTACTTATAAGTGTATATAACGCTAAACCACAGTCGCATTGTCTGTAACTGATCGAGTCAGGTATGGTCTGTGAGGACATATTCTTGCTTGACAGCTTGCCGTGAAGCTTACTGTTAATCTAGCTGAATTTGAGTAGCAGTCTAATAGCTGTTTATGGTGGGTATTCTTAAGAGCGGTTGTAAAGAGCTGTCGTGACTGAGAAACAGTCTTTGTTGTGCAGAGCAATAACATTGCCGCACAGACGACGAAAAGAAATGAAATGTGGCGATAAAAGCCAAATTCTGACTGATTGGGTGTGTAATACAACCCGAAAAGAAAAGAAACCGGGGTAAAAGTAGAAAGCAAAAGGTAAAAAAAATACTGTTAGACAAATCGTGAAAAGTATTCTAGAAAGTCCTAACTTCCGATAAAACTCGATGTTAATACACCATTCGTAAATTAAAAGGAGCTGGAATTTTAGACATGAAAGTATGATAACTGGATGATTTAAACAAATTTGTTTGCAGTCCGTCGCCTTAAAACGCACCAGATATCCCGCTAGGAGGAAATTTCAGAGTTTGGTGGTTTTCTAGCTGGTGCGAAACGATGCTGGAACTGCCCTCGTAATGAGATAGTGCCACTAAAGGCATATTATTCGCTTTTACTGATGCAGGTAAAGTGTTTATATATATATGTGTATACCATGATCATATTTGTTGCGAATGATATAGTTAATCATCAACATCCGGGCGTATGTGTATGGATAGTTATTAAACATGTATGAGCAATTTATTGTCTCAATCTGAACTAGCAATTTGTTGTCTAATTCTGTACCCGCAGGTTTAGGGATACGGAAATAAAGACTTATGATCATAAATGAAAATAGGGAAGAAACCTCCACAATCACACCTAAAAGTAAACTGAAAACCGAACAAAACAATATGGAGGAAACTTCTGAGCTTATTAATGTGGGTGACAAAATTGAGTAGTGTCTCCCCAACAATAGACCAAGAAGAACAAAAGTGCGAAATGAAAACATGACGTAAGTCACGTAACCAGCCATAACCATAATTATTTTAATATCGTTCTCGTTCAGTATGGAATGGTATGCCATACTAAGTAGCTAACAACCTGTCTATTAAATTATCTTGCCGACAGCTTTTTTTTAAATTCGTAACTAACATCTGCGATGAGTACTAGATGATTCAATTGTCGCTTATTTAAGGTGAAGCATAATCGTCTGCCGACATTTTGAAAGATGAATGAACAGAATGGCGATCGCTCATACCGCCAGACACAACTTGCATCTGACGTTTTGAAACCAATGAAACTCGCAGAAACTGTAACAGTTTATATATGTAGAGAATATGAATATAGTAAAATCTGTCGACCTTCAACCAAGCAGTTATTGGGTTTGTTATAAGGTTATTCTGGGCTTCCATTGTCTTTTTCACACTCTGTATCAGTTCGGATACAAATCTACCAGGTAAGTGAATATAAACCCACTTCTCTTCACATTGACTCAACACAGTTGATTTTGGTCAGTTTTAACCCAACAGATTTTTGAGTGCAATGCCGTACATCGCTTGCAGACAAGCTGGTCTTTATGTGTGTGTGTGTGTGTGTGTGTGTGTGTTTTTTTTTTATTTTGGAGTGGAAAACACTAATGTTTTCCCGCGTTATGACAATTTAGCGGAATGTTGTCTTTGAATTTCCATATAAATGGGTTATTGGTTTGCACCAATGGGACTGTGTAGTTTTGTCACGCGATGGACATAGTATTGGCGCAGGTTTTCGGCAGTGCAGGTGATTGTTTCGCGATTCTCAGCTTTTCGTTATCATTATTAATTGACTGGTATCACTAATAGTATTCAGTTCATTATCATGGCTCTTGTTTTTTGTAAAAAACTGAGATAACTTTTTTAAAAAAGTGAACTTCCGACACTTCATAGTTACGATGACAGTACATCTTGTGTGTGCTCATCTTCGGATAACAGGTTTCCATAGGCCAATGATATAAATATAATTTTAAACAATATTTTATTCGCTTCAAAAGGTTCGATAATCAGGCTAATGCCTATATAAATACCCACCGTTGTATATAAATATTTATACTATTGCACAATCAATTGTGCATGAGAACATACAGTGCATGCGTGAGGTCACAGTGAATTGCCTAGCGAATGTAGTACAGGAGATTTTAGGACTATTTACGTTCTTAATGCGTGAGGTGAACCCACGTACAAGAGAAATAATGGACTTCGAAATGTTGAAATATCACTTATCCAAAGGTACAATACAAATACACCATGGTAAGCAATATAAATATAATATAAAGAAAACCCAATAAAATAAAATAAAAAAAATATTACTGTGTGTTTTTCTCCTGACCAACCACTTAACGCTATATTTGTTTTTATGGCGTGGATCAGTCAATTTGCATTGCGTCTATGTGTGCTCCGCACATCATGTTTGTGGGATGTATGGAAATTAACACTATGACAACAAATATGTTCTCGAAAATAAATTCGAGAGCGTTATTAAATGTAGCACACCACTTGTCGGCAGTTATGATTATGTGTTTTTTTTTTTATTTGGGGTGGTAAAGACTAAAATATTCCAACCACATTATCAAGCTAATTCTTTGTCGAAGCCCTTGATTATGTAGTTGGAATGTTAGTCAGTAAAGACTAAACTGTTCCAACTTCATCACCAAGGCAATTCTTTGTCGAAGGCAGTACTTGATGATGTAGTTGGAATATTTGTCAGTTGAGATTAAAGTTCCAACCTTTATACCAGAGATTCAGTAAGTTTATTTGTGGATAAATATTTATAGCAGTGTGGCGTGAGGGATTCCCCAAGGTCTCGGGTCACAAGTCAAATTCTGTAAGGAATCTGACGTAGTTATAAATTGTTTTCGTGGCATTTGCTCGCAAACGTCAGCTGCAGTAATGTGCTGCCTTTCAGTCATATAGATACACATATATTTTTCGAATTAAAGTTATAGATATTCCTATCAATAAGTATTTAATTGGTTTTAAGAATTTATGTGAATCTGATTGGTAGGTTGATAGTTTGGGTCTTCCCCACTTGTTCTGTCAATAGCACGTACCGTACCATACTCAGAATTAGACATGCTGTTCACCCAACAGTCTGAAGCGGGTACCACAGACATCCACGTGTATAACATAATGCGTTTGTGACATAAGTCCAAGGGTCAAATATAGACTCGTGAGAAAGAACTTGGATGCTAGAAATAGTGAATCGAAATCTAAAACTCAAGTCCTGGAGAAAACGTCTTATGGAAAAGAAATTGGAGCCGAGGGCGGGGGTATGTCACACCCACACCATTGCAACCCCCTTATCTTTGCACCTTCATGTCAGGTTGCATATCGATTAAGCATATCGGTTTCTGAAGAATCAATAATTTTCGGTAAAATTATTCTGCGACTGTTGTGAAGTGAAATGCGAAACTACTGACGATCTTAGATTCAGCTGCCAGGTATTCTTATGTTACAGACTGCAAAAACAATTGACTTCTTTCTTGATGCTAATCGATTGCACAATTCTCAAACGTCAAAGCAAGGGCAGGGAATTAGGATACGGAAATAGATGTCTGTTTTGTCTTGCCATTGTATATGGTGTACCGTTTGGGACAAAAGTCTAAATACACGTCCGACGTATATTTTTTATCGTTGCACCTGTATTTTTCAGTTGCAACGCTATTTCTCAATACAGATGCACCTATAAAATTTTGCGGTGCACCTATAATTTATACGTCCATTGTATATTAAATTACACGTCCATCGTATAATTCTGTACATATGGCCTGTGCAAAAGCAATGTTTCAGCCAATGAACCTCCCGGTAACCCGGAGGACCATTGGCAGAAACATTGCCTGTGTTTGCTATGAGTAACCAGGAGAACCTGCTGTGCTTTGGATGCCATTCGATATGCCAATTGCGCGCAATTCATACACGCAATTAAGCCTAGATAAGCGCACAGTTCATGACATGACTTCTAGTTTTAACTGTACAAGCAAGCTAGACTTTCTACAACGAACTAGAAAACACGGGACACTCAGTTGAAGTATTAGACTCCGTAGTTCATAAAGCACTCATCTTTTTCCGTGTTATTTGTATCCGAAAATTATTTCAAGCTATGTTGAAAAAATGCTACAATCAAACATGTCCCTTTAAAAGAGAGTTTGTGGCGGGTTTTTACCCTCCCCCTACCCACACTCACTATTCAATTAACAGCTGCCAGATAAACCAGGTCTCTCTCTGCCTACTGGCCAAATAACAGATCCTACTGACCAGATAAAACCCCCAACTAACGAGATAAAGATAATGGATCCATAGGCTGAGGTCATCTGAGCTGAGGGCATCTTTGACCTGCAACGGTTTATATTGGACGTCATTACCCCAGAGAATGCCATAGATCTCCATACGAACAGACCCTCGTTGCCACAATGGCGTCCTTAGAAACGAAACTGACTCCCTCTAATTTCGATTCGCTTGATAGTCAGGTGGATTAGCAGCTTTAATGTTACTCGGCGAACAAAAGCACAAAATTTGGTGCGGAAGTTCTTTTCGACCTATCAATTGATGTTAGCCTAGAGGCCTTCTTGGCCGTTTCCGATTTTCTAAGATGGCGGCCAAAATCCAAAATGGCCGCCAGCAAAACTGGAATACAATATATCTGTGGCTGTAGAAGTCAAAAATAGACAAATGAGGTATCGAATAGTCATTAACCGATATTCGGCAATCGCATCTGTCATCGACCTATTTTAAGCCATCGGTTGACGATTGGTAGAGGTGTTTGAACATCGGCCCATGCCGATGATTACATGGAACACCACTGGATCAAAATTCTTTGTATTTACGTGTGATTTACAATCTCATACAAGCAGTAACAAACTTAAATATGTTGCCACAATAATTGGCAAGATTCAAAATTGGCCTAATCTCATTGATTGGTCTAAGCTTCCCCTCGGTTGCTGCTTATGACACACATCCCACGTGTTGTGTGATGACTCAATGAAATGCGACATCAGCAGAAAGAAGTTAACAGCGCAGCGTCTTTGATCTTTGATCAAAGACGCTGCGCTGTTAACTTATTTCCACTGATGTCGTATTTATAATTTAATACACACATCGACATACTCTTGAGGTCACCAAATCAATCAACCTGACTGTATTGTAACATTAACCCTATTCTGTGCATTCTTAAACATACTACTCCTTTTGGTTGTTACTATCTGACATCGACACTCACAACCGGCAGATTGTGTGCTCAGCTAATCGGAAAGCACATGACGGTCGCAAATCCTTACCGGTTAATCACTAGTTTAGCCTTTTAACTATAATTCAGACGGACCATATTACAGCCGTCGTGGACTAGTGGTAGTCCACGCGTGGACAGTGATGTAAACGCACGAGCTTACCAGGTAATAGAAATCATCATCAGAAATATTTCAATTAAATAAGCTTAACGGATTAATACTGTGAAATAAGAAATAATGGGTTTGAAAGATGAGACCCCTCATCATTCTGTATAGGTCTTGTGTCTGTAGAGCTAGGTGGATTCTTCTTTCATTTAAAGTTATCAGGAGGTTCCTTCTTTTTGCTCGCTCAGAGTTCTAGCGTTTCATTCACAGACTTTCTTCATTTTGGTTTAGTTTAAACAATATTTATTCAGAATTGAACATGATATAATACAAACAAGAGATTGATAATATTACATTAACTGTACAGAATGTTTATAGAAGGTATGCATTATAGCAAGGCATATAGAAATAGCTGACAATATCAAAGGAAAGGATTTTGGTTTTCCACAGTAATGAAAATGATTTTCCACATACTGATGATCACTTTTTATTGGCACAATCCAACAATCTGGCATACAGTTGGAGAATTATATGGATTTATTCACAAATTCTGCAATATTCCTGGAAAATGAAGTGCACGACCGACCAGTCATTTGGTCCAACTGAATATTATGAAATTTTTGCTCTTTGTTATGGAATTGAACAATGTTCAGCTATCAATGATTTGGTATATATTGGATAATTCAATTCCACATGTGTCCATGTGTCCTTTTTATTCTGTACGTGTTAATTTGAATAATAAGCTGCTCAACGACCAACTATATGTATATTTTATTTATTCACTAACAAAGTTCCAAAAAGTGTTTATTTTTTAACTAAAATCCAGACAGACCACATTACAGCCGTCGTGGACTGGTGGTAATCCACGCGTGGGCAGTGATGTAAACACATGAGTTTACCAGGTAATATAAATCATCATCAGCACAATTTTAATTAAGGAAACACTGGGTTGTACCCGGTGCTTCATTAATTAAATTTCTGATGATTATTTTTTATACTTAGTGTTTGGAATCTAATATTATTGCGTCCGTTGAAATATTCCCCACCCATGGAAAGTGTCCAGTCCAGGGCGGCTGTACTGAAATATTCCAACTACATCATCAATAAAGGCATGCCTTAATGATGTGGTTCGTATATTAATTCGTCTGGACCTTAGCCATCTCAGTATCAAATCAGGGTTTTTTGAGGTCATTAAAACTGCTTCCAGGCAAGGTATTTGCATATGTTACTCGTTTTCAAGATGGCGTCCAAAATCCAATATGGTTGCTAAAAACATAAATATTATATATCGCAACTTCGTCGAGAAAGGTTGACATGTCAGAAATGGGATTTTGTTGGACACTAAATTTGATTCTTAGAGAAGTAGGTATATTGCTAATGTAACCCTTTTTCCGGCATCCTGAATGCCTGTCCCTCACAATTGACTATGGCATAAATATGTTTGCACATGTGCTTAGATCAGCAAATTTGGCATCAGGCGAGGATTTTTTGTGCGACTGACCTTGATCTTTAACCAATTACACACCCTTTACCCAACGCAGACGATTTCAAAATTAATCATTTTAAAAGTAATTTTTTTTAATTTTTCAAAAAGTTTCAACAAAACCATATCCTGTGACCCCTCGTTGGAACGAGCTCGACGAGCTCGTTCCAACGAGGGGTCACATGATATGGTTTTATTAAATTTTTTTGAAAAATAATATTTTTTCAACTGCTGAATTTGCATATTACGAGGGCGGATGCGGTAGATGCGTTAGGTAAAGGGTTAAGAAGGCGACCGAAATGCAAGATGGTTTCTAACATCAGCACATATCGTTGATAAATTATCATGGGGTAATTAATCCATAGTTTTTTGCAGTCTGCTGGCAGAATTTACCGCAGTTAATCTAATATCATCTGATGATTGGGTAGAACATTTACATTGGTAAAGAGATTAGCCTGCTTCATTTGCACTCTGTACACTTTCCTTTGTAGCCGCATGTGATAAATTCTCTGCAAGCATGAGTAGCTTCGAGAATTGTTGTCCAGACAGGTTCTCAAGATTCGGCTGCCTTTCTTCCAATCATACCCAGTTGGATTTGGAAGTTTCTGATGTCCATGTCAGCCTGGTACACTGCTTTGTCTGTGTGTTGCAGAGATAGGTACATTCTGACTAGGTGGAATTTTGTCTCCAGTTTTACGCTTCCGGGAGAAGAGTTCCATACGTGCACTGTTTACGTTGGTCAAATTGCTTGTTTTATCATACACTATGAAAACCAGTTGCCCGATCTTCTGAAATGTTCAGGGTCCAAATTAACATGCACAAACGGATGTGTGGCCACATGCACAAAAGCATTTGCGACAGAATCATATGCCTGCCATGCTTGCCAGGATGAATTCCTTCCCTTTTCTCGAAATACTGACGTGGTATCACACTTCGAGAAGGCATGGAACACGGGTAGGGACCTCGATTTAGGTTTACCGAGGCGTGCGTGCAGAGATGGCATTGATACTGTAATGTGTGTAGTTCTTAACCACGCCGTAGGCTACCCCAAGGTCTATGTCTGAGTTAATCCGTGAAAGATCGTGAAACACGCCAGTAAGGACAACAACAATATCCCTGTCCGCAGTGCATACTTGGAAATATTTACCATTCTCCAATGCATGCTTCAGTTTAACCATGATCCTCGTGTCGGCATCTTCGTGATTGCAGCTGGAAATTTCGATCTCATTTCCAATGCATGCAACGTTCTCTCCAACTGTGATGTATAACGAACTGCCTGCGGGAAGCTGAACTCTTCCACCATTGAGGAAAGAAATTCAAGCAGTTCTTTCTTGTTGATAGGAGGAAGTCGTTCCAGTTGGTTGGCAGCTTGGTGTCACCAGATACTTTTCTGCACAAACCTTTGCCTCGTATTTTTTCCTAGTTGACCCCTTCAAACCGTCCGGTCTACAGCCCACACAAGGTTCGGTTGTTTTGTGGCCTGTAGCTGTCGTTCCAGGTAGGGATTGAACACTATGTCTTCTCATTCGTGGAATGTCCTGCCATTTATTACAGGCAAGCAGTGCGCTATCACAGCACCGTCCAGGACTCTAGCAGCCAAATGCTGTAGGTGGCTCTATCTGGTTAGTACCTCGATGCATTGCAGCAAATAACATTTTGGACCTGGCAGGTTCAGTTGCCAAAGTCAGACAAGGACGGAGGATATGACTGAACCTCATGTGCAAAAAATTCATTGATATCATCAGCCCTATTTTGTACGGAGATGTATAACTTTCCGAAGAGTGCCACAAGTGTTCTCAAGCACTTTTATCTTCATTTTATGTATTCATTCTCGAGCTGCTTCGCGAGTCTGGCAAGTTCTGGTACAGAGGTCATCCAAAATCTGAAGACGACTGGATTTTCAGTTAATCCTACTGCACCACCGGATCCTTTCACAACTTGTGTTCCAGCTCGTGCCCTTGATCGAATATCTGTGTGCCGACATCGAGGTTACCCAGTTGTGAGGAATCTCAAATTTATCTCTGATTGGATTCGGCAGAAATTTCATGTCTATGATATGGACGGGCAGTCACCTAGCGTGGTTCAGATGATCTACTTCGAAAAACACATGTACGAGCTCCTCCTGAACACTAATGTACAGTGCTAGGTTCCTTTCCCGGTGGCCTCTTACAAATGAGATATTGGTGATCGCATATTCCGCAAACAGAATCCAGAACTTGAACGTGGGACAGTTTTCACATATTGTATCGTGTCACTTATTAAAACTGACGTTGTCTTTTATATCGGTGGACCCCTGGTTGGACGCCTCTTCCATAAGCTTCAGAAGTTTTTTAAAGTGTAACTTGGTGAGCGAGTCTAGTTCTGGTCAGGTGTATTGCTTTCGGGAACGAATCAGCAATTCCAGAGGAAGCCATCTCAACTTCAGTAAGGGCTGCTGTCCACCTGGAGCTCTGTAACAAATCTCCAACAGTGTTCCATAAAACAATCTTAATTTGTAATCCACCCATCATAACCACATGAACTTTCTCTCCATACAGGAGTTGACAGTTGCTCGTCGATGCTCGGTGGTTCTCTCCGGGTACTCCGGCTTCCTCCACCCGTAAAACTGTTGCGGTCACGATTAGCCTCTGTGCATAACTATGTGACCTTAAACACCAATAAATTAATAAATCTTTTTTTCCTTACCTATCTGGCCATTTCCATTGTACGTACTAGGCGAGGGTAAACAGAGACTGATCAAATGCTGTCACTGGGATTTGTCCTGGTTTAAGATTCTCTGATGCCTGCCTTTGAACACCCAGGCCATGTTTAACCCTTTACCCAACGCAGACGATATCAAAATTCATTATTTTAAATATCATTTTTTTCAAATTTTTCAAACGATTTCAATAAAACCATATCACGTGACCCCTCGTTGGCACGAACTCGATGAGCTCGTTCCAACGAGGGGTCGCATGATATGGTTTTGTTGAAATTTTTTGAAAAATAATATTTTTTCAACTGCTGAATTTGTATATTACGCGGGCGGATGCGGCTGATTCGTTGGGTAAAGGGTTAATAACACTGCACAATTCTTTTCAACAACGCTCTTTTTACAATATTGTCATTTCCGTACCTTTATAGATCTGTATTATCTTATATAACATATATTTGTCTATATTTAGCGTCACGATAGATATAAGAGAATATCTCTGCAGAAATGATTTAAAAATATATTTTCTAAAACGACTGTCATATTATTATTTTAATTTTCGGTGGCAGCCATATTGGATTTTGGACGCCAGCTTGAAAATGAGTGGCATATTCAAGATGCCTTGCCCAGAATCAGTTTTAGTGACCACAAAACACCCTGATTTGATACTTCATTTGCCTACCTGTGACTTCTACAGCTAGAGATATAGAATATTTCAGTTTTGTTGGTGGACATATTGGATTTTAGACGCCGTCTTGAAAATGTGTGACAAATGCAAGGTAGTTTCACTGACCTCAAAAACTTGTGATTTGATATCTCACTTGTCTATGTGTGACTTCTACAGGCAGATAAATGTGATATTCCAGTTTCTTTGGCGGCCATTTTGGATTTTGCACGCCATCTTGGAAAATCAAAAACGGTCAAGATGGCTCCTAGGCTAAAATCAATTAATAGGTCTAATCGAAGCTCCATACCAAATTTCGCATCTCTGTCCACCAAGTAACATTACGCCTTGAAAAATGTTGATAGGCCACCTCAGTGTGACGAGAATTGGACAAACTGAAACAATCCCGCAAGAAATCTGAGACATTTGTAGTGGGTTATATTATGCTATAATGCGATTCTGAATAAATAGAAACAGCCATGAATGACACTGAATTCAAAGTGTTCGATGTGATTGAGAAACGCGAAGCGACAACTTGGTCAACTTGTTCTATTTTGAAGTTCCAGTGACAGGTGCAAGTTTGAGAAGACTTTCACCTTCATGGTCCGTGCTCAGTTACTGCATGTCTACACAACTGGCTCTAGAGAAATGTGTCTGAATCGTAACAATGTCTAGCTTACAAACCGCTTAATCGCAAGATATGTGTATTATTTTGCGCAGGGATATTTTTTTACTTGCATAATTAATAAGCTCAACTGACCAGATAAGCCGGAAGTAGGTCTCGAGAAATCTCAGATATTGATGCTGCTTCTCTATAAAAGTGATGTCAAAATTATCTGTTTCTTTATTAACTGGCAGAGTGCTAAATTATTTTTGATCACAAAAATGTGTTCACAAGTCTTTGCCTTGATACACTTTATGGGAGAGTGCCTGTAGGCACTCTCCCATAAATTATAACAAGGAAAATCCATACAGATAAAATAATTTCACTTAAAAGATAATATGAAGCATATCCACTGAAGATTGCAGCCCGAAAATGTAGTCTTTAAGTTATGATACCAGCACTTCAGAGTAAAGCCCAAATATGGGTTTCCAGCACTCTATCAGTTAAGATGCAAAGTTTTGGTCGTTGGTAAATCGGAGGATAAATAAACCATCCAGTTGATGTCTTCAAATACTAAATTTATTTTGGCTCCTGCATTTGCTTCGAATTTGGCTTGCCACATAGAAGCCCAGTGCTCACAACAATAATTTCATTATTTGAAGCACTGACTAGATATTCGAGATTTCAGACATCAATATTTTCAAACGTAACGAATATACTACTATTTATCAGCGTGGGGAACCCTTGTCGATCTTTTACACATCTTTGGTGTATTTTACATCTATCATTCTCAACTAAGAATTTTATGATCTAGGCTTTCGGAGTAAAACATAATTGATGTTTTTTAATATCAAGCTGATGTTTTCAGTATGTATACATCACCATTGTCTTGTCCCACTCAATGCGCTCACTATTACTACAGGTTGTTACTGAACTCTTGATAGTCTATGCACACACAGATTTTAGTGAAGAATGACAATTCAACCAATCAGAATGCAGCATTTGGTGAAATCGGAATTAAATGTGATTATGCAGACTAACTAATCAAGGGGGGATAATCGACTCAAAGTCGACTAGTGGGGTCATTTCTTGGGCCACTCTCTCAATAACTCCTGAACATCTTTCGAAGACGATCGGCACTCCTTTATCTATCGCGGGCTCAAAATGCGCTTCTGCGTGAAACAATACGAAACTAGAGGGGTGTCACAATCATATTAAAAGTAAACTCGATTTATCCTTATTAGGCCAAAATGGGAAAATTAATTCACAAATGTTGGCTCTTTGCACCCACCTGAGAGCGATATAAATTTAAGGTGTAATATAAGTCAGTCTTTCGAATTTGAAAATCGGAAAAGCACTGACCCATTGGCGTTTGAAGTAAGGCGTGTTGTTTTCTCACCAAGTTTGCTCCCCGACGTTGGGAACATTTTGGAAAAGAAAACATCGTGTGACGTGATTACCTCACATTTTGGAAGCTCCCATGAAGTAGAACGATGCTTATATTAATTAAAGATCATAGTCATGTTGATAATTAGCATGAAGTAAGTCTTTTCAGTGTGTCATAAGTGGCAGATTCATAGCACAAGACATGTGTGTTTGCACATCAAGGGAGGATACCCTAAAACATTTGAACAGTGTAAACGGTAAATAGACAAAACTACATGTATGTTTCAATGAGTCGTTTTGTATTCAATGAGTCAGATGTGCGTAGAAAGAAAACGTCTCGACCTTCGGTCTCGACGTTTTCTTTCTACGCACATCTGACTTATTGAATACAAAGCGACTCATTGAAACATACATGTGGTTTTGTATTTATTACATGACCCAAGCACCTACTGACCTAATTTTCTTTTCTATCAGCGGTGGTAAACACCATGCACTTTATGCAGTCGCATTGCATAAAAAAAGTCCCGGTTGGAACAGGTTGGTGTGCAATACGGAATTCCGTATTGCACAGCCGTATTGCACGCCGTATTGCATAAGAGAGACTGCATGGGCATGTAATAAATAACACAGAAAATCAATGTCAGCCAATCAAACCCAGGGACGAAAGTGAATACAATTTGGTGAGTGATCTCATTGTGAGTTACTTTACAATTTATGCTTCATGATGATTTATTAATGAAAGTATCATTACATTACATTTTCGGTAAATAATATTTGCGTGAACAGGTCGTATTGTACCACATTTTGTAACATTTAATATTCAACCGTTTCAAAAAGCATATTTGTATCGCTCAATTGGCTGTGCTGACGTGCGCTGTTGCTGACTCAAAAAATAAAAATTGCAGGAGTGATGGGGCGCAAGACAGCTAGTGCACCTGAAAATTGAAAGACTGGTGTAAGTAGGAAAACATATTTACTATGAAATTCCCATGTCTGAAATTCCGTAACTTGCCAATACACATAAAAACATTATACTTAAAATGAAGGTTGTGGTGTACAGAATACGGAAAATATATGTGTGTAGCCAATCTTTCGATTTTCAGGCGAGCTGTCACTCTTGCGCGACATCGCATGGGCATTTTTACTTTTTTGAGAGTAGACAACAGCGCGCATCGGTTCCACAAAGAGAGATGAACCCTTAACTAACGAATAGTCTGCACTTAACGAATTGGCTGCATCCGTCGCGTAATATACAAATTGCGCAGAGGAAAAACTTTTTTTTTTAAATTTCAACAAAACCACATCATGTGACCCCTCATTGGAATGAGCTCGTAGATCCCGTTCGAATGAGACACATGATATGGTTTTGTTGAAATTGTTGAAAGAATTCCCATTTCTGTAATTTTCTGTAAATCACACGAAAATCTTAAAAATCAAAACATTGTCATCTCCACATTCTTATCTTTGTATATTTTTTTCCTTGAAATAAGCTTATCAAACTGTCAGAAGCAACATGTACATCGCGTGTTAAACATGCCTCCAACGCAATCAGTACATCAAAATTCGTTGTTTTATTTTGTTTTCAAATTGTTTGAAAAATTTCAACAAAACCATATCATGTGGACCACTCATTTGATAGAGTCCGACGATCTTTTCCCAGTAAGGAGTCACATGATATGTTTTGTGACTTTTTTGTAAAAATATTTTTTTTCAGCTGTTCAGTTTGTAAATTACGTGGGCGGATGCTAATAGTTTGTTAGATAAAGGGTTGACCCTTTATATAACATAAAGGTGATATCCGGTCAGCATTATTAAAAAATATCGCCATTCAAAATAAAGGTGATATCCGGTCAGCGTTATTAAAAAAATATCGCCATTCAAATTTTATTATTGTTCTCAATTGTTGTCTACAAAACATAGCTTTAAGTCGACATCTCGACTAGCTTTTTTTTTTTTTTTTGTGGGGGGGGGGGGGGGGGGGGTAAGAAATACGAAAATAGTTGTTTACTAAACTTTTTGAACCTGTTAGGCCGGTGTAACAGGAATGGAAGTCCGTAGGAAAATTAGTCCCTCTGGACTATTATTCCGCGGAATTATAGTCCTAGGTCCAACATTTCTAGGAATAGTAGTCCGCCGGACTACTATTCCTAGAAATGTTAGACCTAGGACTATAATTCCGCGGAATAATAGTCCATAGGGACTAACGTTCCTCCGGACTTCCATTCCTTCCACACCGGTTTTTCTTGCCCAGGAACATGATATATCTTAATTTAATTAAGAAGGATGACTGCAAAGTAATGAATGTGTTTGGTAGACAATATAAGTTATTCTGTTTGTTGACAAGGGATATGGCACCACGTTCCCTGCATGGAATTTATATTCAACCGAGGCGTCAGCCGCGGTTGAATATATGTTTCATGCAGGGAACGTGAGACCATGTCCCCGTCAACAAACAGAATAACGTATATGTCCCGTTCTTTCACAAGTAAAATTGAACTGGAAAAAAAAAACACTTTTATTTTATTGTAATCTTAAATAACAAAAAAACCACCGCCGTTTCAGTTTCAGTTTCAGTTTATCTTACAGTAAATTAATGAAAAGAAACCTTATAATCTGATCGGTTTCATAAATAATTACCCATGTTTACATAACTAATCTTTTTGTACGTAATGACGGAAATTTTTTGTGTATTTTACTTCAGTTAAATGTATTTGTCCCGGTTGATTTCAAGTGAAAAAAGACATTGCGATGAACCGTTGCTCATGGCAACGAGACGTTTTCCTTGACAGTGGACACAAGAATCGCTGACAGTAGACATATGCGCGTGCCCAGCGACATAAAATAAAATCAATGAGGCATTGACCAATCCCTGCAAGGTATTGCGGTTGGTATCGGGACATTCAATATTATCAACGTGCAGCCTCTAGGATGCACGTTCAAAGTATTAATTTGTCTACTTCCAAATAATGAATATGGACTCTTCCAACTGCTGTCATTGAACTGGCAAGAAAGATGCCATCAGGGTTCAAAGAGATAGGGTTTTGCAAGTGTTGTCTTCCAGACGTGCATGGTGGAGGGTTCAAGCTGTTGTTGTTACGATGCGAGCGACGAGTCGTTAATTATATAGGTATAAAGAAACATTTAATGCAAAAACAAGATAGAAATAACGAATTCTGCATGTTAGTCGTATAAGTAAGGTTCACGTTTTTGTTTGTGTTCTAAATCAATTGAATCAACATACGAAAAGAACCCACATAATTTTGGTTACAAATTTAACAAGTATTTTTGTGCGCACGCACACTAAATCAGATGGACTGACAACAAATTGTCTCTTGAAAGCAAAAAGCTGAATTTCAACGCACGAAATATCCTGCAAGGTGAGTTTTCAAGACCCAAAACCGTGTAAGTTTATGGAAGTTGTTTTAACGTGGTACAATCATGAATGGTTTTTAGGATTTTAAGTTAGTTTTTGTCAGGTGCTAAACACACGGCAAAAATGAGTAAGAGTTACACAAAACTAGGGCTGTCACGATCAATCGATTAATCGATTGTTGATCGGTCACGGCGAAATCGATAGGTATTTTTCGTTGTCGAATAATCGGTAAATTGTATCCCGTTTTAGATGTTTAATAATTAAAAGAAAATTTGATGAAAAAACTATTGTTTCTAAAGGTAACGAGTTAAGAACATCGATGTTAAACCTCAAGAAGCAGTTGGAAGCATTTGTCTTCCAGGTACATTCATCAAAGCTTTGATGTTCTGAATCTTTGAACCGTCGATGTAATAATCAAGACCGGTCGGCAGTTGCGAAGATCGCAACTGCTGACCGGTCTTGATTATTACACTGACGGTTCAAAAGTTCAGAACATCAAAGCTTTGAATGTACCTAAAAGTAGATCGTCTTCGTTGTTTACTCGAGGTAGGTCAGCTGACTTGAACTTCATTTTTATCGACTTCAAAGAGAGGGAGAGGGGTGTGGGTCATCTAGGTACGATTAATATCGATTATTATCGATTATTTGCGACGATTAATCGATTCCTACATTTAAAAATCGTGACAACCCTACACAGAACGTGTGGAAAGTATCCCGAATGCAACGATGCGAGCGATGAAAAATAATTGTAAATTATATACGAAACTTCAACAAAATGCGATGCATCTGATTTCTGTCGTACTGCCGAACAAAGACAATAATGATGCCACATTACACTGATATCAATATACCAAAATATATTATAAGCATAAAATTTTACCCACAATGTAATTATAATGCAGTCGCCCTGGACTGGTCGGAATCTATACGCGGACTGTTAATGTCACGCGTGCGTTTACCAGCCAAAAAATATCGTCATCAGCAATATTTTTAATTAATGAAGCACAGGGCTGTACCCGGTGCTTCATTAATTAAATTTGTGATGATTATTCCTATAATTAGTGTTTGGAATCGAATATTATTGCATCCGTGGAAACATTGCCCACCCGTGGAAAGTGACCAGTCCACGACGGACCTACTGTATGAATTTCTCAAATTTTGGCTTGTTTGACAGAGTTCCCTAAACTCTGTAAAACAAGATTAAATGGTTGGTTGGTTTGTTTACTGGGCCTTAGCGACACTTTAAACAGCCATTGTCGCATCGTGATGGACAGTTACTGGTTGACGAAGCTGGGGTACACGAAGAGGACCACGTAAAAGCAGTGTGCAACTGTCAGACTATCCGACTTAGTAATGCCTCACCGCAGTGTCAGCAGCTGTTGAAGGCAGGTCCACCCCTGGCTCCGTATTGGAAATCAATGGTAGGTATCTTGCTCAGAGACACCAAGCAATTACCGCTGGTCAGGATCGACTCGTCGATCATTCGGGTTAAAGTTCAATGGTCTAACATCCGCTCTCCCACAAAACTGAATTAGTTAAATTTCCAGTTGTATTATGGGATAAATGTGTCTCTTGAAATTTTGGTATTTCGACCTCAAGGTGTAAAGTTTAATTAAATCGAGTGCAAACCAAAAGGTAGGCACACAACTCCAGTTTGGGGACAGTGATTCTTTTCATCAATATCATAATAAATAATTCTACTTTACATTGTACAAAGGAATCTGTACAGTCAATAATTGAGTTTTTTCACATTATGGCGGGGCGCGAGGTGGCTCAGTGGTAGACTGTTGGATTTTTATGCTAGAGGTCCCTAGTTCGATCCCCGTCGGGGACGACAAGCGTTGTGTCGTTGGGCAAGGCACTTTATCCTGGTTGCCTACACGGGGGAACGATGACGACGTGTACTAAGGCGTACTGCATGTCGATGGTGCACATGTCTTCAACCGCTGTAACCCTGCTTGAGCGAAGCTTGAACAGGGTTAGAATGTTGAGGAGCTGACAGTTGCTCGTCGATGCTCGGTGGTTCTCTCCGGGTACTCCGGCTTCCTCCATACGAAAAACTGTCACGGTCACGATTAGCTATTGCGCGTAATATGCGACCTTAAACACCAATAAATAAATTCACATTATGTCGCTAATAATCTGCTTTACATTCAGATAAACCTGGTGGAAAACTAGGTGGAGAGATAATAATTATTATGGCGTCAGCCGAAACGGCATGTCGTGTTCTGTTTGCAACTGGCGTCAGTATCGTCGCCTGAGTGCTAGAATGTCCTATGTCCCATAGGGGACATAGGACAGTCTAGCTCTCAGGCGACTAGTTGTATATATAGAGATTGTGTGTTATTTATGCTTTGCACAAATTTGGCGACTCTTTATTTGTTGTAACTTTTCAAAATATATGTACATGTTTGCAATATACAAATAGGATGAAAAAAATGTGAATTTTTCAAAACAAGTGTTTTACACCACAAAATATTCCCCAGAAATAGTAAGGAGGACTCTAAAACAAAATAAAAGTTCTAAGGCCGTTGAAAGTGCGATAAATCAATAGACTGTTTCTTCTTATAATCTCAACCTTGATAGGGAAGGATGTTCGTTGTTAACATTATCGAGTTGTCAGCTGTCACATGAACTCCATACGTTAATGAGGTGAATCCGTTGTTGCAGAATCTGTATGACAAACATACCAGTACTGTACCTTGATACCTTTGTTGAAAACGTCGCCAACACAAGCCAAGGATTACGACTTGCATCGATGAAGAAAAGGTCACTATCGATCTTGTTTCCACGAAGAATATTTTTCAACTGCCATGGCAACAATGTCCAATGGCACAGGTTGACGATCATTAAATTCAAACAACGCTTAACGAAAAGCCTTTCTGGCGAGGCGTTTGTCTAGAAAACAAATCACCGATGATTTTATCTGTAATTATGACAAACAAAAATTCAAAGTGATATATGCCAAGTACCGTAACTGCACTACACAACAAGGTGTACACGAGGGCATTTGGCAAGCAATAACAATCTACCCTATAAATCTATAGTTAGGGATCATTAACTGCAAACAGCGCGTAACGAAAAACCTTTCTGGTGAGGCGTTTGTCTAAGAAAACAAATCACCGATGATTTTATCTATAATTATGACAAACAAAAATTCAAATTGATATATGCCATGTTCCCATGACTGCACTGAACACCACAGTGTGTATACAGACATCTGGTAAGTAATAACAGTCTGTCTTAAAAATCTAGAGGCAGGGATTTATCGTTTTCTGAAAGTATGGGAAACGGTTCATGCAATTTGCTCGTGACCAATTTGTTTCATCACCTCGTGGGGTTCGCACAGTGATGATTCAATTCTTAAATAAACACCATCTGGAGATTTTGTAAAGCGTCGATTTCCTTCATACAGAGAGACGGTTGCTTTGTCTCGATTTGCCGGTTGTTCGACTTCTTAAAAAATTCTGATCTGCCCACTGGCTAATTAAATATTTTTTCAGTTTGCCCGCAGCTCAGAAAGTATAACTATAGTTTGTTTTAAATAAGTTATTCTGGACTGCAGGTTCCTCAACATAGAGGATTCACTTGTTGTCCATGTGCTTCATATTATCTATGAATTCCGTCTATACGGAAGTCGTCGTCTGAATGTAGGAATGTTCTATGTCCCCTATGGGACATAGAACATTCTAGCACTCAGGCGACGAAGTGACCTGTTACAAGTTATGAGAGAGTACCTACAGGCACTCTCCCAGATATTGAAACAAGACAAAAAGAAATGAACAAATTTTGACGACCGAGTATCATTTAACACCCAACCAGTTAATGCATGCATATACACACAAACACGGATGGCCTGGTTTTGCACACCGGTTGTTTCACAGAAAAAAAAAAAAATAATAAAAAATAAAACCTTCCCTTCCTCCCCAATTTAAAATCAATTCCGATGTTATAAATCTGGGTACAGATTTTGTATGGCCTTATGACTGTATATTTTAATGAAACCTTTATCGATGAAGTTTCTTCAAATAATTTAGTGAACTTATTTGAACAGACTATAACAGTAATCCGTCTAAAACTTCTACAACAAATGTTGTTTTAACAATCAACATGCATCACTGACTCCTACATAGAAAATAATAAAAACTGGCAAATCGAGAACACACCCAGAGAGACACCGAAATCATGTCAGAACTAGGGCTGTTACGATCAATCGATTAATCGATTGTTGATCTGTCATAGCGAAATCGATTAGTATTTTTCGTTGTCGAATAATCGGTAAATTGTATCCCGTTTTAGATGTTTAATAATTAAAAGAAAATTTGATGAAAAAAATATTGTTTCTAAAGGTATTGAGTTAAGAACATCGATGTTAAACCCCCAAAAGCCGTTGGAAGCATTTGTCTTCCAGGTACATTCATCAAAGCTTTGATGCTCTGAATCTTTGAACCGTCAGTGTAATAATCACGACCGGTCGGCAGTTGCGAAGATCGCATCTGCTGACCGGTCTTGATCATTACACTGACGGTTCAAAAGTTCAGAACATCAAAGTTTTGAATGTACCTAAAAGTTGATCGCCTTCGTTGTTTACTTGAGGTAGGTCAGCTGACTTGAACTTCATTTTTATCGACTTCAAAGAGAGGGAGAGGGGTGGGGGTGGGGTAATCTAGGTACGATTAATCGATTATTATCGATTATTTGCGACGATTAATCGATTCCTAAATTGAAAAATCGTGACAGCCCTAGTCAGAACCAATAACTCTTATTCACTCGGTATTATTTATCATTTCTTTATTCGCAATCAATCGTAACGAATACACAGTATTTGATACATACATTGTAAACTAAAGACGAGAAGTGGCGTGTTCACCGATCTATGTGTATAACTTAAATTATTTCAGGAAATCAACGAGACATGGATGCCAATAGGACCAGCACGAGGGGTTAGGGTTCTACATTTTCATCATTCTAGTAGCATGATTTTGGGAGATTAGAATTTATTTAATTAATATTTCTATCCACTTTTACTGGCAATATTATTATTTATACTTATATATGGATCTAATAATTGAAAATTAAAATAATTTAATACAAAAGAAAATAGATATACCAGTCAGGTCTGTAGCTTGTTTTCATGGGATTATAAACACTTTCATATTCATCCCAACTAGGGCTGTCACGATCAATCGATTAATCGATTGTTGATCGGTCATAGCGAAATCGATTAGTATTATTCGTTGTCGAATAATCGGTAAATTCTATCCCGTTTTAGATGTTTAATAATTAAAAGGAAATTTGATGAAAAAACTATTGTTTCTAAAGGTATTGAGTTAAGAACATCGATGTTAAACCCCAAGAAGCCGTTGGAAGCATTTGTCTTCCAGGTACATTCATCAAAGCTTTGATGCTCTGAATCTTTGAACCATCAGTGTAATAATCAAGTCCCTTCGGCAGTTGCGAAGATCGCAGCTGCCGACCGGTCTTGATTATTACCCTGACGGTTCAAAAGTTCAGAACATCAAAGCTTTGAATGTACCTAAAAGTTGATCGTCTTCGTTGTTTATTTGAGGTAGGTCCGCTAACTTGAACTTCAGTATTATCGACTTCAAAGAGAGGGAGAGGGGTGGGGGTCATCTAGGTACGATTAATCGATTATTATCGATTATTTGCGACGATTAATCGATTCCTAAATTAAAAACTCGTGACAGCCCTAATCCCAACAAACCCGAGGCTGGCATCCATGACTGTGAGGGTTAGTGAAAAAGAAAAGATGGTTTTACTACTAAAATATATTCTACCCTTTCACATATACCAAGTCAGCGGTGTACAACCAATTCATAAAAAAGATGCACAGAGTGAGAGTGCCGTTCTGGTTTTTGTGCTGTCAATACAGTTACATTATTAACAGGGATCCATGGTATAACCGTTTTTAGCTCGCCAACTTTAGTTGTGTGAGCTTACGGCATGGCTCGATCGGTCGGCGTCGGCGTCAGCGTACGTGTCCAATAATGTTAAAGTTTATGTTTAGGTCACTTACTCACTCTTTATCCATATCATGGCCTTTTTAATGCTGCTATATGATAATTATTATCATTCTACCATGATTTAACCCCTCATACACTGCGTTTTAAACATTTCTTTTACATTTTTAGTTGCGTTTAGTTTTCTGTTTAGCTCAGAATTTCATGTTTAACTTAGTGTTTAGCTCACCTGCTGTGTTCCTTCTCTTTCCGCGGTGCTTATATTCATCATACATCTTCTTCATTATCATTCTACCACGGTTTAACCCTTGCCCAAGAATTTCTTAAAAATGGTCTTCTAATTTTGAACGTTTAGTTTTCTGTTTAGCTCACACTTCGACATTTTTAGTGGGTTATTTTTTTTTTGTTTACATCAACTGCTGACAACCTTTGTATCCCATGACCTTTATAATGCTTCCACGTGGTGCTTATTATCATTCTACCACTATTTAACCCTCACACAGTGTGTTTTAAACTTTTCTCTTAACATTATTTAGTTAGCGTTTACTTTTCTGTTTAGCTCAGAATTTCATGTTTAACTTGGTGTTTAGGTCAGCTGCTGTGCTGCTTCTCTTCCCATGGCACTTATATGTATCATACATGTTCCCCAGTATCATTGTTCCATGATTTATCCCTTCTCCAGTGAATTTCGTTAATTTTTCCATCAAATTTCTAACGTTAACTCATTTAACCTCACACTTACACATTTTCAGTGTGTTACAGTTTCTGTTTAGGTCAGCTGTCGACACCCTTTTCATCCTACGGAATTTATAATGCTGCAATATTATTAACCCCTCATGCTCTGCATTTTAAGCATTTTTCTTGACAATTTTAGTTGCGTTTAGTTTTCTGTTTAGCTCAGAATTTCATGTCTAACTTAGTGTTTAGCTCACCTGCTGTGTTCCTTCTCTTCTCATGGTGCTTATATTCATCGTACATCTTCTTCATTATCATTCTACCATGGTTTAACCCTTGTCCAGTGAATTTCTAAAAAAAAGTCTTCCAATTTTGAACGTTTAGTTTTCTGTTTAGCTCACAATTCGACATTTTCAGTGGGTTATTTTTTTTGTTTACATCGACTGCTAACACCCTCGTCATCCCATGGCATTTATAATGCTTCCATGTTGTGTTTATTATCATTCTACCACTATTTAACCCTCACCCAGTGTGTTTTAAACGTTTCTCTTAACATTATTTAGTTACGTTTACTTTTCTGTTTAGCTCAGAATTTCATGTTTAACTTAGTGTTTAGATTAGCTGCTGTGCTCCTTCTCTTCCCCTGGCACTTATATTCATCATACATGTTCTTCAGTATCATTGTTCTATGATTTAACCCTTCTCCAGTGAATTTCTATAAATTTTTCATCCAATTTCGAACGTTAACTCTTCTCTTTATCACTCTTACACATTTTCAGCGTGTTACAGTTTCTGTTTAGGTCGGCTGTCGACACCCTTTTCATCCCATGGCCTTTATATTGCTTCTATGTTGTGGTTATTATTATTCTACCATTATTTAACTCTCGTCCAGTGTGTTTCAAACCTTTTTCTTACCATTTTTAGTTACGTTTACTTTTCTGTTTTCCTCAGAATTTCATGTTTAAGTTTCTTTAGGTCAGCTGCTGTTTTCCTTCTCTTCCCATGGTGATTATATTCCATCATGCATGTTCCTCATTATCATTCTAGCATCATGTTACCCTTGTCCAGTGAATTTCTTCAAATTTTTCTTCCCATCTTTAATGTTAAGTTTCCTGTTCACCTCACACTTAGATATTTTCAGTGTGTTAAAGTTTTTGTTTAGGTCAGCTGCTGACACCCTTTTCATCCCATGGCCTTTATATTGCTTCCATATGGTGCTTATTATCATTCTACCATTATTACATTCTCACCCAGTGCATTTAAACCTTTATCTTAACATTTTTTAGGTACGTTTACTTTTCTGTTTAGCTCAAAATTTCATGTTTAACTTAGTGTTTACCTCACCTGCTGCGTTCCTTCTCTTCTCCTGGTGCTTATATTCCTCATAAGTGTTCTTCATTATCATTGTACCATGGTTTCACCCTTGTCCACTGAATTTCAATTCAAATTTCTCTTCAACTTTTGAACGTTGGGGTTTCTGTTTAGCTCACACTTTGACATTTTCAGTGTGTTAACGTTTCTTTTCAGGGCAGCTGCCGACACCATTTTCATCCCATGACTGCTTCTATATGGCGCTTATTATCATTCTACCACTATTTAACTCAGTCCCTATGTGTTTTAAACCGTTCTCTTAACTTATTTATTTATTTTCTTTACTTACGTTTAGTTTTCTGTTTAGCTCAGACTTTCATGTTTAACTTAGTGTTTATGTCAGTTTCTGTGGCCCTCTCTTCCCATGGCCTTTATATAAATCATACATGTTCCTCATTATCATTCTACTATGATTTAACCCTCATCCGTTCAATATTTTTCAAATTTGTTTCCACATTTTTAACGTTAAGTCTCTGTTTAGCTCACACCTAGACATTTTCAGGGTGCTAAAGTTTCTGTTAAGGTCTGGCAACACCATTTGTAAAACATCATTCCTCATATGATCAACAATTAATAATCTAATTGTGCCATGTTGATTTTCTTTACCAGTAATTACAAATGATAGTGCACGGAAAAGGCAGTTTCCATCACCACATATTTTTTTTAAAACAGAGGGTTCTTCCATTTCTCTATGCAGTGTACTATCGGGTATCTGATAAGTCACAGCTTTTTGAAAGTTTAAATCAAACATAGTACACTGAAGCATCTGCCAATGAAGAATGGTTGGTTCAAAGTAATACTTCTCACTTAATAATGTGGCCATTAACCCTTCTGCTGTTAAAATTATTATTTTTCAGTTTTACTTTTAAGAGGTTGTGTTTAGGTCAGCTTTGCCGAATGTTATGAGCCTGTTTGATTCAGTTCTTGTGTTTGCCAAAGTTACTATCAAAGAGGAATGTTGGTGCGCTATAGGGCGTTGGCGTCCTTCTTGTTTAGTATGGACCATACTAGTTTTCGATTCTCATCGTTGTGATATCCACCCTATTTCCAACAAACCACTGCACCTCGAAAGGAAATTGATGATCCACGCTGTGTACTGTCTTTGGAAAGATAATTTCGTTGAATATAAGATGACGTGACTGACATTTTTTTGTGATTAACAGATGTTCGGCAATCGCATCTGACATCGGCCGATTTTAAGTCATCGGTTGACGATCGGTAGATGCGTTTGAACATCGGTACATGCCGATGGTTACATGGAACACCACTGGGTCAAAATTGATTGTATTTACGTCTGATTTACAATCTCATACAAGCAGTAGCAAACTCCAATAAGTTGCCATTGATCTCATTGATTGGTCTGATCTTCTCCTTTATTGCTGCTCCTGACACACATGCCACGATCTGTGTGATGACTCAATGAAATGCGACATCAGCAGAAACAAGTTAACAGCACTGCGTCTTTGATCTTTGATCAAAGACGCTGCGCTGTTAACTTGTTTCCACTGATGTCATATTTTTATTGTAATACAAACACCGACATTTTCTTGAGGTCACCAAACCAATCAACCTAACTGTAGTGTAAAATTAACCCTATTCTATTCATTCTAAAACAAACTACTCCTTTTGGTTGTTACTATCTGACATCGGCACCCACAACCCGCAGATTGTTTTCTCTACTAATCGGCATGCAGATGACGTTCGCAAATCCTTATCGGTTAATCACAAGACATTTTAACCAGTGCTCAAAATAACTTTTTTTCTTTGCGTAGCAAAATACTACACATTTCCAAAAAATGAATAGCATTTTGTAAACATTACATAGCTATTTTTGTATATCAGAGTTATGTTATGCTGTTTTGTATTGAATTCTTCCAAGTAGGTAGAATAGTTTCCATCCATTTCTGGGCATTTCCAAATGATCTGCAACGAATGAAACATTTACTATGTTTTTTTGTTAACTGAACTGCCTTTAAGGGTTGCATGGACTTGGATATTTTCAGTTGGCGTCATGGTTGTTTAATAGAGTTCTCAAAATGGAAGTTTGGATTTTTAATTTGATGGGCTTGAAGTTATTTTTAATGGACATTTTATGCAAAATGTTGTAAAAAGAGGAAGAATTTAAACCAATAGAATTCATCTTACCTATGAAGTTGCTAATGATGCTTGATGGAGAGTTAATCTGAGTTATGCCTGGAATGTTCCCCAATCAGAAGTAAAGCATCAGTGAACTAGTTTTCAAATTTATTTGCAAATTTTCATTTACATTTCGCGATACACGAGTTGATTATCTTGTATCGCAAAATGCTATACATAATTGAACATTGTGTAGCTTTTTGCAAGTTTTGCATAGCAAAAAGCGACGCGACACCGCTTTATTTTGAGCCCTGAGTTTAACACATTTTCATTTCATGTCATATATATCGCAGGTGGTGTTGGTCTATCTCTCGAGCCATCTTCGATAAAATGTGGACAAATTCAATCAAAACACAGTAAAACAGTTTTATGAAATTTATTTACATCTGCTCTTTATTTATTTATTTATTTACTCTCCGTCCATATCTACAACTGATGCCTATGACATAATCCAGTAATAAACGATAATCATAAATCACCGTTTTGTAAAACATTCTGTTGGCTAAATTGAAATACTATTGGTTGTCCTTGTGTTTTCCATGGTGTATGGGAATTTACACCCCCCGATTTGTAAACTCATACACCCTGAGGCGAAGCCTATTTCCAAGAATGTTGGTGTACTTAATATTAATACCTCAACCTAATAACACCATTGTTGGCAAAAACTGGCTGAAAATGTGTACTTTGTAAGTTTCTTAATAAAACCAGACAAATATGGATGTCATTGGAACTAGCTCAATGACTCAGTTCCAATGACATCCATATCTGTAATATTTTATTGCAGATGAATATTAAATTTCCTGTATTTTTATTTATGTTCTAACATAACCGAGCAGGGGGTGTGAATTAGTAATTAAAAATGGGGACTTTTTTAGCCATATAGCCCAGCTATTGTGTATCCTTGTTTTTACACCGTGGTTAACCACGGTGTAAAAAAAGCTAGTGTGGATTTCAAGATTCACCGTACCTGTCAGCCAATCAAAACCCAGTATTTTGTTTCATTTGGAAATAAAATAATATATTCAGTGCCGAAAATATACGATTCGTTGAAAGACTACGTGTAGAGTAATCGGGAAAAGTGCCAATCGATCTGCGTGTATACTAACAACTATAAAACGTGAAAGAAGTAAATTTAAATTCTTACCATTTCAAAGTTTAGTTTAAATATATTTTATTCGCATTTAATTTGCAAAGAGAATTGGAGAACAAGTGCTCACCACTTAGCAGCTCTCCTCTCCCAGTACATAAACACGGAGAACAAGTGCTCATCACTTAGCAGCTCTCCTCTCCCAGTACATAAACATGGAGAACAAGTGCTCACCACTTAGCAACTCTCCTCTCCCAGTACATAAACATGGAGAACAAGTGCTCATCACTTAGCAGCTCTCCTCTCCCAGAACATAAACATGGAGAACAAGTGCTCATCACTTAGCAACTGCAACTCTCCTCTCCCAGTACATAAACATAACACTTAGCAACTCTCCTCTCCCAGGTACATAAACATAACACTTAGCAACTATCCTCTCCCAGTACATAAACTTGACATTTTAATAGCGATAGACCATAGTACTATAAACATAAAATACAATTAAAACTTAAAGAAAAAAAACAAGAAGAGAACAAAAAGAAGAAAAAAGAACAAAACATAGAAAAATGTAGAATTTGAATGATAAATGAATGATTATAAATTATAATAAATTATAAATTACCACAATCCAGTTTTCTCCTACCTAATGTAGTGAAGCAGATGTAATGTATTTGCCTCTGATTAACATCACGTTAAACGCACAGTGTCGTAATAGTAATAATAATAATAATAATAATAATAATAATAATAATAATAATAATAATAATAATAACGTCCTTTTTCCAGTGAGCTGGCTGCAACTAACTCTGCACCTTTGAGTCCTGCAACTAGCGAAGAACTCTTTCACAACTGTATTTCATAAATGTAGCAGTACGGATAAAAAATAACTTATTTGGAAGGAAGGGGCGATAATTTATTTGCTATATTGTATATATTAAACCTCTTCGAATCTGACAAAAAACGATGCACTGCCAAAAAAAAATAATCTTATTCTTCTCATTTGATAAACTTGCCACTCCGTATAAATTTTCTTCAACTCTATGAACTCTTGTCAGGGACTGCCGAAGCACAGCTCGTTTTTCAGCATAATATGGACAGGAAAGGAAGAAGTGGTTTGCATCCTCAATTCCATACCCACAAGAGCATTCTGCAGATCTGAAATATAATTGGCATATTTGTCTGAATTTAATTCCTAAATGAGACAGTCTCAAGTAGGCTTGATTGCAAATCTTATCTATCTGCTTTTTCCAAGATGCCATTACTCTTCCACAAAGTCAAGTGGTGATCCGAGAAAGGTTATATCAGTATAAATGAAATCTTTACACGGAGTAAATAGCATCACTTTTGTCTTATCTGGATTAAACTTTACAAGCCATGTATCTGACCACTCTATCACTTTTTCAATATCAGCATTCAACTTTATTGCCAAGAGTGTTGTTAACTGTTCGGTTTGGATCAAACAAGTGTCGTCTGCAAATAATCTGCTGACGCTTTCTAGTTTATCAGCAATGTCATTTATGTAAACTAAAAACAAAAGAGGACCTAAAACTGAACCCTGTCGGACGCCATAGGGCACATTTCGGTACTAAGAAAGACTTGAGTTGATCCGAACTCTTTGTTTTCTTTTTGGCAAATAAAAGTGAAAACATTTTAATAATCAACCAGATATACCATACTGTTTCAGCTTGAAAATTATGTCAGCATGCCAGATTGCCATCTAAGTTCAAGAAGTAGCTACTCCCTAGAAAATGATCTCGTTAGACCAGTTACTACACGGGCAGCATCATAATGGATATCGTCCAATGATACTCCAATTGCTTAAATAGATACGGGGGAGCCCCGACCACACTTCACTGCCATATTCAAGAATTGGCAGGATAAATGACATATACATTTGCTGCAGAGTTTTGCGGCTTAGAATAAGTTTCAACTTTCTTAAATGTGACAGTCTCAACTAGGCGTGACTGCAAATCATATATATCTGTTTTTCCCAGCCGATATTTGACTGAAGAGTAAGACCTAGATGCCGTTGCTCTTCCACAAAGTCAAGTGGTGATCCGAGGAAGGTTATATCAGGATAAATAAATCTTTACACAGAGTAAATAGCATGACTTTTGTCTTATCGGGATTAAACTTTACAAGCCATATATCTGACCACTCTATCACTTTTTCAATATCAGCATTCAACTTTGTTGCCAAGTGTGCTGTTGAACGTTCGGTTTGGTTCAAACAAATGTCGTCTGCAAATAATCTGCTGACGCATTCACGTTTATCGACATATGTCATTTATGTCAACTAAAAACAAGAAAGGACCTAAAACTGAACTCTGTGAGACGCCACATGGCACATTTCGGTGCTGCGAAAAACTTGAGTTGATCCGAACTCTTTGTTTTCTTTTTGACAAGTAACTGTGAAACCATTCTAATAATCCACCAGATATGCCATACTGTTTCAGCTTGAAAATTATGCCAGGATGCCAAACTCTATCAAAAGACTTAGCGATATCGCAGAAAACACCTCAAGTAAATTGCCTGTTATCACATGAAACGCATAAGCTGTGGTATATCTCAAGCAGCTCATAGACTGTTCTATTCTGAGGTAAAAAAACCTGCTTGAAGTCTATAGAAGAGCTCAGTTCTGTCAAAATAGTCATAAACCTTTTTAAATACTACTCGTTCCAACAGTTTGCCGAGGCAGCTTAAGAGAGAAACAGGTCTGTAATTATTGGCATCAGATTGATCACCTTTTTTAAATAGTGGTATTACATTTGCAAGCTTCAAGTCAGTAGGAAAAACAGAACGTTCCAGAGATTTATTAAATAACATTGCAAGAGGCTTACATATAGTAGTGCATTTTAATTTTAATAACTCATGACTAACGTCGTCATGATCACCGGCCTTTTGTATCTGAAGTTGATGTATAATGTCAACGATTTCATTTTCTGTAACATCAATAGTTGACAATTCAGACTGACACTTACGTTTGAAAGCAGGAAGTTGATGATCTGATACATCGATATTGCTATTATCCAGAAATGTTCTGTTTATTAAATCCGCCTTTTCGAGGCCACTCACTACAATCTCTATTTGACCCTCGTCATTAATTCGCTCAAGTGGCGAAATTATCGACTAAGGTGCAAAATTATTCAGAAACTTCTTTACTGTATGCCAGAACTGTTTATGTGCCGATTAATGGATAGGGATTCATGAAGTTTGTCAAAATGCTTTTGCTTGGCGTGTTTTTTTATATTGTTAACATTATTCCTCGATGCCCTTTCCTTCTGCCAGGATTCAATTGTATTAAATTCCAATGCGTATCGCCGAAAACGACCCCTCTTGCGCATTTCGTTCCTAATTGCACTGTCACGTCATGGTTTATCACGTGGAAGTACTGTCACCTCCGAACTAGGGCTGCACGATATTCATAACTGAATACCGGTATCGGTATTCAAAACAATACCGCGGTATACCGGTATATCGAAAACTGTACAGATATATGAACACAAGTACCACAATCGAGACTCGAGGCATCACAGTAGGAACGAATTAGCACGCCTTGATGATGCAGTTCGAAAAACCATTACCCAACGCAGACGATATCAAAATTTATTATTTCCAAAATTAGTTTATCAGATTTTAACCAAAGATTTCAACAAAACTATATCATGTGACCCCTCTGGGGTCACATGGTATAGTTTTGTTGAAACTTTTGAAAATTATTTTTTCAACTGCTGAATTTGTATATTACGAGGGTTTAAGCAGACGGTTCCTTGGATAAAGGGATAATATTATTCATTCGGAGCTACAGTTAAAAAACTCAAGACATCTTTTAAATTAAATTGAGGGTAAATAAAAAATTACGATAAACCGATATTTTTGTAATTACACCGGTATTCAATCGATATTGGTTTGAATACCGGTATATATCGGTTTATCGATATACCGTGCAGCCCTACTCCGAACGAGGAATTCATGGCGAATAATCCCTATAGGACAAAATTAATGACGACTTGGGTTAGCCAACAATAAATAAATACTATCTGATAAATCGTTTGATAAGCACAACTTTCCAACACAAATACCAAACCACGTCTGACACAAAATAACTTCCCGCCAGAAAACTGGACAAACGTCATGCGCAAGTTGAGGTGAGGTGAGCTTTGTTAACTGTCTCCCAAAAGGGTGAGACAGTAGATTTCTCCTGTACCTTTAATATAATAAAATTAACCCACACTAAACGGTAATAACTTTCAAGTTGTAAAATAAATAGATATTGAAATGTTGTAAAACATCACACTACTACATTCTCCCCCCTTAAAAATAAGTGGCGTCTCGTCATTTAATGCATCACCAAGTGACTGATTACTTGGAAAGATCAAGTAATGTTATAATACTTAAAGAAAATTGTCAAATTCACTGTCAGATATGTCTCCTGATACTTAACACGCAATGTTCAGCACAATTTTGGAGTAATGTTTTAATAGTAATATACAGTTAAAACTAGAAGTTCTGTCACGAACTGTGCGCTTATCAAGGCTTAATTGCGCGTAGGAATTGCGCGCAATTGCCATATCGAATGGCATCCAAAGCACGCCAGGTTCCCCTGGTTACTCATAGCAAACACAGGCAATGTTTGTGCACCTGCCATATATACAGAATTTGATATCCTTACTATGGTCATAACGCGCAGATTAACGCGCAGATCAACGTGCTATTTATTCGCATTTCATGACAGGAGTTCTAGTTTTAACTGTAGAATCGGGTATTTATTTCTTTTAAATTGTATTTAATTTTCAGCAATCATGAGTTATGCAATTAGAAGTGTGTTCTTTTCAGTAAATACACAACTCAGATGAATGTTTCTTTCCTTTTTTAACTGAATATATTATTCCCTTTTCTGATATTGCTTCACAGCGTTATTCATTTCAGGAAAGATGTTGATAAACCAGTTTTCAGTCTTCAGGGTTGAAAAATAAGAAAGATATTTTTTTTCTGTTTTCAGAAAGAACAAAAATATATTTAAAATTCCAGAACTGTGTTTAGATTGTGATAGATTTTATTTTCATTGTGTAGAAAAATAATTTATTTATATTTCAGTGCTGCATGCTTTAAAAATATGTCATTTTCAGGTTTTATATTTGTGCCATTTCAGATGTTCCAGATGATAATCTCCACTGAGAACACAGAAAATGTTTAGGATATACTAATTAATTTTTTTCTTTTCAGGAATAGCCGATTACATAAATACGGCTATTTCTGAAAAGAATAGCGAATATTCGTTATCAGGTTTGAATAACAATTATTACCACTTTTGTGGGCGTTCCTAGCACATTAACAATGCTTTACCGGGCGTTGAAACCTCATGATGCTCAACAAGTACAAGTCATGTGTCGTGTTGGGCCGTTATTAACTATAACAGCCCAACACGTCAATAACAGCCCGACACGTCTAAATATAGACAATGACGTCTCAGAAGAATCAACAATATTTTTCCCAGATTTCCATTTGGATCGAAATTCCATTCGGATTGTTTTAATTCGTAGACACAATTAACGCATTTGTTTCAAGTGTTTCCCTTTGTGTCACGGATAGATAATGTATCAAATATAGGAAGTGATGAGCACAAAGTAAGTGATGACATCTCTGATGAATAAATCCTTGCCTAAAGTTCGCATTTCGAAGATATATTTCATCATTTAACTTCCCAAATTTCGCCGTAGACTGATCAGACGTTAGTCATGTTACCCGGTTTGTTTGTCAACAAATCAGACAATAGTGTCGCTGTTTTTTTTAATTCTAAAATGTCAAACTTCATTTATTTATCTGATTTCCCATATAATTTAATTGTAATGTACCCGATATACGAAAGTGGCAATAACAGAAATAACATGACTTTGTCGGGCATTACAGTGTATCGACGGCTCAACAGAAATGGTTAACAGCCCTTGAGCTTATTAGCGGCCTTCGACTTCGTCGCGGGCCGCTAATAAACTCTTGGGCTGTTAACCATTTCTGTTGAGCCGTTAATACACTGTAATACCCTTCAAAATCATGTTATTGTTATATTAAATTCCTCCTAATCTTTTATTCCGGGTGAGGATAAAGTAGTAAACGTCGCCGATTTGCCATTTATTAGAGACACTAGAAGCGATAACTCTTATTCTCTCACAATGAATGCACCATAGATAGCCTACTCCACGTGGAAAGGGAATGCATTTGTCGGGCAGTATAATGCCATGATGGATGGCATTTAGAATGAAATTGGGGGCACGGTGGCTCAGTAGGTAGAGGTGCAGGCTGCAAGCCGAGAGGTCCTCGGTTCGTATCCCACCTACGGTAACCACGTTGCGTCCTTCGGCAAGACCATTCACCTCCACTGTCCATGTGGGGGCACTGTGACGTTGTGTACTAAGGCGTACTGCACGTCGATGGTGTACCTGTCTTCAACCAATGCTAACCCTGCTTACGTGGAGTTAGTATGTTGGAGAACTGATAGTCGCTCGCCGTTGCTCGGTGGTTCTCTCCAGGTACTCCGGCTTTCTCCACCCGTAAAACTGTCGAGGTCATGATTAGCCATTGTGCAGAAATATGTGACCTTAAACACTGATAAATAAATAAATAAATTAGAATGAAATTCCTTATGACGATAAGGTGACGTTATCGAATCGACAAAACTGCCGTAAAAGATGGAAAATCAACAAAATCTAAGTCTGCTAAGTTGTTATTGCTGCCGACCATAAAGGTATTGTGTTGAAAACGCCATCTTGATTTTTTAGCAAACGGGCTGACTTACAGCGAACAAAGAAATTTGTTATATCCGTACCTCATCTGAATACTGTATTTTAATTAAGACTTTTGCTGCCGAAAGCGACTATAGTCACATATTTTATGATGATTATCTGTACGTTCTGGTATGCGCAGGTCAAACCTACCATCTGATTAATTGTTGGAAGGGCTCAGGGATATATAGATATCCCACTCAAAAATGCTGGTGTTTCTTTCCAGTGCCTTGTGAAGCGTCTGAAATCGATTTTATTCGATTCAAAATATCGCACTGCGTCGATGATCGAATTTGATTCTACTCGAATATGCGTTTTTCGAAACTGCAATCTTGGCTTTTAATCTATGCAAGGTCAGAGGTCGCGTGTGTAAACAAAGCGATTTCTATGTTCGTTATGTTGAGTTTTGTGTCAGCCAAGACAACTAGTTTTGTGAAATATCAAGTTTAAATTCATTACTCGAATTAACTGAAGGGGCAACTCTAGACGACTTTAAACGATGGGACACCGCAGGTTTAAAGACATTTTTTTCCACGGAGGCGAGGACTTGTTTGGAGTGTCAACAAGGAAACACTCGTTGAACGGAGTTTGTCGGCTTGGGGAATCCCCTAAAATTGTCAAAATAGTGCCCACGGCCACAGAGTCACGACGCAGCGTGCATTCAAACACCATTTAAGTCGATAGGAACTCAATTCGAAATAACGAAAGTTCTCATACAGTGTTTCCATAGTCTTAAACAAATTGTAACCTTGGCTAAATGTTTTTTTGAATTCGCACTAATGAACGTAATGGGGTCCAAATCATTTCACCCGTCCTCTTCTCCCATTGCTAACAACGTGTTTTCGTGAAATGTCTACACTTCGCAACCTGTGACCTTGCATAGATTAAAAGCCGAAATGGCAGTTTCGAAAAAGGCTTATTTCCATGTTTAGGAAAATTTAGAATCCCGGAGATATTTTCACAAATCGTACCAAGTGTCTCATCTTGCATTCTTCTATCGACGGGTTTCCTGTGCAGGGCTAGATAGAAGTGTCCGCGGATGCCCTGTGCTGGAGAAGGTAGAAGAGTTCCAGGATGTCCTTTGGAGGAGGGGATGGACGAGTTCAAGGGTGCCGTGCGGAGGAGGATACAGACGTATTCCAGGATCTCCTGTGGAGAACGATACAGAGGAGCCCCAGAATGTCCTGTGCAGGATGAGATAGAAGAGTTCCAGGATGTCCTGCGGCGAAGGAGATAGAAAAGTTCCAGAGCATCGTGTGCACGAGGGGATAGAAGAGTTCCAGGATGTTCTGTGGTGGAGGAGATAGAAGAGTTCCAGTATGTCCTGTGGTGGATGAGATAGAAGAGTTCTAGGGTTTTCTGTGCAGGAGTAGAGAGAAGAGTTCCAGGATGTCCTGTGGTGGAGGAGAGAGATGAGTTCCAGGGTGTCCTGTGCAAGATGAGATAGAAGAGTTCTAGGCTGTCCTGTGGTGGAGGAGATAGAGGCGTTCTAGGGTGTCCTGTGGTGGAGGAGATAGAAGAGTTCCAGGGTGTCATGTGCAGAGGGAGATATAAGCGTTCTAGGGTGTCCTGTGGGATGAAGATAGAAGAGTTCCAGGATGTCCTGTGGTGGAGGAGAGATAAGATTTCCTGGGTGTCCTTTGCAGGAGGAGATAGAAGAGTTCTAGGCTGTCCTGTGGTGGAGGAGATAGAAGAGTTCTAGGATGTCCTGTGGTGGAGGAGATAGAAGAGTTCTAGGGTGTCCTGTGGTGGGGGATATAGACGAGTACTGTGGTGGGGATATAGACGAGTACTAGGGTGTCCTGTGCAGGAGAAGATAGAAGAGTTCTGGGGTGTCCTGTGCAGGAGGTGATAGAAGAGTTCTAGGATGTCCTGTGGTGGAGGAGATAGAAGAGTTCTAGGCTATCCTGTGGTGGAGGAGATAGATGAGTTCTAGGGTGTCCTGTGGTGGAGGAGATAGAAGAGTTCTAGGGTGTCCTGTGCAGAAGGAGATATAAGAGTTCTAGGGTGGTCTGTGGTGGTGAAGACAGAAGAGTTCTAGGGTGTCCTGTGGTGGAGGAGATGGAAGAGTACTAGGGTGTCCTGTGCAGGAGGTGATAGAAGGGTTCTAGGTGTCCTGTCCAGGAGGTGATAGAAGAGTTCTAGGGTGTTCTGCTGTGGTGAAGACAGAAGAGTTCTCGGGTGTCCTGTGGTGGAGGAGATGGAAGAGTACTAGGGTGTCCTGTGCAGGAGGTGATAGAAGAGTTCCAGGTGTCCTGTCCAGGAGGTGATAGAAGAGTTCTAGGTGTCCTGTGCAGGAGGTGATAGGAGAGTTCTAGGGTGTCCTGTGGTGGTGGATATAGAAGATTTCTAGGATGTCCTGTGGTGGAGGAGATAGAAGAGTTCTAGGCTGTCCTGTGGTGGAGGAGATAGAAGAGTTCTAGGATGTCCTGTGCAGAAAGAGAGAAGAGTTTTAGGGTGTCCTGTGCAGGAAGTGATAGAAGAGTTCTAGGGTGTCCTGTGGTGGTGAAGATAGAAGAGTTCTAGGGTGTCCTGTGGTGGAGGAGATAGAAGACTTCTAGGATGTCCTGTGGTGGAGGAGATAGAAGAGTTCTAGGGTGTCCTGTGGTGGAGGAGATAGAAGAGTTCTAGGGTGTCCTGTGCAGATAGAGAGAAGAGTTTTAGGGTGTTCTGTGCAGGAGGTGATAGAAGAGTTCTAGGGTGTCCTGTGGTGGTGAAGATAGAAGAGTTCTAGGGTGTCCTGTGGTGGTGAAGATAGAAGAGTTCTAGGGTGTCCTGTGCAGAAGGAGATAGAAGAGTTCTAGGATGTCCTGTGGTGGATGAGATAGAAGTGTTCTAGGGTGTCATGTGGTGGAGGAGATAGACGAGTACTAGGGTGTCCTGTGCAGGAGGAGATAGAAGAGTTCTAGGGTGTCTTGTGCAGGAGGAGATAGAAGAGTTCTAGGGTGTCCTGTGCAGGAGGTGATAGAAGAGTTCTAGGATGTCCTGGGGTGGAGGAGATAGAAGAGTTCTAGGGTGCCCTGTGCAGGAGGAGATAGAAGACTTCCAAGAGGTTCTGAGCAGGAGTACCGATGATAGAAGAAAGAGTTCAAAGCCGACCCACTTCCAAAACTACTTAAACTTAGTTCCTAGAATATTGCGCTCCTTTAACTGGCATACCTACACAATCGAGTTGCCGTTGATTGCAATACTTTAGTGACGACTGGCAATATGTTGTAATAATGTGTAATATGTACACCTTAGAGGGGTGAGATTCGATTCGGGATTCAATTCGATTCGAAATCCGTAGCCTTATTTGATTCGGTATTCGATTCGACACTAAATTTGTGATTCATAGGACCCTATTTGTTGCATGCGACTGGTTCACCTCCAAGCACTCAGGTATCCAGTCTAATTCTGTTCGGAATTCGACGCTGTTATGGGTTGTTTATTTATCCAGTATGGTGAAACTGAGCGCGCAGACGATCGTTCATGTAATGTGATGTGTCTTTACGTACAAAGATGTACAGGCATTCTTTCCTACCCCCGTTATATATGTCCCAATCAATAAGTATTTAATTCATCTTGAAAACATCAAGATATTAAAATAATGTAGAACTATCGTGTATAATCATAACACTACGGCTGTGGTGAGTCGTCATTTCTGATGGTATTGTCATGAGAATGTCGATCACATCAAGTCTCGACTGCACAACATTTCAAGCTTAACCCTTTACTCAACGACTCGCCCGCATCCGCCTGCGTAATATACAAATTCAGCAGATGTAAAAATGTTATTTTTCAAAAAAATTCAACAAAACCATATCATGTGACCCCTCGTTGGAACGAGCTCGTCGAGCTCGTTCCAACGAGGGGTCACTTGATATGGTTTTGTTGAATTTCTTTTAAAAATTTAAAAAAATGATATTTAAAATAATAAATTTTAATATCGTCTGCGTTGGTTAAAGGGTTAAATCTACACAAAATGAATCTTTATGAAATGTTCCAATTTCAATAGTCCGGAAATATCAGTTGGTGGGAAAAGCGAACCATAAATTCGCTTTTCCAACCATCTCAAATATTCCAGACGAGTGCATCTAAACATAGATGATGGACCATTTCAGGGCTAGGCTGGTTCCAGACCATAACAGCGTCAAATGTCGTCCACAATTAGCTGGTCTGAGAGTTTGGTTAATATTCTGTCGGACAATTGTACAGGTGTATGAAGTGAGATTATTTGAAGAGAACAACCGAGCAGCCTCGAGTGACACTAAGAACTCACAAAAACAGTCATCAGCATTGGTAGTAAAAGTGTGTCGGTAGATTAGAAGGTGTGGAAGAACAGGATGTTTTATGAAATGTAGTTTTACAAGAAAATGCTAATTTTGACGTCTCTCTACGGAGACACTTGACAATCATAGCGGCTAGTGAGTTGGCCAGGAGCAGCGTTTTGAAAATCAGACATTAACCATCAACATGTTTGAAGGATATGTATGTACATTCATCGTTAGATGAGTTCATTATGCGACTGTTATACATTTTAAACACCCTTGTGCAACGCCCCTGGGGAGAATATTTTCTGCTCATGGGGTAACATGTGCCATCGGGCAATATCAAGCTAGTACATGTCCATGTACTAGTGTCAAACTTGTTTGTGCACAATAGCTTCTGGTCGCTTGGACAGGGTGGATGTAAGCCAGGGACCCAACCCCTATGTTTGCGTGTTAAATTATCACACCGTCCGCTAATCGACAATCCATGTGCTCGTAAATATATAGGCAACTGACGCAGCCAATTATCGAAAAGATAGTACGTGGTATTCTGTTCTGTAATATACACCTCTCGTTATACTCCAAAAATGGAGGACTTTGCTGCAGCGGTGACAGGAATAGCAAGGGATATGCTAGGAAAGTACCGCCGAGAAGATCTCAACCAAGAGATGAAATCTGTGGTTGCAGCAGATGCTAGAAGAAAATTAAAAAAAACACGACAAAGGAGCAAGAGAATGCAAGAGATTTTCAAAACAACCAGGAAAAGGTCGAATGGAGACTCTATCGACAAACATACACAAAAATTTAAAGAGTCAAAAACAGGCTCCGTTTTACGAGGAAGATAGGACCCAGTCAGCAATGCTTGGGAGGTGCAAATGCTCTCTAAAATGGCCAACATGGCTTATTAACGTTCACTCCTTGTCTTGAGTTGATACTCATGTTGTGGTCATGATTAGCCATTGTGCAAAAGTGTGTGACCTTAAACATCAATAAATAAGTAGATGAATAAAGTAGTCACAATAACAGAAGAAGGGCATGTACAGTACAGGCAGTCAAAAGTCAGTATCATGCAAGACAAAGAAGGAAACTGCCTCAGCGCAAATAAAACGATAATTGAGAGTACTGTTCAGTGCTCTATAACTTCCGATCAATGAAGACCCAAATGTCCTAACCTTCCGTGAATCGCCAAATGATAACGACTTCCCATATCTACATGGAATAGAGAGTAATCGCTTGACTGGACTGATTACGTGACATAATTCATGAGAGGTGACGGACGTTGTACAAACAGGAGTGTGCGAATGCGCAGGAGTGTTTTACAATATAGTCCCTCGCCTCGAATGAATTATTTCACGTAACCAGTAGAGTCAAGCGATTACTCTGTTTATTACTTTTCGTTTTTAACGATAATTATATTATTTAACCCATAATCAGGGGGAGTTGCGATGATGACCGGTTGGGGTGTGAACCTGATTTGTCCCCACTGACATGACTCAAGTCCAGACGAATTAATGATGTAGTAGTTGAAATATTACAGTACGGCCGCCGTGAACTGGACATTTTTCATGGGTGGGAATATTTCAACGGACGCAATAATATTAGATTCCAAACACTAATTATAAAAAAATAATCATCAAAACTGTAATTAATGAAGCACCGGGTACAACCCGGTGCTTCCTTAATTAAAATTGTGCTGATGATGATGATTTATATTACCTGGTAAACTCATTTGTTTACATCACTGTCCACGCGTGGATTACCACCAGTCCACGACGGCTGTAAAGTGGTCTGTCTGGATTATAGTAAAAAAAATGAACACTTCTTGGAACTTTGTTAATGAATAAATGAAATATACATATAGTTGGTCGTTGAGCAGCTTATTATTCAAATTAACACGTACAGAATAAAAAGGACACATGGACACATGTGGAATTGAATTATCCAATATACACTAAATCATTGATAGCTGAACATTTGTTCAGTTCCATAACAAAGAGCAAAAATTTCATAACATCAGTTGGACCAAATGACTGGTCAGTCGTGCACTTCATTTTCCAGGAATATTGCAGAATTTGTGAATAAATCCAAATAATTCTCTAACTGTATGCTAGATTGTTGGATTGTACCAATACAAAATGATCATCAGTATGTGGAAAATCATTTTCATTACTGTGGAAAACCAAAATCCTCTCCTTTGATATTGTCAGCTATTTCTATATGTCTTGCTATAATGCATACCTTCTATAAACATTCTGTACAGTTAATGTAATATTATCAATCTCCTGTATGTGTTATATCATGTTCAATTCTGAATAAATATTGTTTAAACTAAACCAAGATGAAGACAGTCTGTGAATGAAACGCTAGAAATCTGAGCGAGCAAAAAGCTGAATTTGCATATTACGCGGGCGGATGCGGCCGATTCGTTGGGTAAGGGGTTAATGCACATAGTTATCCAACCGAATGACTGTGAAAAAAGATATGCATGGAGGAAGATGTTCCCCTATTTCTTTGTCTTGGATAAAACAAACTATGCAAGGTGTGGTTCATTCGGGGTCGCGATGGGTCAGTAGGTAGATGTTCAGGCTGCAAGCCGAGAGATCCTTGATTCGACTCCCACCTGTGGCAACCGCATTTGTGTCCTTGGGAAATACACTTCACCCCCATTGCCCACGTAGGGGCACGGTGGTGTTGTGTACTAAGGCGTACTGCACGTCGATGTGCACTTGTCTTCAACCAATGCTAACGCTGCTTGTATGGAATTAGTATCATGGGGAGCCTGATAGTTGCTTGCAGTTGCTCGGTGGTTCTCTCCGGGTACTCCGACTTCCCCACCCGTAAACCTGTCCGACACGAGGTTACCCTGGCTGTCGAACGTGTCGTTAAAACCAAAGTAAATAAATAAATATTGGTTCATTCTATGTGATGACTGGATAATAGGTTTCTTTTCTGCCAGGGAAACTTTGAACTCTTGTACGTTGTTCCATCCACGCATTGCTATTGATCAGAGAAGAGGGACACAATCCATCAATAGAGATGCCAACGATTCAGTTGGGATAAAAAGTATTAATCCTGATGAGAGCTCTCTCCACAAGCAGACACCTTATTGAGCACATAATGCCCAAAAACATAGAAGCATTGAGGTCTTTTTGCCAATTTTAACTCTTCTCATGGTGTTCACAAAGTGGACCCTCCTAAGTGCTGCTATCAGAGTCAAATATTTCTAAGGTAATTAAAATGTTGCCACACGAGTCTATTGAATCCGTTAGCTGTGATCACAATCCAAACTCACTTTACATGCTGAGCTCTAGCATGCCTGTTGACTCTAACAATGAACGAAACTGATCCAGTTCTTCCCAAAGGCAAGAAAGCATGATCAAGTTCCAAGCCCAGTAAAGAAGCATTCAGAGAAACCGTTCCCCAACTCTCTAACGAAACAAAAGTAACAAGCAAGGATAAAACCAAAATCACTGAATATGGAAGAGTTATCAATTTTAAGATAGCACAATGCTATCCACTACCGCCAGGACCTCTGATTTAGCATTTCCCGACTGATCAATGAGATCCACACAGAAGAGTGTTCTGCTGGAGAAAATTGTACAGTTTAGTGATTCCGCTGCGAGCACGGTTGCGCAGTGGTTACTGAAACGGTCTACTGTTCTATCCCTACCAAAAGTAACTACGTTGTGTCCGTGGGCAAGACACTTAATCCTAATTGTCCAGGTGGAGGCACCGTGCCTCTGTGTACTAGGGTGTACTGCACGTAGATGGTGCACTTGACTTCAACCAATTCTAACCTACTGGTGTAGACTTACTACATTGGGATTCTCAGTTGCTCGCAGCTGCTCGGTGAATATCACCGGATACTCCGCCTATTTCCAACCGTAAAACCGTCCGACACAGGCGACCCTGGATGTTGAAGGTGTCGGTAAACCCCAGTTAAAGCAAAATAATTCCGCTGATAGTATGTGCAGAATTTATTATAAATTCTTAGTACGAGTCGATATATGAATCAGAGGCGAGGCCGAGATTTCAATACACCATCTCCGAAATCCACTGGTTGGTAATAACCAATTTATTATATTTCTACAGCATTTTCCATTGTAAATAAAAACCATATCCTTGGCAACAATCCGCTGAACCGATGTTCTAGGAGCCGTTGCCGTTGTCATCCGTTTGCCCACAATCGGAAGATTGTGGTGGGCGGTTCCGATCATCGGTTGATTACTACGATTAATTACTGTTATCAGAAACGGTGGCGTCGGCATGCAATGTTGTTGTATGTGTAAGCAGTTTTCGATGAGTACAGGTAACAACTTTCAATTGAATAGTCGCTCGCATGGTTGCTACATTCAATACAGATCTGTGTTCGGTCTAGACGTTCTACTAGTACTGGGGAAAATACGTTCTTGGTGTAAGATAAATATACATTATCATATCCATGTGCATGTCCTGTATTTTGTATCAGATTCGAGGTCGTGTTTACAATCAGATCGCAACGAGCCCATCAGGGCGAGTTGTGATCCTATTGCAAACACGACCGAGAATCTGATACAAATTACAGGACATGCATTTGGTCATGATAATACATTTATCTAACAATCCCGTTACATAAAGCCTGTTTTCCGTTTTTCAGTTCTAATTAGATTGGAATTGGTCAAAATTTTGAATTTCATATTTTAATGCGTAATAACAATGCATACAATGTTATTATTTGTCATAGTGCGGTGTTTACCGGAAGTTGAATCTTTGTGATACTGAATCAGAATGAGTCGTCTATATGATACGGAATCAGAACACATTATGTGATACGTACCGTTTCTCGTGGTTTTCAGGCCAAAATCTATATGATTGTGAGATAAAAATGTTGAGTGCATCTGAAGCTGAGCAATTCTGGCACAATTATTATCAAATCAGAGTAATATAAAGTTCCTAAACTAAGAGATGTGGTATCAGAATCATGAGAAATAAGCTAAAACTCTCATAATTCAACCTAAAAATAATGTTTCTTCATCAAATTTGGGAACAGATAGTTAAAGTATAATCTGGTAGTCATTTTATTTCTATAAATCTACATGAAACTGGTCTTCATGACCATTTTCATGTAGTTTTACAGAAAATGAAATGTCAACACCTTGATAATATATTATCTGACACCAGCTACTTATCTGAACTCCCTCATCCCAGTAACTTACTCGTGACGTCAATGAGTTCCGGAAATGTGAACAACACCAGGTTAATCAAACGTTTCCTCTCTGTGCCAAAGAGAAGAACCCTTGAAACCATTGATAATCTGTGTACTGGCGTCCTAATATTCTCATTCTACAATTAGCATTTACAGTTAATCTGAGGTCAGATCCTTGTTGTTATTATCGACCAACAGGGAGACTACTCAAAGATATTTCGCAGTGCCATGCATGCTTTGCAGGAGGATGGGGTGGTTATCATATCTCTATAAATGATAGTGTGGATGTGAATTCTGGTGTGATACTGTTTTTGTTTTTAACTCTCACGCCGTGTGTTAACTGCAGCTTACAACTTTATAAATTATTGTGATGAATTGACGATAACATGGTCTGAGGTTTGCGGCTCGGAGCTTATGTTCAACCGAGACGCGAAGCGTCGAGGTTGAACATACGCTCAGAGCCGCAAACCTCAGACCATGTTACCGTCAACTTATCACAATAACATATATGTTCCAATAAGACAGTACCCATAGCTCCAAACCTATATTATGGAACACGAGAGGCTTATTTACTAAACATGTGATCGTCAAAAGTTGCCTTCTACAAGGCAACTTTTAACGATCACCGTTTTAGTAAAAAAAAAACCTCTCGTGTACCCACGACGGCACTGGATAAATAATCAATAAACCAGATAAACTCATTCCATCTTATTTCAAATCGTAAATCGGTTTGTAATTTAAACAACACTTTATCCGGAACACCGTCTGCTGCACGTATGAAAAATCCAGAAAAATGAAGCGGCTTGCTAGTCACTCCGCTGATGAAGCAATTACGAAACAGGCGACGTTTTTTTCAAATATTTCACGTGGTGACGTCAGACGCCAACATTTACTACTGGGGCCGTAAACATAAAAGCAACTACGCTAGCTCCCATCCAGTCAGAGGGCTGGCCATCCAGTCAGAGGGCTGGGATTGTACTCTTATAGGAATAGGATTCATTATTGCAGAAACTCAGCGGATACAAGCTCCTCACGATCAGTGAACAATTTTGGACAAAAACTCTTGATGTGTCAGATCACTGGGTTGCGTATAATGAATGGACTCGACCATTGGCTAAATGCTGGGTGTCAAACGTGCTTCACACACAATGGCTATAGGGTAGTTGATTACATTCTATCAACTGACATTCATTTTATTGAATCATTTGAAGTACTGATTTTTAAGAAATGGTCTAACCACGCGCCTTTAAATTTTGGTCTTCCACTAATTGCAAATAGTTCTAATGTTTATAAACAAAAACCCTCGCCAGATAGTGTAAAGTTTAAGAAGCATGTTAACTATAAATGGAATGATGAGTTATCTGATGAGGCAAGTCGAATTTGTATGGAAAATGCAAATACTTTTGAACTAATCATAAATTCCATTGTCGATGGCCATTCATCAACTGATACTGGTCTCCAAGATTTTTCTGAAAAATTCAGAAGTTTACTTAAACCACTCTCCGAAAAACTTGTTTATTACGAAACCTCTGAACGTGAACATAAACCTGAACCTAAACCGTGGTTTAGCGCGAAGTCTCGAGACAAACGTAGCGCTTATTTACGTGCACTTAGAAAATTTGATAACGTACAGACAATACGAAAACCACTTCAATGAGTGAATCGGTGTATAAAAGAATGGAAAATCGGGAACTTAATTAAGATAACCCTGCTAATTTTTTTAGAAAACTTCGCAAAGTTCAGACAACACCGAAAACCGATTTAAATATTATGGATTTCAGTGAAGATTTTCGAAACTTAACCAATCAATCACAAGTGTTGTCTGAAGCCTTGCACGATTCAGTCACTGAGGCTGTCAGTGAACCATATATATACTGAATATGAATTAAATTGTTTAAATGAGAGGACCAATACAGAATAAATCGATTATGCCATAAGTAATCTTAAACAGAATAAAGTTTCAGGATGTGATGAAATAATTAATGAATATCTAAAGGCGGGCAAGGCTATATTTATCCCTTTTCAACAAAATGTTTGAATCTGGTCATTTTCCAGAAGCAAGTGTCACAGTGTAAATGTTCCTATATTTAAGAGAATTGGTTTAACCACTGATATTAATAATTATAGAGGGATGACTCTTATATCAGTACTTGGAAAAATATTTACTTCCATGCTTAAAAAAAGATTGCTAACAATTAACCCTTTGAACCCTAGCGGCCGTTTTTTTTTCCCCGCCAGGAACATGTTACGTCATAACGTCATTATATAGATTGGCTGTTCAGTAAATGTGTGAGGTAGACCAATCAATATTTTCAACGTGCAGCCTCGGGGCTGCACGTTGAAAATATTGATTGATCTACCCCAAATAATGAATATGGACTTTTCGAATTGCTGCCAGTGAACTGGCATGGCAGATACCACTAGTGTTCAAAGGGTTAAATGTATAAGGAATTGCTGAATTATGACAGTAACTTGACACTGGCCACAGTGTGCCTCTTTCTCAAAACAACGCAAATTTATATGCCCTTACAGTATTAGTTCTCCACAATATATTTCTACGAGTGCATTTTTTAGCTCCTATAAAATAGAAATCACGGGTGCTGATGGAAGCAATTGCACTCGCACCCGTCTCATTTCCAGGACTAACGAATGTGTATTTTGGTGCTTCTCTTGTTATTTTTAGAAGTGCTAAGAATCATGAGTACGATCACAAAGCCCTGATATGACATAGCGGGGTTAAAACTCTGTGGCGGATCCAGCCTACCACTCGAGATGCCCATGCAGCACTCCGATTTTGTCAAGCTATATCAGAAATTCACATCCATTTCATCTTTATTTGAAGAAATCAGTCATAAACAAGCCTGGATGTAAGCAATCTGTCATTTGCAAAATGAGGTGCCAGAGGGTGAATTTGCTGATGCTATCCAATACAATATTTTCAACGTGGTCTACCCGAAATAATGAATATGGACTCCTCAAATTGCGGTCATTGAACTGGCGTGGGAGATACCACTAGAGTTCAAAGGGGTAATAACATTATAACATATGTACAATTTGGGTTTAGAAAAGGAGTGGGAACTACGAACACGTTATTCGTCCTAAAATCATCAATTGATGATCACCTGATGAATAAAAAACGACTATATTGTTGTTTTGTTGATTACGCTAAAGCATTTGATTCTGTTAATACCAGTCTACTTTGGGCAAAACTCCTAAAACGTGGTATAATTGGGGCAATTGTGAATATAATAAAAAAAAACATGTATAGTAATGTAAAACTATCAGTTAAGTGGGGGTGGTGAGATTGCGGGTGGTTTTAAATTAGGGCTTGGCTTACTGCAGGGGGAATTCCTGTCTTCGGTGCTGTTTTCCCTGTATGGCAACGGTTCACTGGAGGCCATGTATAGCAACGACCAACTGGAGAAAGAATTAACTCCAGTAATGCGATTTGTGTCGATGTACGCGGGGAACATGGTACTGCTGGCGGATACACCCAGTAAACTTCAAAATCGTACAGATATATTTTCCGAGTAATGTCATATAAATAAATTAAACGTAAGTTTAAGTAAGACTAAAATAGTTTGTTTCCGAAATACGAAAAATAAATTAAAAAATAAAATGTGGTGCTACAGGGGAGAGCAAACTGAAGATGTCGATCAATTTAATTATTTGGATTGTGTGTTTTATTATAATGGCAAGTTCGATATTGCCCCAAAAACACTAGATTAACAGGGGCGCAAAGCATTGTATAGCCTTATGAATAATTTCTCACGTATGAATGAACTTAGTCTGTTTGCTACTTATGTTAGTAGTATACTTAAAATATGGATGTGAAGTGTGGGGGTTTCATAAAGGGAATGACATAGAAAAAATTCATTTGGAATACTGAAAATGAATTCTTCATACTCAAATAAAAACTACCAATGCCATGGTTTACTGTGAACTTGAGCGTTTTCCTATGTACATGTACGTTGAACGACGAATTGGTATCCTAAAATATTGGGCTAAATTACAGTGTACAAATAATCCCTTACTGCGAAGGTTTTTTTTTACATATGTGCAGAACAAAAATCACAGCCCTTGGCTTAAGGAAATAAAACGAACCCTGGATGACTCAGGTCTATCATATATGAGGCTCGGACAGTTTTCGTTTAATGTTAACTTGGTCACAGCAAAAGAAATAAAACAACGCATTCTTGATTAATATCAACATACTATACTCCTCAAAGTTTGCTAAGCACCAAATATTTGACACATCAATGTGAAATTTTCTAGTGACATATTTGCGATATTTTTGGTGGATATGATTGAGGAATGTATTGAGATGGTCCCCAGTTTTTACATTAGTTCTCTTGACAGGCAGACTTTTCGTGACAGTCTTGGAAAGCATGTGCCCCTTTATTTTCATGATGTTTTTGGGTACTGTCTACATGTACATGGCATGTGTACGGTATTCAATCTTCATTTCAACACAAATCTTTGTGATTTAATAATCGAATGCAAATGCAAATGTAAGAAGACATTTGTCTGAAGCAGAAATGTGGCGGGTTGTACGGATGGTGGAGCAAGGGGCTACCCATCGTCAGGTTGGTGAAGCCCTTAGTGTGCACCATACGGTGATCACCAGAACCTGGGCAAGATTTTAGCAGTATGGCACACCAGTAAGACGGCATGATGGTGGCAGAGACAGGGCAACATCTGCAGCTGAAGACCGGTTTTTGATCATTCAGGCCCGTAGGAGCCGTTTTGCCACAGCAACCCAGCTTCGCAGTGACTTTAGAATGTATCCGGGGTAAATGTTTCGGCGCAGACTATCCGGACAAGGTTGCACGAAGGTGGTCTCCGATCGAGAAGACCATGTATTAGCATTTCACTGTCCCAGAACTACCGCCAGGCACGATATGAATGGGCCATGGACCACGTTGGGTGGACCAAAGAGGATTGGCGACCTGTCCTTCTTACAGATGAGTCAAGGTACTGCCTAGACAACACAGATGGGAGTTCTAGGGTATGGGGAAGACCAGGAGAGCGATTCCATGCAGCCAACATTGCTGAGCATGACCGCTATGCTGGAGGGTTAATCATGGTCAGGGGCAGCATCAGCTGGGATGAACGTATGGGCTGTGTGTCCTTGAGTGTGGTACATAGACTGTAAAGCGGTATATTGATGAGATCCTGGATGTCCACGTCAGATTGTATGCAGGTGCAGTTGGTGATAGATTCATTCTGATGGACGATAATGCCCGACTTCATGTTGCCCATGCTGTCGGCGAGTACCGACAGAGGGAGGGGATTGAGCGTATGGACTGGCCAGCAAGATCCCCTGACCTCAATCCAATCGAACATGTCTGCAATGAGTTGCAGCTTGCAATTTCAGCCCGTCCAGTCCAGCCAAGAAATATCCAGGAGCTTGGTGCCGTGCTGGTCCAAGAATGGAACAACATCCCACAAAGGACCACCAGAAACCTGATTGGGAGCATGAGAGGGCGTTGTCAAGCTGTAATTAACAGTGATGGGTCTCATACTCGATATTGAACCCATATAAGTTCGCTCAGTCAACTTTTTGGCAAATTTGAAAAATTTCCTCTTTTACCAATAATATCCATTTTCCATGATTATCGTATTCAAAAAGCTAAAAAATAATGTCAAACACAAACAAAATCTTAATTTCTGTACTTAAATCATTTAAGATATAATTAAATAAAAATATATATACACTTTTCATTACAATATTTGAACTAAGACGCAAAACAGGTAGTTGGATATACTTGGTGATTCGCAAACTTTGAGTAGTATATTATGTTCGAACTGGAGACTAAATCTAAATGTAACCTATATAAAAATATTGTTGATAATTTCGAGTTACAGTGGTATTTGAAGGAAAATATCGCATTAAATTTCGTCACCCTCATCACTAACATAAGATTATCCTCACATAAACTAAACGTTGAAACCAGGCGATACGCCCGTATTTAAAGAGAGACTCGAACGTGTACATTATGTTCTAACAACCGGATTGAAGATGAGTATCACTTTATTCTTGAATGTTCATCACTAAATCTATCCGCAAAAAATATTTTAAATCCTTTTACATAAGAAATCCAAGTACGTTTACGTTTTGTCATTTATTATCAGAACGCTGTCGAAGTTCCCAAATAAACATAGGTATTTACTTGAAAAAAACATTTCAGTTTCGAGATGAAATGTTTTAACCCTTTACCCAACGTAACGACCAAAACCGGCCAGCATATTCTCAAAAATCGTCAATTAATTTTCATTATTTTTTTCATTTTTCTTCTCGAAAACATAGGTTATGACCCCTCATTGGAACGAGCTCGTCGAGTTCGTTCCAATGAGCGTTCATAGCCTATGTTTATGAGACAAAAAATGAAAAAAAAATTAGTTATTCAAAAATTTTGTTTGCAAGTGTCGTCTGCTTTCATGTTAGGTAAAGGTTAATACATGAACCAAACATACATCTTCTGACACAGCTTTTGAATTGTTTCCGAAAATGTATGCGTGATCGAGTCTCAATGTGTCAGTTATGTGTGAATGCCTATTTACATTAATAAAATTCCAAACTCCCGCACAGTGCGACAAGTTTCCCCATTCTTTACACCCATTCCAGTGGTCTGTCAAAGACCGATGCCTGTGTGAATTTCGCAAACTGTACTATTCCCACCAATGGGCATAATGTCCACGGTGCATGAGTTAATGAATAAACCATCATTTCATTTCTACTCTCAGATCATATTCTGAGGATACGGATGTTGTGGTACTTGGAATCTCATTTCCGGTGATGCAGGGAGTGTTTTCTGAGATTCAGATAAAGGTACTCCCAGGAAAGTGATTCATCTATCAGATATTGACATGGGTGATCTGGAGAAAAGTGCACTTGTTGGATTTCATGCTCTCATCGGTAAAGATTATAATTCATTATAATTCCGCCTTCTTTCGTAAAGGCAAATCAATGTTCTGAAAAGTCCTTAACAGCAGTGAACAACATCTCAATGCAGTCTTAAAGTTTGGAGGATTGCTGCGAAGTGACAAATTAGTTACTTATCTCTGATGAAGATTATGTTTCTGACATTTAACCCTTCACCCAACGCGATATCAAAATTTATTATTTTAAATATAATGTTTTTTAAGTTTTAAAAAATTTCAACAAAACCACGACGAGCTCGTTCCAACGAGGGGTCACATGATATGGTTTTGTTTGAAATTTTTTGAAAAATTAATATTTTTCCAACTGCCGAATTTGCATATTACGCGGGCGGATGCGTGCGATTCTTTGGGTAAAGGGTTAAGAAAGTGAAAAAGATAAATTATGCCATGTTCAGGAAAAAACTTGACAACAATAAAATAATTGAAGGGTATCTACTCCCTTTTGTTATGAATCTTTATACTACTATAGTAAGCGATCAACGAACGCTGCTCGATTTTGGAAATTAGCTTTAGAGAAGACAATTGAACCTGTAGGCATTAATAAATATGGATCTCAAACGAGTGATGTTTGGATATAAGATTTTTTGAAACGAGTTTGATGAATTTGATTCACAACGAGCCTTTAGGCGAGTTGTGAATCGAAATCATCAAACGAGTTTTAAAAAATCTTATATCCAAACAATACGAGTTAAAGACTCTGTATATCACATGAATTTTCGAATGTTTTTTTCACTTTTTATTTAATCCATTGTCGCTAAATTCTCTCAAAACAACTGATAATCAGTTAGTTGGCTCAGACGATTCACACCATGACGTCATGAATGCGCTTTAATTGCACCTGTTGTCGTAATTGACGTCATGTGAACTACGCACAAGAATACACGCGCCGATTAGACACTAGTTGATAATCAGGAAATAAGACATGGATTGTTACGTCGACAATTAACGACGTTTCATGTGATATATATGGATCTCAAGATGGTGTGACGAAGTGTTTCCGAAAGATATTTCAGAGATTATTGTACATGATAGACGTCTCAGACAGTGACAATGAAAGTGCTGCTGATGATAAGAAAATGAGCTGAGTGAATATAAAAATTAATTCATTGATATGATGATGACTTTTGTAATAAAACATTTGGTAATATTCATAAATCAGATAATGGTGTTACATGCTAAGAAAAATCTTTATTTTAGAAGACCTGAACAATTATAAAAAAAAGATAGGTTAATTTTACCACATATAACTCAAAATCATTCCCTAAGAATGAGAATTTGATAACATATTTATGAATTAAATAAGAGATTGGGTCAAGACTACTACACGAATATTTATTTATTCGCTAATAAATGCCCAAGAACAAAAATGGCGATAAATTTAAAAACTAAAAGAACGAGTATCCCTTACACTTTTCAGCTGTACAATATAGTAAAAATTCATAAAAATCTGAAACATTTTAATTGTTTACCCTATGGCCCATATGACGTCACCCAGAGTTCCGCCATGACGGTTCCGTATTTTCTTGGACAAAACCACATTTTAGATATGGTTTTTCGTGAAGATTATTTTCCCTAAATTTCGAAAAACTAAGCCTCAAAATGGGGGTGAAAATTAACTCCATCCATGCTGCTTAGAGGATTTCCCTTGGCACTGAAAAGTCTAATTTGGGTACGTTTAATCAACCCCCCCCCCCCCTCCCCACTCCTGACAACAGCATGTTTTTTTCACCAATGATGTCTCGAGTTACATTTAGTTTACTTTTTCATCAAATATAGTCATGGCTGCTTCTCAGCAGCCATGACTAGATTTGATGAAAACAATCTTGAAAATACTCAGCGGGTTAAGCGTTAATGTTATAGAAAAAACGTTAAATCGACATCGATGGCACGACATGAGTAAATTTGAAACGAAAAAAAAATAAAACAGATCAATGACAGATAAACGTTGTTTCGCAGCTCTATCATTTATAAATACGGAGTTATATTAATCACGAGATAGCGTTTTTATTGAAATACGTTCAAAACCAACGCATTTTAACGTATGCCCCTATGACACCCCCTATGACGTTACTTCAGCGTTCGGCCATAATGGCTGAGAATTTCCTAGGACAGCAACACATTTTAGATATTTTTTTGCGAATGTTATATGCTCCAAGTGTCTAAAGGCTGAGGCTGAAAATGAAGTTGAAAATAAAAGGTATATAAACAAGAAGGACGCCAACGCCCTATAGCACACCAACATTCTCTTTGATAGTAACTTTGGCAAGCACAAGAACTATATCAAACAGGCTCACAACATGCAACAAAGCTTTCCTAAATACAACCTCTTAAAAGGAAAACACATAAACTGACATAAACACTACGTTAAACATGAAATTCTGAGCTAAACAGTAGAGCTGTAGGTTAACCGAAACCGAACCGAGGTTTTTAGTTTTTTTTAAAAGACCGAAACCGAAACCGTCGACATCCCGTAATCTAAGGTTTTTCGTTTTTTTATTAAATACGCTCTTGCTGCAGAAATGCACAGAATGTAGCCATTCCAGAGTAGTGCCAATGGCAGTGTCTGGGTACTCCCACTACTCTGGGAAGGCTACATTCTGTGGATTTCAGACATTTCAGCTTAGTTGTGTTTGCAGCTTTCCTCAAGTTGCGTGTATGTGTCTGACCTCGAAAAATGGCCAAGCACAATAAAAGTTCTGTATATTTAGGTAATTATTATATTGGCCTTCCTGATTCTTCATGTACATGTACTGTAGCTTATTTGGGGCATTCGTTGAGTTTCATTCAATTTCACTACCATTCAGTTATGACTCCGGACATAACAATGTGTTTTATTGAATTTTACTTGGCCTCATGAACAAACCGAAAACCGAACCGAACCGAGGTTTTACTCCACCTGAAACACCGAAACCGAAACCGAACAAGAAATTTAAAAACCTACAGCTCTAACTTGGAATCGACCTAACGTGACTTGAAATCGACTTGACTTGACCTAAATTGACTTGACTTGGCTTAACGTGACTTAACATCGCCTTGACTTGAAATGAATTTGACTTAAACAGAAAACTAAACGTAAGTAAAAGATAAATAAAAAAGTGAAGAGAGCGGTTTAAAACACACAAGGTGAGGGTTATGTAGCTGTAGAATAAGCACAATATAGAAGCAATATAAAGGCCATGGAACGAAAAAGGTGTCGGCAGCTGCCCTGAATAGAAACGTTAACACACTGATAATGTCTAAGTGTGAGCTAAACAGAAAACTCAACGTTCAAAAGTTGAAGGGAAATTTGAATTGAAATTCAGTGGACAAGGGTGAAACCATGGTACAATGATAATGAAGAACATACATGCAGAATATAAGCACCATGAGAAGAGAAGGAACACAGCAGTTGGCCTAAATGTAACTAAACAATGTTAAGAAAAGAGTTTAAAATGCACTGGGTGAGAATGAAATAACGGTAGAATGATAATATGCACAATATGGAAGCAATATAAAGGTTATGGGATGAAAAGGGTGTCGGCAGCTGACCTAAACAAAAACTTTAACCCACTGAATATATCTAAGTGTGAGGTAAACAGGAAACTTAACAGTAAAATGGGATGAAAAATTTGAAGAAATTAACTAAACAAGGGTTAAATTATGCTAGAATGATAGTGAGGAACACGTGCGATGGAATATAAGCACCATGGGAAGAGAAGGAAAACAGCAGCTGACCTACACACAAACTTAAACATGAAATTCTGTGGTAAACAGAAAAGTAAACGTAACTAAAAATAGTAAGAAAAAGGTTTAAAACACACTGGGTGGGGGTTAAATAGTGGTAGAATGATAATAAGCATTATAAAGGCCATTGGATGAAAAGGGTGTCAGCAGTCGAAGTAAACAAAAAATTTAACCCACTGAAAATGTCGAATTGTGAGCTAAACAGAAAACTAAACGTTCAAAATTGGAAGACAAATTTTAAGAAATTCACTGGACAAGGGTTAAACCATTGGTAGAATGATAATGAAGAAGATGTATGAAGAATATAAGCACCATGGAAAGAGAAGGAGCACAGCAGGTGAGCTAAACACTAAGTTAAACTTGAAGGGTGAGATTCACGAAGGAAGTCTAAACTTAGACCTTGGTCTAAACCCGAGTTATCGGCGTCTCACTTCAATCGGTATTCACAAAGCCTGTCTAAGGCAAGACACTGTCTAACTTTGGACAGAGATTGAGAAATTTAGACTGAGATGCTAATCGCGCCAGGAGGGGTGGGGGGGGGTTGCTTAAGCGTCAGTCTAATGTCTTTTCACGTTTTTTTTTGTTTTTTTTTTTGTCGCACCGCGGATGAGATAATCAACTGTTGCCGGGCTGAGAAAAATGGACGTCTTAAGAATCCTTGAATTTGAGGAGGTTGACAGCGAGGAAGAGGAGAACACGCATGCTTTAAGGGTTTTTGCCGACCGTAGTAACCCATTGGAAATGTTCGATGACCGACAATTTTTGCGACAATTTAGACTCACTAAACCAACTACTATGGGGTTGATTGAAGATCTTGCATTGTACTTAGAAAGACCGACAGCAAGGAGTAATGCCATTCCGGTCGCGTTACAATTATGCGCTGGTCTTCGGTTTTTCGCCACGGGGTCCTTTCAGGTCGTAAATGGTGATATGCATGGGCTTCCTCAGCCAACAATTAGTCGCATCGTCGGAGATGTTATCAGATCGGTTTGCTTTGTGAAGGGCCAGGTTATACGTTTTCCCACCACTAGGGATGAATTAAGGGATGGTATAGACGGAATGGAGGCAATAGCAGGAATGCCTGGAATAACTGGATGTATAGACGGGACACATATTCCAATTGCAAACCCAGGAGGACCACACACACAGCGTTTTATAAGCAGAAAGGGCTGGCAAAGCCTAAATTGCATGGCCATTTGTCACCATCGCATGCGGTTCATGAACATGGTTTGTGGGTGGTATGGTTCGGCACACGACTCCCGTATATTTCAAGAAAGTCACATTTGCAGACCAGAGACCTCAATGGCAAAGAAATTCTTTTAGGAGATTCTGGATATCAATGCACAGGTTACATGTCCACCCCACTTCGTAATCCAAGGACCGAGTCGGATCGTAAATTCAACAAGGCTCACAAGTTGTCGAGCAACCTCATCGAGAGATGTTTCGGGGTGTATAAAAAGCGATTTCCATGTGTAGCTCTTGGAAATACGTTACGTTTACGTGTAAGTTGATTTCAAATATTACATTGAGGCACGGCAGATTTACACAACTTATTGTTCCAAGGTTTGAAGGGTTTAGTAGAACATTTGCCTTCAAATCTCTGTGATAAATATGTTATCCACCCCGTCCATTGTTTATGTTTCATTTCACGAATTTTGTCAGAGATTTAAGTCCTCACTTCAAGTAAATCAGATCCTAAAAATCTGCAAACTCGTAAATGGGATTTGCTTTTCATCTGATAAAATTAATGGGCTACATTTTAAAGTGGGACGTATCACAGATTTAACAATTTTGCTGAAAAACATTGCTATACTCATACAGGTGCGATATTTCGTTCCAAATTATTGAGTTATTCCCTAGTGTTAGGGTGTTGAGAAAGGGCCTGGGGGATGGAGGGGGACCTACTTTGCGAACTCATACGCTCAATACATCATACCACTTCATGGTGCGTTGTCGATAATCGTTTTCTCTTGTCTCACTGTGCACCAAGAGCTTCTTGGGGCAGTACATGTCGTTGCTGAAATGTAATAAATCCGAGTATACATTATTTTATCAAAGTTGTATTCCGAGGGGAAGGAGGCATCGATTACTGGGTGGGTTGTAAATATTACTATCACTATTTTAGATTAGACGTATGGGCCATTTTTATAAAGAGAGGAGGGGGTGGAACGTTTTTACTGAAAAATGAACCTGGGGTACATCGAGACGCGTAACGCTGAGGTACGTATGGAAATTTGTGCCCCCCCCCCCTCCTGTAATTGAGTACAGACTTTTTGTGCCAAATAAATATATTCTTGTACAAGTTAAGCACCTTCACCCCCCCCCCCCCCTCCCGCCACCACCCACCCACCCATATATTGCACATCAAATTCGGTAAAAAGACGCCCTTGATGACAAAATAATTAAAATAAGAACACAGATGACACGTTCCATTAAAACGGCGCAAACATTTCCAGAAGAGACAGGGTGGGGTGGGGGTCGCACCCCCTGGGCCCTTATTAGCGTCGGGTTTGGATGGGTCATAATCACTATAATGATTTATCTGTCCTCATCAGGATCACTGGCAGCCGACCGTTCGTCTGCCTCTCCACCATCACCTCCCCTACCATCTTCCACCACATGTGCAGATATGGCATCCGGAGGGTTCATGTTTGTTGCGTCGCTGTCAAAATCGTTTGCCAATTGCGTCAGATCTCCGGGAATGCATTCAGGCACCTGTGAAGATTCTTCACTGATGTCGTCATTTCCTGGCCCTCCGTCCGTTAGCGCCCTATCTTTTCTTTTCTGTAATTCTTCTGCTTTGGCCTTTATTTTCATGCGACGCCAGAGATCCTTCAATTCCGTTACTGTCCTGTCGCGCTTGTCTGGAAACTCGCGACGCATTTCAGTGTGAACTTCTTCCCACGCTGCATTTTTTTTTTTCTTCTGACTCGCTTCAACTATCTTTTTTTATTTTCCAACACACCTGAATGTGATTTCATCATTTCAACCAAAGCCAATCGTTCTTCTCCTGTAAAATTTTCTTTCCTCCGTCTCTTTGGTCCTTCTGCCATGCTAACTTTTATACAAATCCACTGTGAAGAAACGGTGAAATAAAGCCACGTCGATTGAGAAAAAGGTTCCGCTGATATAAATCGCCGATTAGTTCGAGAAAAACGTGACTGGTTAATCAGGCGGAAAGACACTTTTGTGAATACGAAATAGACCAAGATTTAAACATCGTCTTAAAAGACAGATCCAAGGGATTTAAGACACTAGTCTAGCTTAACCCATTACCTGACATGAAAAGCAGACGACACTTGCAAAAAAAATTCTTGAATAACTAATTTGTTTCATTTTTTGTCTCAAAAACATAGGTTATGACCCCTCGTTGGAACGAGCTCGACGAGCGCGTTCCAACGAGGGGTCATAACCTATGTTTTTGAGACAAAAAATGAAAATATTTTGAAAATTAATTGGCGATTTTTGAGAATAGCGCTGGCCGGTTTTGGCCGTTACGTTGGGTAAAGGGTTAAACAAGTCTAAACTTAGACTACCTTTGTGAATCTCGCCCGAAATTTTTAGCTAAACAGAAAACTAAACGCAACTTAAAATGTCAAGAAAAATGTTTAAAATGCAGAGTATGAGGGGTTAATCATGGAACAATGATACTGAGGAACATGTATGATGAATATAAGTTCCATGGGAAGAGAAGCAGCACAGCAGCTGACCTAAACACTAAGTTAAACATGAAATTCTGAGCTAAACAGAAAAGTAAATGCAACTAAATAATGTTAAAAGAAACGTTTAAAACACACTGGGTGAGGGTTAAATAGTGGTAGAATGATAATAAGCACCATATGGAAGCATTATAAAGGACACGGGATGAAATGGGTATCAGCAGTTGATGTAAACAAAAAAAAATAACCTACTGAAAGTGTCGAAGTGTGAGCTGAACAGAAAACTAAAGGTTAAAAATTGGAAGAAAAATTTGAAGAAATTCGGTGGATAAGGGTTAAACCATGGTAGAATGATAATGAAGAAGATGTATGATGCATATAAGCACCATGGGAAGAGAAGGAACACAGCAGGTGAGCTAAACACCAAGTTAAACATGAATTTCTGAGCTAAACAGAAAACTAAACGCAAAAATGTCAGGAAAAATGTTTAAAATGCAGAGTATGAGGGGGTTAAATCATGGTAGAATGATAATAATCATCATATAGCAGCATTATAAAGGCCATGATATGGAAATAGGGGAGTAAGTAACCTAAACAGAAACTTTAACATTATTGGACACGTAAGCTGACGCCGTCGCCGACGGCGACGACGACCGATCGAGCCATGCCATAATCTCACACAACTAAAGTTGGTGAGCGAATAAAACACCGTGAAGTCGGCATCGCCAGCATAGGGTGGGTAAATTTGAAATGCAGATATAAATCGCACAATTTCAAACAACCAGAAAGCAGTTTGGGAAGTTTCCACCTTGTGTCCTTTATGAATAGGGAACTTTGTGAATCACAAAAGTGGCATTTTAATGAAAAATATGCTCAATTTTGAAGTGACGTTATTAGCGGAGCTCCACAACAAAATTTCATGAAAATCGACCAACATTTAATTTGTTTATGACGTTGACGCAAATAACGTCACCCAGACATTAGGCTTTAACTCTTTGAACCCGAGCGGCCGCTTTTACGACCCAGAAGCATGATACGTCATGACTTCATTAAGTTGGATGAGTGAATGTGTGGGGTAAACCAATGAATATTTGAACGTGCAGCCACACGGCTGCATGTTTTAAATATTAATTGGTCTACCCCAAATAATGAATGTGGTCTCTTCCAATTGCTGCCATTTAACTGACAAGGAAGATACCTCCAGGGTTCAAAGGGTTAACCGTTCATAATTTATCATGATGGTACCACTTTTTAAATATGCTTTGAACGGAGATGATATATCCGAAATTTTAAAGAGGAAGTCCTGATATAGAAAAGTGGTCATTATAGCTTTAAGAATGTGGCTGTAGTTTGCCGAAAAAAATACGGCTAACGATCCCAATAAGTCGATTTAATTTCAGTCAGTGACTTAATAAGGCAGCTGGTCTCAGAAATGTCCAACTGAAAGTATGAATAGTTCTCTCTCTCTCTCTCTCTCTCTCTCTCTCTCTCTCTCTCTCTCTCTCTCTATCTCTCTATCTCTCTATCTCTATCCCTATATCCCTGTATCTTCTCTCACTCTGTCTCTCTGTCTTTCCCTCTCTTTCTTTTCTCCCCCATACATGTAGATACACCTACTCTCGCATTAATTACAGAAAACTGCACACACCCTTATGTGCATACACATGCACACTGTCAAGCTGATAGCGTAAAATTGTGATTTTCTTTTTTGAAAGTGTATATATGTTTTGATAATCTTTCTCACTCGGTCTAAATGTAAAGCGTAAAGATAGGGATATGGTGAACCACGAAAACATATTTGTCACTTAAACAGACCAGCAATCAATAGTTCATGCGCTTCTAATTAAGCATGGAATTTTATGTCCATTATCGCAGGTCTGGCGAATCCATTTAGGAACTGTCTGATAACTGATTAATGGAGTAAGAGAGACCAGGTAATTGTTGTAAAAACAGTACATCCGACAGATTCTGTACACACACTCCTATAAAGCATCTAACCTGTCATCGAATGTCAGGATATACCGCAATGCGAGTCTTTCAAATAAACTTTAAAGCGAATAGTAAATAAAGACAGATCTAAGCGGTCAAGTCCAAAAGAAGCAAATCACTGAGAATTAATTGTCTGGTTATCGAATTAAAAATCGGGGGATTTATTTAAAATTTCATTCCAGTCTGAAGGGTGTAAGGCTGTGGGTCACAGGAGAAGAGATAGGGATGTCCCATGCTATAGGTTAGAGAAGGTGCCGAATCGGTGCGAAAGTATAGGCACGTTGTAGTAGAAGCCACAGAGCTCATATTTAGAATAGGGGCAGTCGCGTGCCAAGTCAGTGGCCATATCTGAGTGTAGGATTAGAAAGAGTGAGCGCGAGCTCAGGAAGCTATTAGTATTTAGGAAGACGACATACCTGTTGGAAAAGGCAAGACATACGTAGGCAGAGCAGGGCTGTCTGTATGAACATTATTCTGAGACAAATGTAGGGGAGAGTTTAACCGCATTGGTGGCGACTGCTTAAGTGAAAAGCGTTCAGTAAAGTGACAATCCGTTAGTGGCCGTGCTACGGCAGTGGCAGAGTGACATTTCGTCACTTGTTATAGGGAAAGCGATATAGTGAAGTGACAAAGCGTTAGTGGCCTTGAAAGGGTGAAGTGAAGAGGCGACCAAAGAACAAACACCAGCGAGATGGAAGGAGGAAAATCCAACGACAACAGAGAATGCGGGCCCGCAAGTGACTCAAAAACTGTGTGGGTAGGGGATGATTAACTTTTTGTTTTCTAATTCATTGAATTTAATGCAAGTCACAAATTACCATATTCATTTTTTATATATATATGTATTAAACTTGTTTTTGTTGAACCCCTTTTGATTCATGCTTTTTGACGAAAATTCACTGACCCGTTCGGGATAAGAACCACCCCAATAAAAACGAAATCGGGCGGTTTCGTTACGGTGAGACATACGTTCATGCACGGGTTCAGGCAACACTCCTTGAGTTTTGGCTGAAAACGCGGCGTGAATCTAATTTCCCAAGCAACGACAAAGCTCGGTTTCCGACACACACACGGATTTTTCGCTAGCAAACCTTTGCGTTCAGTTGGAATGGTTGGAATGAGGTGGTTAAAGAAATGAGGTATTTTGTCTTGTAGCAATATTCATTCACATAATTGATATTTTTGTTAATGTGGCCATTAGCAATACATAGTATATTTTATTTAGTTTTCGTGGAACACAATTATGGCAGAGTAACAACACACTTCTTCATTATTCTTCCGTTTAATTGTTACCTGTTATTATCAGTATCACATCTTTAACCCTTTACCTAACATGAAAAGCAGACGACACTTGCAAAAAAAATTCTTGAATAACCAATTTTTTTCATTTTTTGTCGCAAAAACATAGGTTATGACCCCTCGTTGGAACGAGCTCGACGAGCTCGTTCCAACGAGGGGTCATAACCTATGTTTTTGAGACAAAAAATGAAACAATAATGAAAATTAATTGGCGATTTTTTAGAATAGCGCTGGCCGGTTTTGGCCGTTACGTTGGGTAAAGGGTTAAATGTTCCTCTGTTCTGCTGTTGTTGATGAGGTTGCATTGATTTGTTCTGGTGATAATTATTTTTTTCAGGTCTTTCCTTAATTTAAGCTTTACAAAGTGCCCCTGTTGATATAGCTAGTGATTAACCGATGTTCGGCAATCGCAACTGACATCGGCCGATTTTAAGCCATCGGTTGACGATCGGTAAAGATGTTTGAACATCGGTCCATGCGGATGGTTGCATGGAACACCACTGGATCAAAATTGTTTGTATTTAGTTTGATTTACAATTTATTTATTTATTTATTTATTTATTTATTTATTTATTTATTTATTTATTTATTTATTAACAGCCAACGTCATATCGTGACAATTTTAGGGGTGGCGGAAGCCGGAGTACCCCGAGAGAACCACCGAGCAACGACGAGCACCTGCCAACTTCCCAACATCGTAACTCCGCACTGCAGCACAGCACAGGCAGGGTTAGATTGGTTGAAGACATGCGCACCATAGACGTGCAGTACGCCTTAGTACACGGCGTCATCGTGCCCCCATGTGGACACTCGAGGTTAAGTGCCTTGCACAAGGACACAACGCGGGAGTCCGAATTGATCGCTCAGACGGTCACCCATCCAAGGACTAACCGGGATCGACGTTGCTTAATTTCAGTGATCTGACGAGAACCGGTTATCGCAACGCCACCGCGCCCTAGTTTGGGTTACAATCTCATACAAGCAGTAACAAACTTAAATAAGTTGCTACAATGTTTGGCAGGACTAAAGTTCGGCCTTATCCCACTGATTGGTCTGATTTTCCCCTTGATTGCTGCCCATGACACACATCCCACGTGTTGTGTGATGACTCAATGAAATGCTACATCAGCAAAAACAACTTAACAGTGCAGCGCCTTTGATATTTTGTTAAAGACGCTGTACTGTTAACTTGTTTCCACCGATGTCGAATTTTTACATTAATACACACACCGACATACTCTTGAGGTCACCAAACCAATCAACTTGACTGTATTGTAAAATTAATCCCATGTTAAGTATTCTTAAACATACTACTCCTTTTGGTTGTTACTATCTGACATCGGCACTCACAACCGGCAGATTGTGTGCTCAACTAATCGGCAAGCAGATGACGGTTGCAAATCTTTATCGGTTAATCACTAGATGTAGCATTTGATAAAATGCACAATTCAACGCTTGGATTATTTTCATTTAAATTTCAACCCACTGATACTAAATCAAGATATCTATTTGCTGTTATGAGCCATATTCAGTTCTATCAGTTTTACTGAATGTTGCTTCGGAAGAGTTTCTACTCAGCTTTAGTCCTCGCTACACTGAGTTGTCAACCTTCCAAAATGTCAAGCTGTGAAAGCTCAACATAATGAATTATGAATTGACTGAGACAAATATTTATTTTCCTTGGGTGGCTTCTCAGGTAGATAGGTTGATACGTTATTTGCAGTATGCATAAAACACGTAATTGTTTTTTTACAATTTATTACACGCCTGTTCTATGTAATCCCCATCTACAGCAATACTATACCGTGCGGAAAATAAAAATCTGTTCCGCACATATGTCCGGAACGGAAATCGTTGACAGACTATTTTTAAGTAGAAGCGAAATTTCACTGGAATTTTCTACAAATTGTTCAACGCAATTACAATTCGAGTCGCTAGTGATGACTGAAACTCGCCCCCTGAGTTCCAATGTGTTCTATGTGCCACTAGGCACATAGAACACATTGGAACTCAGGGAACGAAACAGTGACACGGATTCCCCACACGAATTTGGTTGGCGATAAAATGTGTTGCTTTTGTTGATAGTTGTCAAATGAATTGCTGAGTGTCTGTGTAATAATTGTATTTTATAGACGCGAGGGCGTGTAATAAACACAGAACGACACACGCGGGTGAATGGTTTAATCGATATGGCACTTGTGCCATCGCGGAAGGATAAAAATCGAGGCCTCCGGCCTCTCGTTCTATCCTTCCGAGCTGGCACTCGTGCCATATCGATTAACCCATTCACACGCGTTTGTCGTTCTGTGTATTTATGATATGAATGGAATGACACACTGCTGGGAGGTGGCATAGCCATATTGACTGTCTTCCTGCCATTTCCACTTTTTATTATACACGTTTTAGAAGTTGATAGTTTTCAGAGCTAAATCGGCGGTATTCACCTTGATTTGTCTTCAAGTCGAAGGACGAAAACCTCACAGCCGATTGTTGCCATTTTCTCAATAACAGTCAGTCCTCCATGATAAAATATAGGTCCCGTATACGTCCGTTGGGATGTCGCATAAATGTATCAAATTTGAATATATAGTACATTTAATATAACTGTAATAATAGCATGTAACATGTTTCGTCATTTATGGACAACAATAGCATTGATACCCAGAAGTGATTTGGAAACGTTTTGAAAAAGTCTGTGCCTTCACTAAGGGGGTACGACTAGTTTCTTCCCGTGATATTTTTTCATTTATATTTGAGCGTAAACTAAATTTTCTTTTCGGATATATACATGTATAATGCTGTGATCGCAAAAGTGTTCTCTTTCGGAATCGGATTGTGATAGGGTTGCGATCTCGTACCAATACATTCATACGGACGGACAGCGATTTTATAACTGAAAAACGAGATGAAGCATGCCAAAGAACAGAATGTGATTTCTGAGATGGATGTTTTCGAGTTCCTTTTCCAAATTACCGTCGTGACAGAATTTATCCGTTTGCGTAATCACAGTACTGGTAGACAGTGATGACCAACTGATGATAGCAAAAAAATAAATCCCGCCACCAGTGTTTCCTTTTCAGTCATATCACTGTCTTTTTGCTGAGATAAGAAAGCAACCAAAGGTGTAGATGAATCTTTAGTAAGGAAAATATGTCAGGCACGAGGTTATTTCTCAATGAGAGTGGAATTATAACCATCGGTATACTGACAGTCGAGATGTCAGTGTTTTAACTGACAATGATGTGTTATAATGACGCCATCTACAGACTACGTTTCAACATATTTCAACATGTGGAATTCAAATTCACTTTCGCCAGATTCATCATACTACTGGGACTTGGCATTTGTACACACCATATCCCTTCACTCAACAGAAACAGATGTTTTTGTGTACACCCAATATCCCATCACTCAACAGAAGCAGATGTTTTTGTGTACACCCCATATCCCATTACTCAACAGAAACAGATGTTTTTGTGTACAGCCCATATCCCATCACTCAACAGAAACAGATGTTCTTGTGTACACCCCATATCCCATCAATCAACAGAAACAGATGTTTTTGTGTACACCCCATATCCCATCACTCAACAGAAAGAGATGTTTTTTTTGTGTACACCCCATATCCCATCACTCAACAGAAACATATGTTTTGTGTTCACTCCATATCCCATCACTCAACAGAAGCAGATGTCCTTGTGTACACCCCATATCCCATCACTCAGCAGAACCAGATGTTCTTGTGTACACCCCATACTCCATCACTCAGCAGAAACAGATGTTCTTGTGTACACCCCATATCCCATCACTCAACAGAAACAGATGTTCTTGTGTACACCCCATATCCCATCAATCAACAGAAACAGATGTTCTTGTGTACACCCCATATCCCATCTCTCAACAGAAACAGATGTTCTTGTGTACACCCCATATCCCATCACTCAACAGAAACAGATGTTCTTGTGTACACCCCATATCCCGTCACTCAGCAGAAACAGATGTTCTTGTGTACACCCCATATCCATCACTCAACAGAAACATATGTTTTTTGTGTACACCCCATATCCCATTACTCAACACAAACAGATGTTCTTGTGTACAGCCCATATCCCATCACTCAACAGAAACAGATGTTCTTGTGCACACCCCATATCCCATCACTCAACATAAACAGATGTTTTTGTGTACACCCCATATCACATCACTCAACATAAACAGATGATTTTGTGTACACCCCATATCTCATCACTCAACAGAAACAGATGTTCTTGTATCCACACCCCATACCCCATCTCTCAAAAGAAGCATAAGTTTTTGTGTACACCCCATATCCCATCACTCAACAGAAACAAATGTTCTTATGTACACCCCATATCCCATCACTCAGCAGAAACAGATGTTCTTGTATACACCCATATCCCATCACTCAACAGAAGAAACAGATGTTCTTGTGTACACCCCATATCCCGCCACTCCACAGAAACAGATATTTTTTTGTGCGCTCCATACCCCATCACTCAACAGAAACATATGTTCTTGTGTACACCCCATATCCCGTCACTCAACAGAAACAGATGTTCTTGTGTACACCCCATATCCCATCATTCAACAGAAACAGATGTTCTTGTGTACACCCATATCCCATCACTCAACAGAAACAGATGTTCTTGTTCTGCTCGTTTGCCTCTGTCCTGAGCAAAGTTTATTAAAAACAAAATGTCAATTGTCATTTCGAATATACGATACACCAATCAAAAATACTGAATACAAAAATATTTATATTTTTACACTTGCAAAATTGATCCAGCATTGATTTCCAGTTCTAGTTTTTACAGCAACTGTGTCAAGTGTATTTCGTAAAAATAATTCAATGCAGCTCAAAGGTATTTATAAACAATACCATTGTGTAACATTATGGATTTATATTGGAAAGAGGAGGCTCCTACAGCCATTACTTTCACAATAACTTATATAAAGAATATATAATTTTGTAAAATAACTTGCACAATAATTGGTGTTTCCTGTTTAACCCTTTACCTAACATGAAAAGCAGACGACACTTGCAAAAAAATTTTTTTGAATAACTAATTTTTTTCATTTTTTGTCTCAAATACATAGGTTATGACCCCTTATTGGAACGAGCTCGAGGAGCTCGTTCCAATGAGGGGTCATAACCTATGTGTTTGAGACAAAAAATGAAAAAAAATAATGAAAATTAATTGCCGATTTTTGAGACTAGCGCTGGCCGTTTTTTGCAGTTACATTGGGTAAAGTGTTAACACAGACGGAATATTAAGCCTCACCCTTTCTCTGACAAAATCAACAAATTTCTTACTGTGCAGTATATTTAAAAGGCCTTTATTTATTTTCTTTGCTCGTATGGCTTTCGCCTATACCATGATTGTTGCGTGAATTCTAAGTTGCCAGAAAGGATACAGACATTGGGAAATGTACCAGGTACAACACGTATGTCTGCATGAAAGAACGCTACCGGCTGATCGTTAAACATCGTTACGGCGTAAATGAAATGTTTCGATACAAACCGCCGAAAGACAAGAATGTAAACAGTCTGTCGGAGGTAATATTTTTCTTAAAAATATCAGCCTCATTCACTTAATTCAAGTTCAACCGGGGTATAAAAACAGAACACATCTCCCGTAGAGTACCAGAGACACGAATTGCCGACACTTGTTGGGAGTTTTTCCTTCTGCGTTCATAAAATACAGGAAACACTCCTACTCATGTGTCGTTGATTCCAGTCCACCCCCACCCCCACTCACACACACCACCCTTGTTGTATTCTGTCATACCACTAGACTGAGTACACTGAGAGGTCATTCCATCAGAATCGAAAAGTTATAAGCAATGGCTTAGAGGATAGGGATACCCTAAACCACAAGGATGGTGGTTGGTAATTAATGTGTTCCTCATTATGGGCTCAAACTAAAATATTTCAAGCAGCCAATGGGTCGCTCGTCATAACTTGATTACAGAGGCAAATTTATCAGCGGCCATGCTGTCGATCTTTGTGATGTATATTGTACAAGCTGATGTTGGCTGTAATGCTGATTGCCATTCACACTGTTTTGTAGAGGCGAACACCCGAGGGACCTCCTCCACCAACCCATCCATTTTGGGTGGGTCGGTTGAGGGGTTCCATTGGGTGATCTCAATTGAAAATATGCTATCAAAAGGAGTCGTAATGTTTACAACAATGGAAATACCAACCAAGAGTATTTAGTTCAAGAACGACAACTCATTTTTCGATAGACGCTAAAGCGTTCGCCTCAGCACTAGACCGGATACCCCTAGCTCATTCCATCGGAACTGAGTAGCCAAAAAGAGAGGCTTAGAAGATAGGGATGCCTCAAAGCAGGCGAAGGAATGTGATTCATAATCTCCGTGTTCCTCATTGTGGCTTCAAAAGAAAATACAGCAAGTGGCCCTTTGATCTTGTTCCTCTCGGTTTCATATTTGTATTGTTTTCCTCGGACGATTTCGATCGAAAGAACGTAAAACTGAAACCAAAATATTAAGAAGACATGATATAAAGCCCACTTTTTAAAACATTTTGACTACGTTTTACATGTAAAATAATTTTTCATCAGATGGGTCAACAAAGATGATAAAATTAGTATTGAACGGTATAATGTACACAATTGCAGAACCTTTGCAATCCAGAACGATAAGCCAGTTTGGGGAATATGGTGGTGGCGACGTTTGGTAGAAAACATAATATTTACTCAATGAAATGGGGTGCGCGGTGGCGCAGTGGTAGACTGTTGGACTTCTATGCTTGAGGTCCCGAGTTTGATCCCCGTCCGGGACGACCCGCGTTGTGTCCTTGGGCTAGGCACTTTATCCCGTTTGTCAACATGGGGGCTCGATGAAGCCGCGTACTAAGGCGTACTGCACGTCGATGCTGCACATGTCTTCAACAGCTGTAACCCTGCGTGAGCGGAGCTTGTACAGAGTTAGAATGTTGAGAAGCTGATAGTTGCTCGTCGATGCTCTGTGGTTCTCTCCGGGTACTCCGGCTTCCTCCGCCCATCAAACAGTCACGGCCACGATTAGCCATTGTGCTTAAGTATGTGACCTTAAACACCAATAAATAAATAAATAAATAAATAAATAAATAAATAATTAAGCAACAACACTAAATTAAATTATAAGAATTAAAATGAATTAGCTCTCACTTTACTGGAGTTTCGATGTGTAGAGGCGTGTACAGTTTGTTATGAAATTCCATGCACTTCAGACAAATGATTCAACCGAAAAAATAAACCATATACCTATAAGTCATAATACGAGTGTATATGCACAAGTTCCATTGAAATGTCCTTGTTAGGTGAGAATGTATTGCAATTGTTTCTCTAATTTCTAGTTTTAATGGAGGAAGTCGACACAATTAATCCTGTTTGTACTACTCGCAAGAATGATGTATATAACCACGATCGAACAGCCCATTGTGCAAAAATCGTCCGCAACATGTCTAATAAATATGACGTCGTAGAATTGTGATTGAGTTGGATTCAGATGAAGAGTCGAATTAATCTTCTGTTTTTTTTTAACACTTATGCTGCCGAAAGCGACTATTGTCGCCTATTGTATGATGATTACCTGTACGCTGTGGTATGTGCAGATCAAACCTGCCATCTGATTACTTGTTGGAAGGGGCTCAGGGAGCCCCTTCCAACAATTAATTAGATGATAGAGTTTCAAGTATGTCATAAATTTTAATAAACTTCCTCGCATACAGACGTACATACAGGTCCTCCATATATGGCTAAAGTGGGCGTGGCAGTAAAATTATTAAAGTAATTTACTTCATTAATTGTTCACTTTACACAACTAACAGAAGACATACTTGATGCAAAATACTTCCAAAATAAAGAACTAAAGATTTTCATTTTCTTTATCTCAAATACATAGCGTATGTCCACTCATTGAAACGAGCTCGGTGAGCTTGTTCCAATGAGGGATCATAGGCTATATTTTTTATGCAAAAGTTGGAAAATAGCACTGGTTGGCTTTGAGATTAATTGTTTATCTGACACGAATGGATGACATCATTTGTGAAACTATTTTCCGAATGACTAATGTTTTGCTTCAAAGACATAGCTTATGACCCCTCATTGGAATGAGATTAATGAGTGTCAAATGGGGGATAATAAACTATGATAATTCGAGAACGAAAAGTGAAAAAAATACTAAACGTTTATTGGTGATGTTTGTAAACGCGCTCGGCGGATTTGCTGGTAAACGGTTGAATGAAATGTTGTGTGATAAAATGAATATCAAACTCGTTGAGATTGGGATTGAAATTTCTTGACGTCGATCCCTAAAATCGATGTGAGCCTCGATAAACCTCGCTTCATATTTATTTTAGTGAACTCAGTTAAGAAATCCAGATTAACTCGTGATTCTTTGCACACCCTCTTTTGTGTTTCGTCCAAGGCTTTGATACAATTAAAAAGATGGATGAGGTCGTTGCAAAGACGCTATTTTCCATCTTTTAAATGTGTTCATGCTGAAGATTGACACCATATTGTCATATTAACAAAGAAAGCATTTTGAAATGACAGTTAGAATACATTTTTATAGTGCACGAGAGGACAAAAGTTAGCAAACGATGCGCACGTTGCAGATACAATTATTTGGGCATCTCGAAATTTTAGTTGAATGGGATATGTTCAAATCTGACATGTTATTATATTTGCTGGGGATTTTATCGAATTAAGGAAAGATATCGTTCCCGAAAGATATTTTAAATAGAAATAACTGATGTTGTGTGGGAAGCGTTTTGACAATGCCGCCTCAAACGTTTGCTCGGTGTGAAGAAATAATGAAGATGTGTTGCTGGATGCCCCATTAGGAATCGCGTTAGCATAGGAATTGAAATATTTTCTATCATATGATACTTCTTGCAATATAATAATAATAACACTTTGGCCGACCCCTGATTTGTCGCGGAACTCGGATGAGAAGGCCTTGGTTACCCCTGTTATCCCAACTGCCTCCCTATCCACACGCTTCTTCTCTCCTCCCAACACTCGGAGACGAAATGCCTGATGACATCCCTTGTCCCATTCTTCCCAATCTCCCCGATTAGCATTACCAATCTCCTTTGAGTTTCCCACTAACCACATGTCCTTCATTCTCCCATCTCACGTCCCAGTTATACTCCAGGTGAATCCGATTCTTTTAGACTGGTATTTTGGGCATTCTAGAAGAAAGTGTTCCAGGTCTCCACCACGCCCAAATTACACATCTGGCACTCCTTTTCACTGTTTTTCCCACTGTTCCCCTTAGCTCCAGGGACAGCGTCCTCAGCTTGAACAACAGTGACCCCCCCAAAGGTGCCATCAAGGTAATCTTCAAAACCAGGCTTCTCCTATCACGCAGGCCACACAAAGACCTCTCTGATTTGACCCCCTCTTGCTAATTAAGGTTACCATCCTCCATGACCCTTTCTCTGACGATTGCTTTACCCTGGTTTGCCCCAACGTCTAGGTCCGAGATCCCCAATGAGTAGTTCTCTATTAGCTCCCTCGCCTGGATCATCCACCCTGTCTTGATATTTGACTTACAATTTTCAGAAACATTACTTTACACCGTAAGGAATCCCCAAAAAGTGGAAAAGTGGTTTGTTTGTTTACCAACCTTTCGCGGAATTTACGCACAGACAACCATTGATTCAATGTGATTCACAAAGGTATACAGGTAACACGGTAGCTCAGTGGTTAGAGCAATGAACTTCAAACCAAAAGTCGACGGCCCGATCCTGACCACCGGTAACTGCGTCCTATCAAAACTACGTTTCAGGGGTTAAAATGTTTCTTCGTTATGATAGTTGAGGTATTACGGTTAATAAAAGAAAACACAATGTATAGAGTTTTCAAGCTTTTGTGATCGGAAAACACTTTGATGAGGTAAAACGATCTTTTCAGTAAAAGCGGGCGTAAACAAATCCTCTCTTTCACTTTGTGTGGGCGTGAAGATAAATCTATTGCAGCAGACATTTGTTCGCAATGAAGTTATATTTTCATTTTCTCTTTGTTTTATGTTTCATTATATTTTCCGCCTACCCACAGAAAGTCTGGAATTTCATTGCCTGCTTCTTTCATGACATTCGCGACGGTTTTCACAGGAGAAGGAATGACGCATTTCTGTGTCATCCTTCTCGTATTTTCCTAAGGGTAGAGGAGAGGAACTTAAGATTGTGTAGAGCGGAAAGGGGTGAGGAATAATAGGCGGATATCTCACAAAACCTAACACTGACGATGAAATACATGAGATGCTAATGAGCAAATGCTGTTAAGCGAATACTCTAGCAAGAGGTTTATGTTCACATTACAGTCCAATCTATTCTTAACCATTTACCCAACGTAACGACCAAAAGCGGCCAGAGCTATTCACAAAAATCACCATACAATTTTTTATTTTTTTTTCATTTTTTGTCTCAAAAGTATAGCATTTGACCACTTATTGGAACGAGCTCATTGAGCTCGTTCCAATAAGGGGTCATAAGCTATGTTTTTGAGGCAAGAAATTTTAAAAAATAGTTATTCAAGAAGTGTATTTAAAAGTGTCGCCTGCCTTTCGTGTTAATTAAAGGGTTAAGACAGAACACAACGAGGGTGAAGTATGACGGATTGGAATCAACGACCCGAAGTGAAGTTTTTCCCGTATTTCACGAGTACCGAAGTCGTGCATGAAATACAGGAAAAATACCACCAAGTGTCGGTGATCCCTATCCCCCGTACTCTACACAAGTTGTATTCTGTATTTATTCCACAATTAAAGTTTCATTAAGAGAATGAAGCTGATATTTTTAAAGACAAATATCAAATTCGGCTGTCTGATAACTTTCTTGCTTGACGCGCTTTTGTGTCGAAACATTTCATTCAACATGTCATTCTGTCACATTTCCTAAAATCTGTATTGTATCGAATAACATTGAATATACATACCAACTGTGTTATAAGGTTTTATAATAACGATACTTCTCGAAGAACAGAAATTGTTCTTCATTTCTTTCCTCACAAAACATAGTTAATCTACTCCTCTTTCAGACGAACTTATTTCAATGATGTGTCATTAGATTTGTTTTGGAGTCAAAAATGAAAACATGTAATAAATTCTCAGTGTTAAGTTTTGTTAGTTGCGCTGCCGGATATTGACTTTTGGTTAGGTAAAGGCAGTGATGTAGTCACGAGGGGGTGAGCCTCCCCATACTTTTCCTGAAAATCGTTATTATCATAAACATTCATGTCTTTAATCCCGGAAACTTGTTCATATAGCCCCCATCTTGATATTCTTCAGGTTATTTTCCTATATAAAGGATATCTACTCTGCTTTAGTGAATATCGGGAATTATCTCATGAGTGTGGACCTGAAAGTTTTATTTTTCGATAGCGCTTGCGCTCGTGAAAAATAGTACTTTTAGGTCCACATTCATGAGATAATTCCCGATATTCACTAAAATAGCGTAGATTTTATTTTTATTATATGCTACGTGACATTTTACTGCGCAATATTAATTCGACTGCAAGCAGTTTCAAGAGAATAACAAAGATCTGCTGCTCGTTCCTTAAAAGCGACGTTCAGAGAAGACGTCATGCGCCGAAGCGTAAAGTCATTTAGGAAGCTACTGAAAAAAAAATCATCGCGTGAACCTGAAAGTATTACATTTCACTCGCGCAAGCGCACAAGAAAAAATAAAACTTTCAGGTCCACACTCATGAGATAATTCCAGATACTGACTAAAATAGAGTAGATTTTCTTTTTTATTATATGCTACGAGACATTTTATTGCATAATATTCAGCCCAATTCGACCTCCAAATGCGTACGTTTCAAACCCATAACAAAGATCAGCTGATCGTTCCTTCAAGGCGACGTGATGCGGTGTAGCGTGACATCATTTAGGAAGCTACTGAGGGATACCCATCGATATCCATCGAGTCGAGGGATATCGAGAAATATCGTTTAGATAATTTACGATAATTCACAGGCTGGCATATAATAAAGATACTTGTTCGCCTACTGGGTATCTGAGACCTTCAAAAGCACCCAGGGTGCTCCTGTCGCCAAGAAAGTTATTTTCCCGTGGAAGAACCTCGATCATCTATGGTTGAAACAAACTCTTTACCCATGATGATGTGAAATGAAGTGAGGAAGATTTTTTCAACTTCAGGCATTATCCTCCCCCCCCCCCCCCAATTACAACACAAACACCTACACGCACCCACGCGCACCCGCAAATGATTTAAGCTGGCTATGTTTCTAGATAAAACGTTGAGATGAGAGAGAAAATCGAGGAAAATACAAGGTTGGATAATCCCAGTGAAAAAACGGTCTTCGGCATACCGCTGCCTTTTCACACTAAAATAGTTAAATTCCTTTGACGACGACACGCTATTTTGGCTCAACATGTTTATCAATTTTCGCTCTGTTGAAAGTGTGGAATATGGAAAGCTAGAAAATGCACATTTAAATTGAGTTTTCTGGAACGCGTCACCCTGTATAATACAGTCAACTGTAAATAGTGAACTTGTCTTTGTATTTGTGCGGTGAATAAATAATAATTTTATCTTGTAGTTCTTTGAGGCTGTGTAATTAATTTATAGATGATCGATCCTCTATTGTCGTTTGTTTTTAAAAATGTATAATAGCACTTGGACAGGCCGCTTATTTATCACAGTTCTCAGGTGAGAAGGTATTGATTAACCCAGTGGTCCAAAGTACCTTCCAATCACCACACCTGTTCTCTCCTCCCAACACCAAGAAAGGAACTGTTTTATCACACCCCGTTTATCATTCTTACCAATCTCTCTTATAAGCATAGTAACTTCCTCTTTTGTGTCACCCAACGCCCAATACCATTCATTGTCCCAACCCACTTCCCCATTATACTCCCAGTGAATCTTATTCTGTTAGACTGATATTTTGCACATTCTATCAGTCTTTTTTCAGTTTGTAAAAGCAGCTAAGTTTTTGAATGCGTCGAGTCAGTCAGCAGTAATCATATTTGTAGCTGACCAGCAATCCCTCCCTGATATGGTCTGTAACTTTTAGAGATCTAGCTTGGCTTGGTACTCTTGAGTTCCTAATAATCATACATGTATGATTATTCTTTTTCGAACAAAATTCCCGCCTGTATGATTCTTATTTGGTCCTGTATGATTATTAATTTTCAGCAGCTGAATGTGCAGAGCAGCCTCTTATCTCAAGAAGTTCACCAAAACAAACTAGTAAGGTACATGTACAAGCAAACACGTGATGCAATGGAAATGTTAACTGGTAGAGATCTGGAAGCATATATTTGGGCTTTATTCTGAAGTACTGTTACCATAACGTTAAGACCTAGTACTCAGCGGATGTGCTTCATACCATCGCTGATACAGAATTAATTAGTCTATAATTTTTTGACTTGTTGCAATTTATGGGAGAGTGCCAATAGGCACTCTCCCATAAATTGCCACAAGTCAAATCCACGTGAAAATTATGATAACTGAAAGTAATTTGGTCCTTCACCACTTCAAGAGCATCAGACATCCGTGTTATAAAAACGGCATATGGAAGCATATATTTGGGCTTTATTCTGAAGTACTGTTACCATAACGTTAAGACCTAGTACTCAGCGGATGTGCTTCATACCATCGCTGATACAGAATTAATTAGTCTATAATTTTTTGACTTGTTGCAATTTATGGGTGAGTGCCAATAGGCACTCTCCCATAAATTGCAACAAGTCAAATCCACGTGAAAATTATGATAACTGAAAGTAATTTGGTCCTTCACCACTTCAAGACCACCAGACATCTGTGCTATAAAAACGGCTCTGAGCATAGAGGCTGGCTCACATTTTGGAATTTTCCACCCTATACTATTATTCGACCCTATACTATTATTAATTTTCAGAAATTTTCCACCCGCTACTATTATTTCGCCCTGTACTATTATTAGGCACTCAAGAGTAATCCACGCTATTTAGAAATCTTCTCGTTATGTTTTGTGACTATTTAACCGTTATTTAGAGAGATAGACTGAAGAGGGCGAAGTGACTCTTCATAATATCACAATAAGGATACTATCAGTTTGCCTCAAAACAGTATACATGTTCTCTTTACATTCTAACCATTGAGATTTGAACATTTCGTAATTAGATAAAAGTGAAATTATATTCACAGTACAAAGGACCTGCTCATTTTCTTTAGTGATGAAGATAAGCTCGAAATGTTTTCAAAATTTAAAGCTTCATAAAATCTCAATACAGTGATTGAAGAATGAAAATTTCTTATTTTATTAAAAAATTATTATTTACATTAAATAATTTATTTCACATCTTACCTACTATAATAACACATTGTAAGTTATTTTCTACTTACGTCATAGATCATAGGCGTCTTGACAACAATTTCTTACTTCTTAATTGGACCTTCCTCGCGCGTCTAATAATTTCAAGGGGGATAACTTTATCGAAAGTCGATTTTTATCTTTCTTAAGGGATGTGTGGTTAACTAATTGGTGTGATAACCCAAATATTCATTAGACGGTAGGGTGAGGGTTAGCCCTGTGTTCAAGTCTCATCGATACGCTGGTCTAAAACGCTTCTCGGTGTTCACGACATTGTTTCGACAACGATTTGTATGTAATTCCTTTGAAATTCACTTCTAATTAAAAGTCTAGCTTAAAAATGAAAACTCATTGACTAGAACTGCATCTGTAGTTTTTAGTGTCCGGTCACGCAAGGATAAACCAAGGAAAACTTTTGAAGGAGTGAAAACGGAAGTTTGTTTAAAAAAAAGGCAAGAGTGTAAAAAAAACGGGATGTCAGAACATCAAAACTTTCGATCTTAGTAGGTTTGGCTTAGGTGAGAAAATCACATCCAGATTTTCTTATCAGCGTTACAACTATTTACAATTCAATGTACTTCGTCTATATGCCGAATAGTAACTATTAGCGCGTGTGTGTTTGCTTGGTGTGTTGGGGGTGCGCGTGCATGTTTGTGTGAGGATGAGGAAGGGTATGCGTTTGTGAGGATGAGGAAGGGTATGCGTGCGTGCGTGCGTGCGTGCGTGCGTGCGTGCGTGCGTGCGTGCGTGCGTGCGTGCGTGCGTGCGTGCGTGCGTGCGTGCGTGCGTGCGTGCGTGCGTGCGTGCGTGCGTGCGTGCGTGCGTGCGTGCGTGCGTGCGTGCGTGCGTGCGTGCGTGCGTGCGTGCGTGCGTGCGTGCGTGCGTGCGTGCGTGCGTGCGTGCGTGCGTGCGTGCGTCGTTTACAGTGAACGACACTTGGGGATTTTTGTTTCACTCTAAAAACTTCCATAGCGACATACCCATTTCCCACACGCCCTGATTTACTTCAAGGTTAAGACTTAACAGTTGTGCTGCAAAACTTCCAAGAAACCGCTGCAAAACTGCCAATGAGCTGACGTCGCCCCAGTTGATGGGTTCCAGTTAAAATTGTGTGTGGAAAAGAAGTGAAATACCTGACAAATGAGGCACATTTGGGACTCTTTGCGAGCGAATGAGGACCTTCCAGGTCGAGTTATGTCCCTGTTATGACAAAACACAAACACGGGCTGTGTAGTGGTGTGGTGTGTGTTTGGGAGGGTGTATGTGTGTGTTTTTCAAATGACGCAATCATGTTTTAGAGGAATTTATAATTTTGGTTTCTGATCCCCGCCGGGATTCGAATCCTCGGCAATTCCGCCTGGCAATCAGGAGTCCAGCCCCTAAACCACAAGATCATTGCACACCGTCCAAAAACGATAGCTGGAATCTAGCGTTTTAGATGAAGTTCTCATGATTACTTGGATCTTCTTCCTTTCGGCAGCAGCATGAAAGTGTGGAACGCGCTGGCTACAGTACGACGAAAGTGCTGTGAAAGGTATCAGACGAAGTCTGGCATGGGCTTCTGCGTGTTGTTTCAGATGACACAATCATGTTTTAGAGGAATTTAGAATGTTGGTTTCCGATCCCCCGCTGGGATTCTATCCCTCGGCAACTCCGCCTGGCAAGAGAGAGAGAGAGAGAGAGAGAGAGAGAGAGAGAGAGAAAGAGAGAGAGAAAGAGAAAGAGAAAGAGAAGAAGAAAGAGAGAGAAAAAAATCGTTTGATAGAGTAAGACATACGGAAACAGAGAGAGAAATATTTTATGTCCCAGTATTATCCTGAACAGAAAGGTTAACAGAGAACACTGTTCGTTATGCTGAAAAAATCGACTTTATGTCAAAAATAAGTCATATACGTCATTTACACTGATGAATGTTCTATACAACTTGTCATTATAATTTGTCATTATTGCTGCAAGAGCAATGAATAATTCGATGCCCTATAAGTTAGACAGATTAATGCTTATTATTAGTTTATCTACTTGATGTTGTTTGTTCACATTATGGGTACCCTTTATTGTCAAAAGAACATTTATTGTGGCGTGTCATGTTAGAAGTAAGCTCAATAAAGAAAATTTATTTATTAACGCATTCTAAAGAAATTTACAATTCGTGAATTCACAGTTCGCCTAACTCCGAACCTACCAGGCATGCATGAACCAGAAAAGGATATCCATCAGACAGTTGGAGAGGAATGAGCATGTTCTCAAAATCATGGGCGGTATCGGAATTTTGGGGTCTGTATCGATGTCGGCATTTTTAAGGGGGTATACCTCGGTATCGGTTCGGTATTCGGTATCTGACCTGACTGAGATTTGCTGATAAGATCAAAGGGGAATTCACATCTGGACAAAAAAAATAAGTTGTGATTGTATCAGTCTACCAAAACACTATAAATGCCACTGCCAATGAGCTCAACAGGGGCATTCTTTAATGAACACAAACCAATATCTACAGTAATTTTTGACTTGTTTAAAGACCTATTCAGGTTTTACCGATTTCGCAAAAATGTGCCATAACCACATCATCTTAAGGGTGGTCCTGCTGACAATAGACAAATCACGTAGGCAGTGGTTTCTGAACAGGCAGCCAAGACTTGACTAGAAATCTCTGCTAAGCAATTAGACATATGCAGGTTGCCGTCTAGTGGGAATTCATGACAGAGGCCCAGTCCACTGAGGGTTAACAAAACTGAAAGAAAAATCAGTGACTGTGATTTGCTGATAGGACCAAAGGGGAATTCACATCTGGACAACAAAACAGAAGTTGTGTTTATATCATTCTACCACAACACTATAAACGCCACTGCCAATGAGCTCAGCAGGGGCATTACTTTATGAACAAAAATCATATCTTCTGTAAGTTTACGCACGATAACACTTAACGCGACATCAGGGCATGCGATCTGATCATGCCATCTTTAGGAGGTTCTGCTGACAATAGAAACATTTCATGGCCGGTGATTTCTAGTCAGAAATCAATGCTAAGCAACTGGACATGTACAGCCTAGTGGGAAATCGGGACAAATGTCCAGGCCATCGAGGCTTCACAAAACTGAAAAGAAAATCAGGCACTCATTTCGTGAAAATAAATCTTTAGGCTGTTATCATGCCTCAACGGGGCCTTCTAAATAGCGAATGTCGGAAGATTTGAAAATTCAGATAGTTTCGATCTTCAACAATTGGTTCGGTTCGGGTTTTTGGTATCCCCATGATATCGGTATCAGTTCGGTTTTTCTGTATATTGCCAATCTCTAGTTCACAATCCCCGCATACAACTGTTACATTTTCAGGCTACCGTACCATTCGAACTCTGTTCAGATTTCGACGTTGTTCTTAGCAGTTTGTTTACACAATAATTTTGGGAAATTTGCGCGCAGAGCGTTGATTTAATATGGTTTGCCTTTACGCTAAAGATATGCAGGCATTCTTTCCTGCCTCAATTATAGATATGTTAGTCCAATAAGTATTTAATCCCCATCGAAAATATCAAGTTATTAACATAATTTGTGGAACTATACGTGGCGTAGTCATAAAACTGCGGTTGTATTGAGTCTTCATTTATGATGTTATATCATCAAAATGTAGATTAAATCAAGTCTCGATAAAGAAGCATTTCTAGCTTCGATTCACAGAAAATAAATCTTTATGATTTTTTTTCAGATACAGTCGTCCGGTTCGCTTTTCCAACCTACTGATATATTTCAGACGAGTGAATCTAAACATAGGCGATGACCTATTTGAGGGCGTCATTGGTGCCAAGTCCTAACATCGTCGAATTTCCAACAGATTAAGAATCCTTATCTGAGAACTTATTGGTTCTGAACAGTTTACCCAACGTAACGGCCAAGACCAGCCAGCGCGATTCACAAAATCGTCATACTGTATTCATTATTTTTGTTTTTCATTTTTTATCTCAAAAACATAGCTTATGTCCCCATTGAAATGGGCTCGTTCCAATGTGGAGTCATAAGCTAAGTTTTTGAAGCAAAAATGAAAAAATATTGGTATTCAAGACTTTTGTTTGCAAGTGTCGTCTGCTTTGCGTGTTAGGAAAAGGGTTAATTTGGTGATATGTGAGTCGGACCAGATTTAGAGATTATCGATGGCCACCACAAGTGATGTGGTAAAAGTTGTGGTTAATTTCGGAGAATGTGATCTTCCTTTCCCAGGAACTGCCAGACGAACATTATTATTTGAACAGGTTTTAGGCATGCAAGCCCGTCCACCCTGTCAAAAATGTATGTAGCCTGAACGCAGGCTGTGTCCCCTTCCAGAAATCCGTATAACGAATGTGTCATATCAGAAAGCTATTGTAATAGGTTGCGAGTGCAGTGTTTTAATATCCAGGTCATGACCTTCCTGGTATCCAAATTTAGTAATCAGGTATTTTGTCACATCGGTCTTTCGAATAACTTTCAAAGATGATGGCCGTCTTTTTGTCACTTTTTGCCTTTTTGTCACTCAAATATTGACAAAACGTTTTAGCAACCGACTTGTAATTATTCGTTGTGGCAGCCAGCACTAATGTCACACTGCATTATTCCCATTTTTTTTTATCACATAACCACCATCAAATCGGACACTAAGGAAATTATCGTTCACAACACGTTTAATACGAGAATGACGTCAGAAGTCAACGCTGACGTGGTAACGCTGTAACTGATCTGGTTTCGGAAGTAAAACTGAATTAACCCTTTAACCAACGTAACGGCCAAAACCGGCCCGCGCTATTCTCAAAAATCGCCAATTAATTTTCATCATTTTTTTCATTTTTTGTCGCAAAACATGTGTTATGACCCCTCGTTGGAACGGCTCATCGACCTCGTCCCAATGAGGGGTCATAACCTATGTTTTTGAGACAAAAAATAGAAAAAAATAGTTATTCAAGAATATTTTTTGCAAGTGTCGTCTGCTTGTCATGTTAGGTAAAGGGTTAATTTCCTTTGCTGTTTCGTTATCTGTCTCCCTGATACAAATAACAGACGACATTTTCAGAGCACATTTCCTGAATAACTGTTTTCATTTTTTGTCTCTTTCCAACGAGCATCAAAAACTATACTTTTGAGGCAAAATTTGAAACAAAAATACTAAAATTTTGATGTCGATTTTTGTGAACGCGATGGCCAGATTCAGTGGTTATAAAACTATAAATTACACATTAATTAATGAAAAGAATTTCAAATGCGTCACGATCTGTTATTTACCAGGTCATAAAAATGATCATCAGCAAAATTGTAATTAATGAATTGAATTTTTGATGAGTTTTTCTATAATTAGTGTTTGGAATCTAATATTATTGCGTTTTTTGAAATATTACCCATATGTGTAAAGCGGCCAGTCTTCGACGGCGGTACTGTAACCAATCACAATATTGTCTTTGCAATATGACAAACTGAAATGCTCACAAGACTCGCAGGGCAAATTTACGTTTTTTCGATGAAACATGGGTCAGACACCCACTGACCCATCCACATTCCCAATACAAAAGTTGGCGGTCAGATATAAATCCATTTCAAAAGCCCAAGATATTTATTTTTCGTTTTATCTCAAGGGAAAACTGGTATATCCACATACAAGTGTCAATACTCAGTGTGTTTCATAAGCTTCCCTGTGGGATCTTTGGGAAGTGAATCAGTGCTTGTTTATTATGGTAAACAAACTATGTTTTACTTGTAAAATACGGCCCTGTCACCAATGTTTGGACTGGAAGTACTCTAAAATGTGAAATATGGGTATGAATAATTGACTAGACTTGACTTTGTACCAATGTTACTGTAACGATTATTCATTGTGCAGAAACTGTCACCCAGTAAGACAGTCTTCTACCACCCTTGCATCCTTAAAACTTTACTACTGACTAGTAGCAGTCCCTCAGCTTTGCTAACTATCTCACCTCACGACCTCTACCTTCGGCTAAGCCTTACATTACAATGTCCAAAAGCCCCTCCATTCTCTACTACGATATTATAAACCAAGTGTAAACCGACCTATTCAATACCGCTTGGCCTAGGCATTACACACTACCTGTTCCAGTTGAGGGCCAGCACAATACCCTAGGTGGGTAGTAGTTCTAAGGGCTATCAATAGACCTACAGGTTACAGAGAGTTCCTCCTATACTACAGTACTCAACAACCAAGCATAACACTGCGCGACGTAGCATTACGACGTACTACTCACACCAACGCAGTAGGTAGATCAATACCACCAAGGTCTAACATTGAACCAGAAGGGATACAACAAACCGTACACCCTGTATTGTCGTTCTAAACAATCACGCATGCTTCACAACACCGCTTGACCTAGCTTTACGTACTACCTATCGCAACTGTAGGACAGCATAATGCCTCAGGTAAATCAAAAGTATTAAGGACTACCACTGAACCAGCGTGAGTACAGACCTTACATCCTATACTACCACACAAGACAACCATGCCTTACCCCAACCCACCCATAACCCAACTTTACCTATCATTATGTACTACCTATACTAGTCACAGAATAATATAAAGCCTTAGGTGGATTAGTAGTACCAAGAGTTAACAGGAGACCTACAGGGGTATATAGCATATAGTACTACCGCAATAAACGATCATGCATTACCCCCCACCCACAAAACAATACGCCTGGTCTGCATTACGTTCTACCAATACCAGTCATAGGATAACATAAAGCCTTAGTTGGATAAGTAGTCCCAAGGGCTAACATTAGACCTACAGGGGTATATAACACCCGTAAAATACTACTGAAATAGACAACCATGCATTACCCCCACTCACCTCACAATACCGTCTGGCACAGCATTCCATTCCACCTATACCTGTCATAAAATAATATGAAGTATTAGGTCTATTATTAGTACCAAGGTCTAACGGAAAACTCACAGGGGTATATAACGCACGCATACAATGAAGGAATAGTGCAGGGCTTGGAGTTGACTACGCCCATATAGTGCCCAGTGAGGTGGTGTAGTTCCCGACGCGAAGCGGAGGGAACTACACCACCTCATTGGGCACTATATGGGCGTAGTCAACGACAACACATGCACTAATCCTTATATTATATCGAACACCCATCAAGAAAAACATCTGTCCGATTTGTTAATCTATTACCAAGGTAGCAGCCCTATCAACCAGCGTAATATAGAAAAAAATACCATGCAGTCAAATCGATTGTAGTTTAAATCACAATTTGAAGCTGTCATTCTCGGTACGAAACGCTAACTTGGATTGTCGATATGAGCAGAAGACAAATTTTGAAACGGTCGGCAAGGGTAAACAAAACATTTCCCCCAAACGGAACTGTGTATTCTAGAATCGCGCAACTCGCGAATGAAAGCTAAAAGTTTCGAAATTTGACAACGCAGTTTGATAATTTCCACATATTTGTCACACATATACATTAATGAATGGGTCAGTACGGGATACAAAACTCCGAAGATTCAAATGAATTCCATTATTTATTCGTGTTCGACCCAAATCATACAATTAAATAGTGAAATAATATTTGCAGCGAAACAAACGATTTTTCATATCCGGACGCGTTCTCATGAAAGTTGTACCCAGGTATGGATCATTCTCTTCGAAACGAGATATGGATCATCTTCTCAATGAATAAAATGAACGCCTCGGGAAATGTGACTTCAACAATAGAAAAGCGAAACATTTTTCCACAATGATTTCTCTCCGGGTCGTTTTGTGGATGTTGTGCCTCTGTGAATCGATATTTAAACTTAGCCTGATTAATTTTATTCGTCCAGTATGAAAAGAAAACTGATATAGTAGTGTGCTAAAAATATAAAACCTGTAGTGCCTGGGTATAGTGCCTGGGTGTAGTGCCTGGTCAGTTCTGTGGATGCAAACTACACGAAATAGGGGTGCATCATTCGTCCAATCAGAAGCCTAGAAGGTAACGAGAGATATAATATAATACGATATCACTCCCCATCACTCCCCATCGAGAAGCCAGACACCCCCTTACCAAACAACAACCTTGTTGAGCGTTTCTATGACATCGCGTGAACATCATGACGTCCTGACGTCAACAGCAATGCCAACCGTTTCGCGGTAAGCAATTTTCAAGAACATCCAACTTCCCCACCAATATCCCATCATATACCCAGAGCCTTGGGTGTACATATATCACTACATATACCATAGCTTGCTATATGTGCAGTACGTCTACCACTTCCCGGGTCAAGCTGGACAGATCCGAAGTTTTGTACAGGAAAAGGTTGCTCTCCAAAAAGTCCGGTTCCTGTGGAAATTTAGTTTAAACAATATCTATTGGAACATATTGCATTTGCTGTATACAAATGGAATACTTGTGCACAGCTCAATAGTATACAGTATTACACAGCATAAGAATAGACAAGATACATTTTAAAGGAGGGATTCGACAGAAAGCTTTGAGCTTATTTGGGTCGTCGCCCTAACTCTTGAATATGCTGATACAAGAAGATGGTTAGGATAAATAGCTATACTCACACATCATCACCTTGGAAGCAGATGAAATTTAGTATGCACCACGCTTAACTAGATCGATTACCCACTGTCCCTCATTGAACCGAGGCAACGCATCCAACAGGCAAGCAGTCACCAGACACGAGGGCATGTTAACTCACGGTCAGACGAGTGGATGCCATTTCCCGACAGATTTGAGGCGTTTTAACACGCACACAACTAATCACTAACGCAGGAGGGCAAAATCCACATTGAATGGGAGAAGGGGCAGGGGGTGGCTAACTTTGGCTCTATCCGAATATGAAAGCAGTTTAGTAAGAGTCTAACCTACATAGCTGACGATGCATGAGATTGTTTAAACTTGCTATGTAGAAGAAGAAAGAAGAAATAAAGTGAATGATAAAAAAGGCATGGAAAAGAAATAAAGTCAGCTTGAACACAAAATGCAATATCCCAGAAATCTATACACAAAATCTGGCAGTTCGCTGCTTGTTTGGGTATACAACTGCTGAGAAGGATGGCATATGGGAATTTAAGACCAGCTGCTATCCCAAAAGTACGTGCAATAGAGGACGAATCATCGCTCCTATAGTGCTATTGCCAATGACACTGACGATGGCACGAATTAAACTCTCGACAATTTTATGTGTTTGTGGAAAATATTGTTATGAACTTATTATTGGCACATAGAAAATCAAATGACTTATCCTTTATAGAAATTGTAAAACCAATTCACCAACATAAACATCCAAACCCATCACCCACAGTGAAGGGAACAAGTTTAACAGTCGTCTTCGATATGAAATCAGTGTACACACTGGACCGAAACTGCCTGGTGCCAAATTTGCCACCACTCTAACGTTTTAGTGCAAAATAAAGTTGTTTAGTGCCAAAACGCTAATATGAGGGGATGAGTGTACTGCGCTGTGTGATTCAAATAAAGTCATCGGGTTTTGAAAAATCAGCTGGCAGTTATTTAAAAAGTGTGAAAGGACAAAACATCCGACAGAACACGAATGGTCTGACGAAATCCTAATTGGAGATTTTTTTACTGTGATCCACTCAGTTATCTGTATTATCAATCCAATGTTCTGTCGTCGAGTATGCAGTGCACCTGTTGTGTTCGATACGAAACGACTCTTTACATAATTTGATAGCTTTACATCCAGTGAAAATTCGGATTTCTGTTGTATACATACACAACCGATAAGGATTATGAGCATTACTCTTTATAAACATACGGACGTTTTATTTATTTTTACTCAGATTACCGTCGGAGTTGTTCCGTGACACACGGAAAACCGACTAAACTAAAATGAGTTCGGTATTTACTCGATATTAAAAGAAATTACCGACTTTCGGTTAAATACCGAAATACCGTTTCCATTGGAAACCACTAAAAATAATCGCAGACTATACGTTCAAAACTTGGTCAGCTACGAATGAATTAAATTACCCAAGCACTCTGGTAGTGTAAGAAACATTTTTTCCAGTAACTCTGCTTTTCGCTTGTTTAAGTATGAATTTAACCAATTATATATTGTTTGACAGAGCTCGTTGAGCTCTGTCAAACAAGGTATATTTGGTTAAATATCAAACTGCAGTATGGGAACTATTTGCTGCTGAAACATTTGCCAGTTCGACATCAGAGTACAAAGGGCTAAGTCTTCCAGGTTCAATACTGGGAGGAAACAAATTGCATGTCAGAGATATGAATCCACATAGCACACACTTTACAAATGTCCATTTGAAGGTAGCAAATGTTTCAAATGTAATTGCAGAGACCACACAGCAAAGGCATGCAAAAGTAAGAAAGTAAACCGGAGATGAATACAAATTGTTACAAAATGACAACAGACCACAACCAGGATTAACCCTTTACTTAACGATTTGTCGGCATCCGAACGCATAATTTCTAAATTGAGTAGTTAAAGAAAAATATTTTTCAAACCATTTCAAGGAAACCAGTCATTGGAACGAGTTCGCCGAGTCCGTTCCAATGAAGTGTCGCACGATATGGTTTTGTTGAAATGTTTTGAAAAATTGATAAAATAATATTTAAAATAAGAAGTATTGATATTGTGTAGGTTGTTATAAAGGGTTAATGAAGATTCAGAAGAGTCTGTCATACATTATACATTCTTGAACATTTAAATGCAAAACCAATTAATGTATCGGTTATAGCAAACGGTATAATTGCATTAATGGTATTAGATACAGGTGTTTCAATGATATTGATGAATTTTGAGAAATTCGTTTCTGTTAATGATTAACAAAGCGCTGGACAACAAACTTCAAACATATTCAGGTTAATCAGGGACCTTTTAGGGGAAGCCAAGGTGTTGTTGATATATTCGGTTCAGAAAGACAGTCTTCCACTCATAATGGTGGAGAAAGGACCATAGGAATTGGTTGAAGTGTATAGTTTTGTGGATTTAAAAAAAAGACTACTGCTTTTTTGTACTGCTCACGTTGTAGATTATTCGACAGTTTTATTAGGTGAACTGTTAAATGGTATTAATTCATCTATTCAGACTCTTGAAAATACGAAAATACTGCTATACAATTTAACACAAATGATGCGTTTTATGCAACCTCTTAATTACCCGAAAATCGCCGAGCTCGTCTCAATGGGGGTGGGGGGGGGGGGGAGGGGGATCACATGTCGCGGCTTCATTGAATTGATTTGAAAACAAAATGCAATAAATGATTAAATTAACAAATGGTAATATTGTGGGCGTTGGGTAAAATGGGAAGAGAGAAACTAGAAGAACCGGAGAAACTGCATCGACTTAAAATTATTGAACAGGAGTAGTTAGGGGAGCCACTATAGACCTAAGATCTGATTACTTATAGACCCAAGAACTTATAGGCCCAAGAACTTATAGACCCAAGATTTGTGAAACTTATAGACCAAGAACTTATAGACCCAACATGTATGCACTGGTGGCACAGTGCATACATGTTGGGTCTATAAGGTCTTGGGTCTATAAGGTTCACAAATCTTGGGTCTATAAGTTCTTGGGTCTATAAGTAAGCAGATCTTGGGTCTATAGTGGCTCCGCATCATGCTTGATGGTCAGATCCTATAGTACATTTTTGCTTATAAGTTTTTTCACTGGAGGGTAAGGGAACTGTTTTTTGTCTTTTTATAACAAAGACTTGATTGTGTACATGAGAAGATATAACTCTTTCTAATAGTGTGGGTAGACCTTAGAAGGGCTGTTTTTGTTTTGATGTAGTGCAAGTCACTCAACAGTTAGCAATAGTTTCCATGTATCGCCCAAGACCATCGAATCGTACCCGTTTCTTTTTTTTTAGGTTTAACAACATCATCAGATGATTCTTCCTCTGGAATAGGTTGTTGAATTACTTTATCTGTTTGTGTGGATGTACTCACTAACTGTTTCCGTGCTTGACGTCCCCTTTTTCTCTTAGCTTGAGGTATCGGTTCTGCCAACTCATATGGTTCTGTTAAAGGAAGAGATGACACTTTGAATTCTATAGAAACTGTAATCTTATCAGCTGAGAGAACAATCTTTTGGTGAGATGATTTCATGTCTTGTAGAGTCTCCAAGATTTTCTGTAATAATGTTTCATTTTTTTTATCTTGTGAAAAAGTATTATTCACCCTCTCACTTGGTATGGTATCCTTTTGATTTGGTATTCTCTGCTGTGTCATCAATGAGTTGTCAATACGAATTAAATCGTTAAAATCATCTAGTATATTGTATTCGTCCATGATTGAATGCAAAACAGGCGATTGCTTTTTATCAAATGAATTGTCTGGAATGTGTGTTAGATTTTATAGACAATGCGAGGATCGGAAATGCACTGAAGAACGTTCACCCGACACTTTTGATCGTGTGCGGGAAAAAATTGTTGATAACAGACGTTTACTATGACAGCCGTCCGATGTCAACAATTTTTCCCGCACTCGATCGAAATTGTCACGTGAGCGTTCTCCAGTGCATTTCCGATCCTCGCATTGTCTATAAAAAGAGGGTGAGTTGAGGATCTGGATATATTTCATCATCTGACTAAGAAAATCATCTTTTGACAGAGAGGAAAAAGGCATGGAGCCAACGAAGATCAATTACAGTTCCGTAGAGAGTTATGAGAGAACCAAGAAACAGAGAGCCGATGAAGAATTCGCCTTGGCTTTGAGAAAGTGGTGGTCGGCAACACTTTCGATGGAAGAACAACTTAAGAAGATTGAAGACCACCCTTTCGTCAAAGCCGCCACACGTCCGTTCGGGGAGATCCAGTACAAGAATCGACCTGAACACTGGTTTGATCTCCCTGTACATATGCAGGAAGAAGCTCTTGTAGGACGAAGTTATCAATGGGAACAAGAATGTTTCACAGATGAAGATATGTTAGAAACAACTATAGACGTGTGGGAAGGTGAATTCTTCACCGAAGCAGAGATGGCTTTACCAAACAGCTCTCTACGGAACTAAAGATTTTTAAAAACGGCCCTTTTCAGGGCCAATCACACTATTAGAAAGAGATATATCTTCTCATGTACACAACAAAGTCTTTGTTATATAAAAAGACAAAAATCAGTTCCCTCCCTAGAGTGTGACCCAATGTCTATATTAATTTAAAATCATTTTATATTATGGGTTATCCATGTGGTTTTGGGTTGTCATCTCTCCACCCTGTGTATACAACTTCTATAAATGGGGAAATGGCATTTTGTGTGTCTTCTTGTGTTTTGTTGTGAGCATAAGGAAATTATGCTTACAATAAAACACAAGAACACATGCACAAAATAAAAAAACTTAGGGGTTCGCGTTGTGGTCGAACTCTCTGTGATAGTTGTTTTTTCTATAGTAAGAATAGTATTCATTGTATGTTTAGCAATCAAAATTTTCTCTACAGTATAAACTGTATATCAGGTTACACTATAAAAGTTTTTGATAAGTATGCATACAATATTAAAACCTAATACTCACAGTGAAAAAGAGAAGTGACTCTTAACTCTTTTTTACTGTTGGGAAATAATAGGGACACGGTGATAAAAAAGGGATTATAGGACTAACCTAACAAAATCGACAAAACTATCACAGAGGTTTTAACAAAACACAAAACTGTATTTAAAGTTGAATCATTATAATGAAATGAAATCTGAACATATATACACCGAGATCTGAGTTTGTCTATCCATGAGAAAACCTATTTACATCAAGATTCTTTTTTATGCTAGCTTTTATTTGACAACCAAGATTGTTTTTTGAAAACAATCTTGGGAGTCAGATAAAAAACTGATATCACTCAAGTGATCTGATTTTGAAACAAATATAAAAAAACAACTAAAAAACCCTATCTCTCTTTTACACAAATGTCTGGCGAAAATTATATAATAGATGATTGACTTTAATAAAAAAAAAGTTAAAAAACTAAAAATGTAAAAAATTACCTCTGTGGGATTGTTTTGACACCTGATATTTATTACAGTTGTTTCAAATAATGTCTGTAAGTTTGCTCAAACCATCGTCGAACATCTCTATCATTCTCTTGGAAATTTCTTGGATCAAATTTGATAGTAAGAACTGTCTCTAAATCATATCCCCTTGCAAGATGATCTAAAGCAAATATACAGTACATTCCACACACAGCAGTAAATTCACTTTGTAGTCTCATTGTATTTCTTGTCCAGGAATCTGTATTTTTCACTATGAAATTGTATATGTCTCTATCTATTGGTGGTAAACCATATGAATCAAAGTAGATAGCAGAATGATTGTCTTTAAAATATATTGCTATCCAATGTTCTCCTGGTTCTTTTGATGAATCTGTGTTCACAATATATGCTTGTCTGTGTTTAGGTTTTCGTTTTGGTAACAAGTCTTTTGAACACACTTTTCCATTTACGGATGATAACCTTTGAGAACTGTCAAGTATAGTTTGTAATTGTATGGTGTCCATCTTCTTAGCCTTGAGAAAGGCTGGCACGGAGTCGTTAATCAAGATATGCTGTATAATATGACCAGTCTCTTTTAACTAAATCTGCCCACTTTTGAATGTCTTTTTGGCAGTCTATTTCAAAGTCTATATGAGCACAATATTCTAATAAGTTTATTTTTCTTGCTCTCTTGTGTAGATTATATAGTATAGTCACTGGACACACTTTCTGTAAACACTCTGCAATGTTCATATCTATTAATGTTGTTGTGTTGGTTCGATTTTCCTCTTCACAGATATTTTTCATTTTCTGTTGAATGGATTTTGTGAGTTCTATCACTACACATTCTTGAAATAATGTTTGTATTTTTCTTTACATATCTTGCAATGTTCACACTGACTCATCTTGTTTAATAGTCAAATATCACTTCTCTGAATCTGTTGATTTCTATCTCACTATCAAATTCTGCATAGACAACAACGTTGATCACCTCTGGAAGAGCTTAAGCAAACTGAAGTTCAAACCTAAGATTGCCAGACTTTATTGGGTGAGCCAAGGGCCCACTACTACTCTGATCAGGTGTCAAATCAATACCCCAAAGGGTATACCCTTTTGCATAATCCTGCAAAGATAAATTAAATGATTGATTTTGTCCAAAATAGCCCTTAGCTTCACACAATGATAACTATGAATTTAGATAAAGTCCACCTTCAAAATTCGGTTCAAAGGGACGTGCTTTGATGGAATGTCCATCTATTGTGATTTCCAACTTATTCAAATCGAAATGTTGAAAATTAAATGGATTAGTGCCAATGTCTCCATTTATATCTCTATTACTAACTAAACCAAGAATAATTCGTTTTGGCATCTGTTTATGAAACAGATAGTGTTCTATTTTTGAACAAAGACCACTTCCAATAGTAAAAGTTTTAATTTCACTACGTCTTATGGGCATTTTATAATTTGTTTGATCTATTTGTGCATTAAGATCATTCACAAATTTTGGAAATAAATCCAATGCCGGTATTCTGAATATGGCTTTTTGAATTTCTATTTTTCCATTTTCACTACCAATCAAACAAAATTTAGTTGGAGCACGATGCAATTTAATTCTCATCTCAACTCCATTTGGTAAATATTTATCTTGCACAAACAGATCTAAATGCAGTTTTCCTCTTAGTTGTACATTTTTGCTACCACCAATTATTTTAGCTCGCTCAGTCAAACCTTTGTTAGACGAAGCTTTACTAGTTTCTGCGTGGTGTCCAGGAGTATCTGTATACCACATCTCACTAGCAGCTAGATGTGTTTTTTCACATCTCTTGAATAACTAAGAAAATTCTCAAAATATGCTCTATAAGGATAAAGATCTGTATTGGTGGTGATAAGATTGCCATTCAGTGTAACATCAATTTTACTGAACATGCTATGAAACAAATTATTGATAGGAGCAATTTGTGTATCTCCAGCCAAAACACTCCCATCTTGTTTTGTAATTTTAAATTGAACTTCAAGTGTAGATGCTGCAAGATCTAACCACTTGGTTGTTTGTCTTGGAATTAAAAATTCTATTGGTGAAGAATTATTTAAAGATGCAATAGGAAATTGTTCAATTTCACCAATATTTTCTATACCACTTGATGTTGGTGATACATTATCTGGATCAAAACTACTACCAAAATGTTCGCAAGATCCATGTAACATCATGATTTTTTTCAATCAAATATATCAAGTGGTCTTGATTTTCATTTTGAATAAGTTTGTCTTTGACGTGTCTTACCTCTACGAGTACGAACCACAGACTGACGTTTTCGTTCTTGTTTTTGTCTTTTTATACCTAAAGCAGATTCACCAACTGATTTCAAAAGATCTTTTCCATGAGTTAATAAAATGTCTTTAGGTGCTTTACGTTTTTTTATCAATTCATTTGCTATTTCTAAACCATGTCTTAATCCATCTCTCTTTAATGTTTGAAATGCATTTTTTTGCAATTGGTTTTATAAATGGTGCAGCTGTTCTTATTGCTGTACGAAAAATAGACCCTAATTCATATCCATATTGCCGTGGTACACCTTGATACACCGGCATCATTTTTTACAAATGTAACTTATGTCTCTGTCTAAAATGCAACTTGACAACTGTCTTGCCACTTACAAACTGAATGGGTTTACCAGTGTTCCCATTTATATTTATACTAATCTGATCAAAATAAGATTTTGATACTGGTACATAATGTACATTATCAAATTCTATGTGAGTATGTAGAGACTCTTTATGTGATTCAAATGGAATCACACGTAAAATAGGTGCTTCAATATCATCTAAAAATGTATAATCTGCTATGTCAGCATAAATAAAGATTTGATTGAAATCCACATTTAAGTCCACATTATATTCAAATGCATCTTTTGATTTGTTAGGAAAAATGACAGGAAAACTATCTTTACATCCCAATTTTTGTAATAAACTTTCTGACATTTTAATACCCACTTTCCCAATACTATTTCCTACTATTTTTACACGCCCTTGGAGACTTGAAAATTCAACATGAAATAATACATCAAATGATTTAAATATGTCTCCAAGTTTTCTTGAATTTCTGTTTGCATTGCATCTATGACATGAGCGCCATTTGAATATGCGTCTGATAAAATATTTAATTCAACAGCAGCAACACCTTTGTGAAATGTATGTTTCAATTTCGTTTTATTAATACGATTTGATATGTTGCTATCTGTCACAAAGATTTTAAAACCAGATTCTTCATCTGTAATATTTTTTGCTTCCGAAGGTAAAATTACTTCAACTAATCCCACTTCCCAATGTTCTTTATCAACATGAATGGGTTTAGATAATTGTGTTTGAAAACAACATTGGTTATTATTTGGAAACATATCCATAGAACTATCACTCAGAAGTGTTACGTAGAATGAATTCATTTTTCTTATCTTGTGGTTGTTTCAAATATTTTAAACCTGGACTTGGAAGAATATATCCTAATGAACTACTTAATAACACTAACCACAATTCTTTATCAGGGCTTTGTAAACTCAAATGTGCAATGGCAGTAATTATAATACCATAAATGATAATAATCTGTGTGAAATAAGTGACTCGATTTTTTGCAACACGATTTCCACAAATTATAAATTGTTGACTTTGTTGACTTTGTACATCAACACTTGTGGTTTCATTAGGTAATGAAGTTTCATTTGATGACATATTCTTTTTATATCAAATCTGATTCTGCTATCCAACTATCAAATTTCTTTGGATAACCTTCCCAATGTACTTTAAGTTCTTTAATAATTTTCTTTCCCACACGTCTTGAGCGTCTATTAAGAATTGATTCAATTATATATTTTTTATCATCTTTTATACTTTGAATTTCTTGTGGATAAAATGTCCCTTGTATATTTTCACCACCTATATCTTCAAGTTTATAAGTGGGTGGTATTGTATGTTTTACATGAGTAATTTTAAATAACTCTTTTGTCCAATTTGGTAAATACCCTTTTTCAAATGTACGTTTGTTTTTATTAATACATACTATATCACCAACTTTAAATTGTATTTTTTTTCTTATTAGATTTTTTTTTTACCATATAAATATTGAAATACTTTTACTTCATTTTCTAATGATACTGAAGCAGGAGTTCTTTGAATACTTCAATGAAAACTGTGATTATATCCATCAACTAAATTTTCCAACACATCAATGTACCTTAATGTACGTTTGTGTGTAAAATATTTCCACATTCGTGTTTTCAACGTGCATTGAAAACGTTCAACAATACTAGCTTTGGTTTCAGGATTTTCTGTTGTGAAGAAATGAATGTTTTGTTTCTTTAAAAATGTTTGTACATCTTTATTTTTAAATTCAGAACCTTTATCAAATTGTAATGATAATGGTTTACATCCAGAAGTTTTCAAAATACTCTGAAAATATTTTGTTAAGGTCTCTCCTGATTTATTGTGAATGGGTGTTACCCATGCATATTTGAAAAATACATAAATAACACAAACTAAATAATGAAATTGGTCATTGTAAGATTGTAAACTTTGTAAGTCTGCTAAATCAATCTGCCATTGATGATCAATACCACCCACTATAGTCTTACGTCTTGAAATTTTTTTTACGGATGGGTTTATGTAAAGTATAAGTTCTTTCTCCTTTCAACCATTTTTTCACTTGATCAACTGTGATGGAATTATCTTTACTATGAGCTGCTTTGTACAATTTTTGTATACCACCATAACCAGCAGGATGTTTTGTATTGTAATATATTTCAGTTAATAAATCATTCAATAAGCCTCCCATTTTTCAGATAATCTACGTTTTGTCAATTTACGCTTTAGTGCTGACTTTGGTGTGTCTTCACTCCACTGCACTCTATGACCTCGACAAACTTTACGTTTTGGAGGGGATGATTGAGGAGTTTCAGACCAACTATCTTCTGGAGAACTTTGATATTTACTGGGTTTGGGTATAGGTTGTCTATTCATGCATGACCAACGTTCACGATTTCCAACAAAATCTTGAGGGATATTTATATCTTTTAATCCACGACTAAACATTTCCCATCCACTCGGTTTAAAACCTTTTCGGTGTCTAAGAACATCATTGACTAAATCTATGATATTTGAACCTTTTATGACTTCTCCATTGTAACTTAATACACCCTGATCATCCCAACTCATGTATGGATGAGATGATAAAGCAGATAATAATGAAGTTGCTTTATGTCTCATTGTAACAGGGACACTTTCTATAATACGATCTCGTAAAAATAATGATTTTTCTCCGGACTCAGGCAATGGAACCAATGTTGGTTGTAATGCCTTCTTATGTGACATTTGAAATCTTTGTAAAGTTTCCCCATACTTTTGTTCTTTCTCACGTTCGGACAACTCTGAATTTCCTAACACAGATGATAAATCATTCTGAAGTTGTGCAGTATTTGTAACTTGTGGGTTAGGGGGTAATCTTGGTCTTTGAGCTTTTTCATTTCTAAAACGTTGCATATCTTCTAACATTTGATAAGGTACAATAGCCATTTTTTTCATATTTTACTAACTAATTTATTTGCAAGATTTGTTGCAACTCCTATAGCAGGACCAAGTAAACCAAGTAATGGTAAAAAACTACCTTTTTGATTTAAAATTTGTTTTTTTTCTTTTTGAGAGTTATTGATTTACTAGCGAGTGCTCGTAGTTGTTGACGCTTTGGATGTAATTTTTGTTTCTGACTTTTTGTTAGATGTATATTGCCTTTTAAAAGATTATGACAGCATTCTGACACACAATTAATTAATTCTTTAGGTGCATTTTTCATAATTTGTTTTTGAAATGCTGGAGGAGTTTGACTTAAACCTATTAACATACCACCATATTTTTTAACTAAAGGAATTTTTTGTTTCTTATTTTGTCTCACCATCTTGCTCTTATAGAATCTAATGATTAAATGAAACAAATATAAAAATGTAATGCTATTTATAGATGTGCAAACTTTATATTATTTAAAGTAAGATCTTATCCCTTTAACAGGTTTAGGTGTATTTAAAGCTGTAAAACGTGCCATTGTGGGAATCTTTTCTTTTAATGGTACATGTTGTGTATTTTGTAGAGAATACATTGGTTCATGATTTTTAACACCATCTTTTGTTATTGACACTACACATGTTAACTTAAGTGGTGATACTTTTCTTTGTCTTTGAAAATGTTTCACAAGTAATGCTTTTATTTTTGTAGATGGAGATACATGAGGTGCAATTTCAAAATTTGTGTACATATATTTAGGTCCTACCTTTCGTTGATTTTTTATCTCTCTAGAACTTGGTGAATTATTTGACCTTTTCTCAGGGGATTTTCGATTCCTTCTAGGTGACTTTTGTTTCTTACTCTTTGTTTTTTTGAATGGTGAATAGAATGATCTACTTGTCTTATGACCATCTCATCGAATTAAATTATGAATGATAACACCACCAAAAAATTCCACCACCTCCTGGTTTTAAAATAATGTTTTGTTTTGTTGCAAGATCAACTCTGGGGTTTGCAAGTTGTTCAAGATCTTGTTTATGTTTATCCATATAGGTTAAAGTTTGTTTTGGCAATTTAATTTTCTTATTAAGTATGATTCTACTTGCTAATGTAAACCATTTTAAAATTTCCTTAAAACCTTTCTTAAGTAATGTTTGTCTTGCAAATTGACTTGTTTCTTGACCAAGTTGCTCCAAAGATTGTATGAATGATACCATGATGATGTGTAGTCGTTGACAAACTTTGACTAACTAACATCAACTCATTAGAACATGGGGAATTTATAGTTTTGTATAAATGATGGGACCACGTTCATTTTGTGTTACCCAAGGATGAAAAATATCAGTTCTTAATCTCAAAGACTCAGGAGTTCTAGGATGAAAATCAATTAATAAATAACCATGATCAATACTTGTTGCATCTTGATAACATGCATTTAAATGTGGTAATTGAACTTGATTTGACAATGCTTTAATTTGCCCTTTATCTCTGGTATTTTGAAATAAAATCATATAATGTGCATTTAAACTTATGGTACGACTAGATTTAGATTGTTGAAACATATTTTGTGTAATGTAAATGACACTTGCATTTCTATGATGTCCTTTTCGTGTGAACCATAATTTAATGTTTTCTTCACCTTTATCTCCTAACATATAATCAAAAACTACAAGATGGGGAATAGTGACATCACTGACAATTTCATATTCATCATCAGGGATACCTTCTATGAATTTAATATCTTCACTTTCTTTAAGTAAAGTATATGTATTTTGCCATTCTTTATAACACCAAATGATTTTTTGTGGGGGAATTTGAAATAAGTCATGTTTTATATCAATAAGCTTTTTGACAAATTCTGTTTTTCCTGAACCACTAGGTCCCGAAATAAAGATATTACAAGGGTGTTGAAACAATAAACATTCACTCGATGCCATAATTGTATTTGTGTGAAAAAGAGTTGTCAAATCACTCACTTATATACTTTCTGTTTCCATACCTTCTTCATGTCTTTTAGTAGGTATTCGTTTTAAGGGTGCTTTTAACTCAAAGTTTCTGAAGAATCTATTCTTCTATCTATTTGTGGTACACATTGTCTATACAAAAAATTAATGATTTCTTTATCATAAATTATATTACCCCTCACAACTCTTGTCCAAATATTTTCTATATTATCTTTGTAAAAAGCATTCATGATTTGTAATGCATTACAAAATTCCCCATACATTTCATCTTTTCCCAATTGATTATGAATAAACTCTTTTGTTATTGTTAGATAACCAGGAGTGATCAATTGAAATGCATATAATAATGCCTTACGTGTAATCTTGTTGTCTAAGATATGTCTTTATGTCTTACTGGTTCCATGGTTGAAATCAAAGTGATGATTCTCTTGTCTGTTCTGATGTATTTTGTGCATCAGGTACCATATTACACCATGCACTTTGTACATCAGGACAGTCAGGAAAATCATTTCCTACATTATCTGAAAACATTTTATCTAACTTAGTTTTGAATTGTCCTGCAGCTTGTCTTGCAATTATGGTACTAAATGATGTACTTTAATCATTTAGCACCATGAGTGCAAATAAAGAATTAGAATCTGGAAAATCATCTAAACACTTGTCATATTTTTTCATTGTTGAAAATATTTGATTTAAAGTGAATCCATAATCCATCACAAATAATATTTTATCTGGGGGTGTTTGCATACTTGTTGGTGGATTGTATAATTGACAATTTCTTATCAGTTGAATATAAGGACAATTTGGTGACCACTTAACATGCTCTTGCAAAGGAATATCTTTTTCTCCCCAATTCATTAAACCTTGTCCACATACAAAACATTTTACTTTACCATCTCCCACATAGAAAAATCCGGCTTTAGCTAATTCTTCTTTCTTGGATTTTAAAATAGGATTTGTAGTCAAACTGAAACTCGAAAGTCTTTTTAACTCTGACAAGTATATAGGATAAGTAGGATTGAGTGGTAGAGACATCTTGCCTGTTCAGTGTTCAAAGTTAAAATGAGAAATCTGAAGGGTACTTTTATACCTTAAGCCCATAAGGTCTTGTGTCATATTTATCCACTACAAAACATTTTGTGTACACAGATCTGAATGTTTTGGTTAGTAATTCAATTGTGACATGTCTGTTCTTGTTCAAACTTGAAATGAGAATTCTGAAGAGAAATTTTTATACCTTAAAAGCCATAAGGTCTTGTGTCATATTTATCCACTACAAAAACGTTTTTTGTGTACACATATCTGAATGTTTTGGTTTGTAATTCAATTGTGACATGTCTGTTCTTGTTCAAACTTGAAATGAGGAATCTGAAGAGTAATTTTTATACCTTAAACCCATAAGGTCTTGTATCATATTTATCCACTACAAAACGTTTTGTGTACACAGATCTGAATGTTTTGGTTTGTTTTTCACTTGTAACTTGTCTGTTCTTGTTGCGTTTAATTCTATGTGTGTATTCAATGTTCATTTTATAATTTTGTCTGTCTTGTACACATTCCACCATGGATTCAAAATTGACTTTCTGTGATGTATTGTAATCTAATGTGATTCCTTTAACTTTACATGAAGTGTGTATTTGACCATCTTTAACGTATTTGTAACCATAATTTTTTGGACCTAAACCTACATATTCAATAATTTTTGCATCTTGATGTTCATCTGTCCATTGACCTAACCTACTGTTTATAATTTGTGGATTCCAAAGTGTGGGGTTATGGATGTAAATGCAACTGTCTGTGCCAAAATATAATACTCGTCTACCCAAACGTCCTGTTACTTTATATAATTCCATTCATGCATAAGCTGTGACAAAAGATGCAACTGCGACATTAGCTGATTTGTGAGGTTCATAAACATCTGTAGATTTTGTGTAATTGACTAAAATACATTTATCATGATCAAACAATTCAACATTTTTAATAATGATGCTTTATCTTGTATCAGGTCAAAATATCTTGATGGGTCTTGTATGTATTCTGTTTTTGTTTTTAAATTGTTTTGTGCACTTTTCTCCCATAAACAGTTTAACATGGTTTTAGCAAATGATCTTTGTCCTGGATTTCTTTCAATATTTTCCAAATGTATGTTTTCAATTTGTGCATAGTCTTTCTTAAATGTGTCTTTGTCTGTTTCTGTTTTCACCCAATCTGGATATCCACTGGCTTCTTGTTTCATTTTTAAATATTTGTTCACATATTGTTTGTAAATTTGTGAAGACCATTCTTCCCAATGCCAAATCTGATAAGTGTCAAGTAATGTGTATCCCATCCCCAATGCTTTAAAAAGTTCGACAGATGTCCATGTACCTGTAATACTGTGTTGATCTGGTGTGTGTGCACATTTGTCTAATTCTTGTTCTGCACATGTATTGTAAAGTGTAAAAACCATTTTCTTGTTGCAATGAATTGGTAATACTTGCATGTGCAGAGATTGTGGTGGTAAAACTTTACATTTGGTAAGTCCCCTGTACTGTCTTATAGCATTCATGTTTATGTTTTCTTTTGTGAGTATATGTGGATGACCTACTAGATATTCTCTGTGTTTATTGGCATAAGGATAGAGTGAACAGATATCTATGTTCTTTATTTCATTGTCTGTATTTTGGTCTATTTTATGATGTAATTTAATGGCATTTGTTCTTCCCCCAAATAATGTTTCACGTAGTTTAATAGGATCCGTGTTTGGAAAAAATGAATTTAATGTTGATTTTACTTCAGGATTTGATTTGCAAAAATCATCAAGTTCATGTTCCCATGTTATTCTCATGTTATACCCTAATGATTCTAAATGGTGTATGCGTTCCTGTGTATTGTTGTAGAGAGTTTGGTAATTTACCAAATTGACTGGATTTTTCTCATGTCTGTTGTCTTTGTAACATGTTATGCAGCCATGCCACATACATCCATAAAATTCAAAGATTGTATTTGTGTCTTTGTGAAACCCATCAACATAATATTCCCCTATTTTAACCTCCCCACCATTAAGTGCATGTTGAATATATATGTTTTCTTCCTGTGCAAGTGTCTGTAAAAACCTAATGGCATTAATGGAGTATTTGACTTTAGCTTGGTAACCTATGTCTGAAATGATTGCCATTTTGTTTTCTGGAAGTGAATTTTTTCTCCAAGCTTTTGTACATGCATCGGCTAAGGTAAATGCTTCTCTCGAAGGATCTATGCCATCACTATCTATAAATCTTTGTCTGTTCCCCACACCCCCTACATAAGATATCTACATCTGATTTACAGTATAGTTCCATTTCTTTTTGAAAATCAAAACTGGCATTACTAGTATTTTTTTGTTTGTACCACTTGATAAAATCTTCCCTATCTGATGGAGACATTGAATCTGGCATATACAATGTTGAATCTAAATAAGGGCCAATATAATTTTGATAAGCTTGTGTGTTTGCCAAATGGGGGAAATAACCTTTTGCTAATTCTGTCAAGCCAAATGTTTTGGGAAATTGTGCCAATCTCATTGAAAGAAAATTTAAAGAATCTATAAGTCTAATACCACAAGCTGAAAGAATTTTGTCCCCATTCATAATTACACCAGGAGTTTTTGTACCAGTTTCAATGAGGTGTCTTAAAATAAATTGTCCATCAAAACCTCTTAAATTGTGAGCAATAGCTGTTGTCCCTTTATGTTCTTTACTGAAAAGCCAATCACAAAAATCTGATAATGTAGATTCCCCTTTAAAAATTGATTGCCGTTGTCCAAATTTGTCACATGAAATACATTCTTGATCTATAGATTTGCAAATACATTCCCCACATGCACGATGAGCAACACAGAAATTTGGGATATGAACTCTTGAGTCTTGTGTGGTTTCAAAATCAAAAAACACAAATGGAATGTTTGGTAATTTTTCATCCTCGGGTGAAGTGTATTTTGGAATGAAACATTGGTGATCAGAATTAACTACTTGTTGACAATATTTTCATTTTTTGAATCCTTCACAGATATGTTTTCATTTTGTTGGATATATTAGTGAATTGCACTTTTTACATTTTTGAACTAATTGACAAATTGTTTTTTCTTCTTTTCCCTTTCTAGTGATATGGTTATTATAGCATGATGGACTTCTAAATTGTCTATTACAACTGTAACAGGTGATGGGATGTTCGGGAATAAATTTGTTGGAGCATAGCAAACACAACCAAAAGGGCACATGTGATGTTCTCTCTGTTGGACCCCTTTACTGCAAAGTTCACAATAGTAGTGACATCCTAAAAACCCTGTAATTGTAGTGATGGTGTCAAAATTCTGGTCATGGTGGTAAATATGAATAACTTTACTATCAGTGGTGGTAACTGGAGGTTTGAATAAAAATTCACTTTTTGCATACTGAGGTTGAATTTTGATGACATACTCTGGGTAAAGCAGGTCTTGTATTTTATAATATTCTTCATATCCACAAGGAATATTATAATCAAGACCTGCTTTGTCCATCAATGCCTTAGCTTCCAACTCTTGTGTTGGTCTATCAGAACGTCTAATATTTTTCCATTTCTTTTGCCAAAGTTCAGAATTATCTCTATCAACATGACACTTTCCCACTACAATGGCCCATGCGAGACACATTGAATCATTAACATTTTTAATTTCAATAATACTTCTCTTGTTTCCAACCATTTTATGAACAGATGAAAATGAAATTGGTGCATGTCGCCCAGACCCTTGTGGTAGAGAAGTGTGAGTTATTTCTAAAGATAATTGCCCATCATGGATAGTAAAGTTATCATTTGATTGTACAATTTTTTCTATTTCATCTAATATGGTGTTACCAGTGATAGCCAAAGCCTTAGTAAATGGGATAAATATACCTATTTCTAATCCTGTGTGGTCAACTGATATTCTACACCACATTCTTCTTTAATATCATCTACCAAACTGTCAAATTCTTTTCCAAGGGTGTCAAATGGATTCTTTTGATTACATTGTTTGAAGGTTATTTTGCATACATGGGATTTGGAACAGAATTTTCTTGATGTTTTTTGTAGGAGTGGGTGAATGGTGTATAAGTCTCTTGCTGATTCTACTCTCTGCTTCTTGTTATCTACTTCACTCTCTGTCTCACTATATTCTTCAATGGCTCTCTTTATCTTTTTCTTCTATCGTCTTCTAGCTTTGAAAATATGTCTTGTCTTCTTGAAGTCAAAAAACCAAGTGTGAATCAACCTAAGATCCCCCCACCTTTTATACTTTTTTAATGTATGTTTAAATGTGCATTTAAATGTACATTTAATACCCACTGAATTATACTGTTAATAAATGTTTTTGAAAGTGACATTTGAAAAGTCAAAAAATGTAATCCATTCACTCTATGGGAAAATTCCTATGGTAAATATTTTATAGCTTTTATTTGTTAGTGTATCTTTCGGTCAACATTAAAATCACTAAAACACATTTAACAACTGCAATATAGTATCCAGAGAATATTGAGTGTAAGAGATAGCATAACTTTTTGTAACCAAATGAATGTATATTTAAACAATTGTGTGCAAATGCATGTTATGGAACATTTAAGTGTACAATTAAATGTACATTAAAAAACTATAAAAAGTGTGTGTGGGGGGGGGGGGGGGGGATCTTAGGATGTTTCACACTTGTTTTTTTTACTTCAAGAAGACAAGACATATTTTTGAAATGCTCCAAAAGTTAAAGATGGATAGAGTTACAGATCCAAGATTAGAAAAAGCAAGTGATGCTAAAAGTATTTACTATAAACCATCTAAATGGGGAGAAGTTAGAAGACTTGTGAATGAACTTCATAAATTGATATCAACACCTAAAGAGATGATTTGTTCCATTTGTCATCAGAAAGGACATTGGGCGAATACATGTTCAGACAAAGGGCCATGTTTTTATTGCAATGAGAGAGGACATTGGATTAATGAATGTGGATTGAGAAAGCTATCGAATAACTCTGTGTCTCAACCAAGATGGGGTTCACCAGCTGTTGATCAACGAGGACCAGTAAAAGTTTATCCATGGTCAGAATACATAAAGCATACAGAAGATAGATTACCGATTACAGGTTTCAACTTACAACTTGATGAAAAAGACATTGACAACCACACTTTACAGGGGATGAGAATGCTACCAATACCACCACCTCCCCATATAAACTTTACAAATAAGAAAGTTGACTTAGCAGAACCTGTGTTACCAGAGTTTGATGATAATGATGATACATTATTATATAATATAGATATACCAAAAGAAACAAAAATGGAAATTGATGATGAGTTAGAAGTATTATTTCCAGAGAAAGAGGAACCACCAAAGAAAGTTACAAGAAAACAAAAAGCTAAAGACAATAATTCTAAAATATGAAAACTTGCCAAGAAACATTGAAAACAGTTTTTGAAAGTGACATTTTCATAAAAGACATTTACAAATCTGTAAATATTTATGGAATAAAATTTTCGGATTTGAAAAAAGGTAATATTATTTTGTTGTTATTTAAACAGGGGAAACTTTTTTCCAACTCAAGATTTTTATTTTCTAAAAATAAAAAACATTTTTCATAACATTATTTTGCAAGCACAAAAAATATTTTTGTGTTTGTAAATGAATGTTATGAAAAAGTTTTTTTCATAACATTCATTTGCAAACACGAAAATATTTTTCTTATAAAATAAAAAAACTTGCAAGACAGAAAAATAATTTGCAAACAGAAAAAATACTTTTTGTATTTGTAAATGAATGTTATGAAAAAGTTTTTTCATAACATTCATTTACAAACACAAAAAATATTTTTCTTATAAAATAAAATACTTGCAAGACAGAAAAATAATTTGCAAACAGAAAAAATACTTTTTGTATTTGTAAATGAATGTTATGAAAAAGTTTGTTCATAACATTCATTTACAAACACAAAAAAATATTTTTCTTATAAAATAAAAAACTTGCAAGACAAAAAAATAATTTGCAAACAGAAAAATTTGTTTGTGTTTGTAAAATTAATGTTATGAAAAAAGTTTTTTTCATAACATTATTTTTACAAACACAAAAAAATATTTTTCTTATAAAATAAAAAACTTGCAAGACAGAAAAATAATTTGCAAACAGAATTTTTTTTTTTGTGTTTGTAAAATGAATGTTATGAAAAAAGTTTTTTTCATAACATTCATTTTACAAACACAAAAAAATATTTTTCTTATAAAATAAAAAACTTGCAAGACAGAAAAATATGCCATGACAGGGAAATCTAATGTAGGAGCTATGAGGTTAACCTCTTTTGAATTGAGTAATGAAATTACAATTGAACAAAAGTTCAATTCATTCCATTGTGGTAGCACTGAAATGTGCCACTCAAGTGTGTAAATGTGATATCTCTTTTTAAGAATATGGTGGCCCTTATAAGGGCCGTTTTTTACTAAACAAAAAATGTTTAGTTCACCAATTTTATTCCATTTCTCTATGCGGCTCTCTTGACATCCTTTTGATTAACGAGATGTTGTGATCTTCTTCCCCTAATTGTTTCATAATGATAGGTATCACTTATCAATTTTCGAACAAAACAGTGCAATGCTTCTTCAGCTTCATCAAATGACAATGATGATATATTATTCACCCCAGCTTTTCTTGCCAATCTTCGCAAATTACTCCTTGGAATAGTATTACGCTCCTCTCTCTCCGTCTTGACCTCTTGTGATGGAATCGTATTGCACTCCTCTCTCTCCTTCTTCAGTTCTCGTGACCCACATTCGCCTTCTAGTGATGGAATCTTTACCTCGATGGATAGCTCAACTCTCATGATTGATGATAAGAAGACAAATGATATTATGATATCTCCAGCAGTGTTTTTATAGACAATGCGAGGATCGAAAATGCACTGAGGAACCCTCACGCGACAATTCGATCGAATGCGGGAAAAAACTGTTGATAACAGACATTTACTATCACAGCCGTCCAATTTTTTTTAAATATTGCTAACTTTTGAGTGACTTGCACTACATCAAAACAAAAACAGCCCTTCTAAGGGCTACCCACACTATTAGAAAGAGTTATATCTTCCCATGTACACAATCAAGTCTTTGTTATAAAAAGACAAAAAACAGTTCCCTTATCCTCCAGTGAAAAAACTTATAAGCAAAAATGTACTATAGGATCTGACCATAAAGCATGATGCGGAGCCACTATAGACCCAAGATCTGCTTACTTATAGACCAAAGAACTTATAGACCCAAGATTTGTGAAACTTATAGACCCAAGATCTTATAGACCCAACATGTATGCACTGTGCCACCAGTGCATACATGTTGGGTCTATAAGTTCTTGGTCTATAAGTTTCACAAATATTGGGTCTATAAGTTCTTGGGTCTATAAGTTATTGGGTCTATAAGTAAGCAGATCTTGGGTCTATAGTGGCTCCCCTAACTACTAACAGGTGGAATCATAATACTGAGTTTCACCGAAAGTAGTCGCTCCGAAAGATAAAAACAAAGTGTGTTTTTGTGTCGATTTTAAAGTAGCTGTAAATAAGATGGGTACGATGGGGGGTTTATCCAGTACCTCGTAGTCAAGAAGTTATGAGTGGATTATCAGCGGTGGGGTACCTTTTTACAAAATTGGACTTATCAATATCATATTTACCACGTCTCCAGGATTACTTATTTACTGGGGTTTACTGACATTTTCGACAGCCAGAGTACCATCGAGTCTAACAGTTTTACGTGTGAAGCTGGGGTACCCGGACAGAATGACCGAGCAGCGGCGAGCAAATATCAGACTTTCCAAAGTACTAACTTCACACAAGCAGGGAACGCTCTGGTTGAAGACAAGTGCACCATCGACGCACAGTATGCCTTAGTACAGAGCGCCATCACCACCGCCCCCCCCCCCTAGGAATGTCCTTTAGATGAAGAATCTAAACAGGATACAAACATACATACATATAAAGGATTGTTCAGATTGAATAGAGTTCAGTTTGGGTATAACATTACTGGTCAAACTTTCCAAAAACATATTGAAAACCTGGGAAAACTGTATCCAGTTGTACATGATGACATATTTATTTCGGGTCCTAATGATCACATGCATTTATTACCTATGAACTGTTCAAAATGCATGATGATGAGGCATGGTTTATCAGGCAGGACTGTATATGCGTGGGGAGAAAAATAAGTGTTATTTTATGCAACCTAATGTCAGGTATTTACACCATATAATTAGTGAAATGGGGATCATTTCTGTAAAGGATATACACAGAACAACACACGCAAGTTAATGGGTTAATCAATATGGCACGAGTGCCAGCGCGGAAAGATAAAACGAGAGGCCGTAGGCCTCGAGTTTTATCCTTCCGCGATGGAACAAATGCCATATCGATTAAGACGTTCACACTCGTTTGTCGTTCTGTGTTTATTACACGCCTTCACGTCTAAAAAAACATTTATTAGAAGGTCACTCGGCAATTCATTTGAGAACTATCAATAAAAAGAACACATTTTATCGCCAACCAAATTTAGTTTAAACAATATTTATTTGAAACGAATATGTTACATGGTTACATCATATGGAACAAACACATGAAAAAACAAGAATGATTTGAATTAATTGTGTACAATGTAACAAATACAACAGGCGTAGACACGGATTGTAGTATGTGATTTGACAGTAAGCTATGAGCTTTTGGTAGTCGTCTCCCGTATAAATGATGAAATTACACTAATGGCAGGCTAGGGTCAACTTTGAGCATTATAAAATAGTGTTTAAACTAAATTATAGACATGGTATGTAAATAATATTAATTATATAATCTAAATAGGCAGTCGGGACATAGGACGCTTGTCGTGACCACATTTGCGAGGAGAACCTATGATACTATTTCAGTCCATCAGTTCCAATGTGTTCTACGTGCCTACTGGCACATAGAACACATTGGGACTCAGGGGACGATCTATAGCAAAAACTAGCGATTCAAATTGTAATTGCGTTGCACGATTTGTAGAAAATTCCAGTGAGATTTCGCTTCTATAAAATGGTCTGTCAACGATTTCCGTTCGGCACATGTGTGAGGAACGGATTTTTATTTTCCGCATGGCTGTAGATTAGGATTTCAAAAAATAGGAGGGTAATAAAAAGTAAAGGCTATAGAATATCTCATGCTACAAAACATTTAACTTTTAAAGTTCTCTTTAGGTTCTGATTGGTCCCTGGCTTATTTCTTTTCAATCACTGAATTTGTTCATTACGCGGACGGATTCGGCAGATTCGTTAATTGAAAAGTTAAAAACAGTAATACAGATGAATGGAGTATGCTGAAGTGATATTAGGAGACAATCCCAGGAAGATTGATCGTGACTATTGTTAAAATAATTTAAATTTAAAAGAATTGTCTTGGCCTTTTGTTTCCGATGAGGATGTTCCTAAATGGATAAATATGGACAGAGCATTGGCAAAGTAAGGCAGTACATTATTTTTGGATGCCCCCGCAATGTTGATGGAACAATTCTTCAGTATTTGTACAGGAACAATCAATTACGTGTACCAAATAATTTCAAAATATTGCCAAAATACCCTATAAAGTAGTGATTAACCGATAAAGAATTGCGACCGTCATCTGCTTGCCGATTAGTTGAGCACACAATCTGCCGGTTGTGAGTGCCGATGTCAGATAGAAACAACCAAAAGGAGTAGTATGTTTAAGAATGCATAGGACAGGGTTAATTTTACAGTACAGTCAGGTTGATGGGTTTGGTGACCTCAGGAGTATGTCGGTGTGTGTATTAAAATAAAAATACGACATCAGTGGAAACAAGTTAACAGCGCAGCGTCTTTCATCATCGTCGACTCATCATTGAGTCATCAAACAGCACGTGGGATGTGTGTCATGAGCAGCAATCAAGGGAAAGATCAGACCAATCAATGAGATTAGGCCAATCTTGAATCCTGCCAATCATTGTGGCAACTTATTTAAGTTTGCTACTGCTTGTATGAGATTGAAAATTAAACGTAAATCAGATGCGATTGCCGAACATCGGTTAATTACTACTATAAGGTACCATTGTGTCCATGGGAGTTCCTCAGAAGACCATGATCCATGTGAAACGAACGCGATACAATTCCAAAAAGGTTGCAGAAGGTTTTTGCTAATATTGGATGCATATCGTCGCCCGAGTGCTAGAATGTCCTATGTCCCATAGGGGAGATAATATACCGTCCCATGGGGGACATAGGACATTCTAGAGCTCAGGCGACGATATGGCAAATTAATGGATGTTTACATATACATGAATAGAGTGTAAATCTGAGTCAATCATCAAGAAACTGCGTCATGTATTTGCCACAAATGGGCTAACTCCAACATCTGTTTCCGAAAATACATCATGTTTTACCAGTTCTGATAGTTAATCTTTTATTGAGGAAATATCATGTTAACCACGTATACATATCTTCATTTCATCCAGCTTCAAACAGTTTAGCACAGCGGGCTTTCCAGTCAATAAAATGAGGTCTAAGGAAACATACTATCGGCTTATTTGGTACAAGAGTGTCTGGGATATTGTTTAATTATATGTGAACACCATATTTGGTAACCGTTATACTTTCTTGTTTTAAACATGGTCATCTAAACAAATTAGGCATAAATTATATTATAAACAACATACACAGTTTAGGGAATTTGATTTGGGCGAGAATGTTTTTCTTAGGAATTTTGCATCAGACTAAAATGGTTAGTGTGGGATTGTAAAAATTAAAATTGGTAATGTTACGTACGATGGTGATTTGAGTGACACTGCAGGTCGAATTGTTAGAAAACACGCGAATGTAATGCGTAAGTGTGATTTTAATGATTAGGTAATCCGAGAAAATTATTGGGATGGATCATACTTGGAGTTTAATAACCCCCGAAAAGGTCATATGTCGCTTAACCTGTTAAGGATTGAGTACCCGTCTCGAAAGACACTGTCTTGTCAGTCTAATGAGACAGAAGTATATTGATTTGATCCACCATCATTGTAGCATGATGACTGTTTGGAGACATTTACTTTTGTGCATCAGAGCGGGAAACACACATGTAATAATAATAATATAATAATAACCCTTTGGCCGGCCGCTGATTTGTCGCGGTTCTATGACGAGAAGGCCTTGGTTACCCCTATGATCCCAACTGCCTCCCTATTCCCGCGCTTCTTCTCTCCTCCCAACACTCGCAGACGAACTGCTTGATGACATCCCTTGCCCCATTCTTCCCAATCTCTCCGATTAGCATATTAACCCTCTCCTTTGAGTCACTCACTAACCACATGTCCTTCATTCTCCCATCCCACTTCCCCATTAGACTCAGAGTGAATATTATTATTTCAGATTGGTATTTTGGCATCTTAGAAGAAAATGTGCCAGGGTCTCCACCACTCCCAAATTACACATCTGGCACTTCTTTTCAATGTTTTTCCCAATTTTTCCACCCAGCTCCAGGGACCGCGACCTCAGCTTGAACAACAGTGCCCCCCCCCCCCCCACCCACCCCCCTCCCCAAAGGTGACATCAAGGTACTCTTCAAAACCAGGCTTCTCTTTCTCACACAAGCCAGCCAAAAAACTTTTTGATTTGACCCCTCTCGCCAATTAAGATTACCATCCTCCATGACACTTTCTCTGACGATTTTTGTATCCTGGTGTGCCCTTACTTCTAGGTACGAGATCTCCAATGAGAAGTTCTCTATTAGCTCCCTCACTTGGACAATCCACCATGTCTTGATATTTGAGTTGAAAATACCCTGGAACATTACTTTACACCATCGGGTGTCAGGGAGATTTACCAAATAATTAAGATAGCCGAGTTTCAATAAGATCCTCCCCACCCCCCCCCCCACCCCCCGCACGCTCACCCCTGATTGCTCCCAGTGCCGCGGCATTACTCGATCCCGTTATCGATCTTCCAGTATCGTTCCGAATGGTTTCCAAGCTCTTTACAGCCGTTTGGTTCAGGGGTACCACATACGTACCATATATTATACTAGGCAGACCCACCATTTCCCAAATGGTTTTCCTCAAACTCTTTCTCCCTATAAGTTTCATTTGGTTAAGGATTCGCCACCCCTTTAGAATCAGTTTATTTGTGTGGTTTCGGTAGATGTCTCTTCCTGTGATGTTTATATTTACCCCCAGCTACTCGTAGTCACCTGTCTCTCATACACTAAGAAGTTTGCTGCTACCTTCCACCACGCCCAAATTACACATCTGGCACTTCTTTTCAATGTTTTTTTTTTCCAATTTTTCCACCCAGCTCCAGGGACCGCGACCTCAGCGCTTGAACAACAGTGACCCCCCCCCCCCCCCCCCCCACCACCACCCCCCCCTCCCACCCAAAGGTGACATCAAGGTACTCTTCAAAACCAGGCTTCTCTTTCTCACACAGGCCACCCAAAAACCTCTTTGATTTTACCCCTCTCGCCAATTAAGATTACCATCCTCCATGACCCTTTCTCTGACGATTTTTTTTATCCTGGTGTGCCCTTACTTCTAGGTTCGAAATCTCCAATGAGAAGTTCTCTATTAGCTCCCTCACTTGGACCATCCACCCTGTCTTGATATTTGAGTTGAAAATACCCTGGAACATTACTTTACACCATCGGGTGTCAGGGAGATTTACCAAATAATTAAGATAGCCGAGTTTCAATAAGATCCCCCCCCCCCCCCCCCACGCTCACCCCTGATTGCCTCTAGTGCCCCGGCATTACTCGATCCCGTTATCGATCTTCCTGTATCGTTCTGAATGGTTTCCAAGCTCTTTATAGCCGTTTGGTTCAGGGGTACCACATACGTACCATATGTTATACTAGGCAGACCCACCATTTCCCAAATGGTTTTCCTCAAACTCTTTATCCCTATAAGTTTCATTTGGTTAAGGATTCGCCACCCCTTCAGATGTCTCTTCCTGCGATGTTTATATTTACCCCCAGATACTCGTAGTCACCTGTCTCTCATACACTAAGAGGTTTGCTGCTACGTTCCGGAATACAAAATTCCCCCACTGTCCACCTTCGAGTAGAGTCCACTTTACGGCCCACGGGTATAACTTTACTTTTGCTTTCATTTAGTTCGAGTCTCCATTTGTTCCCATATTTCCCAACAATTCCCAGCATTTTAGCTAGCCCCTCTTCGCTTTCTGACACCAGCACCATATCGTCTGCAAAAATAGCCCTGGGATCTTTAAGTCCCCAACTGCTAACTCTTCGTCGCTACGCAGGAGTTCATCTCCTAAACCTTTGATGTACAATGCAAAAAAAAAATGGCGAATGGATACACCCCTGTTTTAGGCCTGTCTCCAGAGGCATCCGTTTTGATGTTATGTTACCCAGGCTAAGTTCAATCTGTACACCTTTATGTTTTCAGAATCCTAACTTACTCGCCTCCCAAACCCAGAGCCCCAGCTTTCGCCACATACCCACCCTCCACCCTCCATACTCCATCGTATGCCTTTTTAACATCCAAAAAGGCCACAAACATCTTTTTCTTTTTTGCTTTTTGCTGTTGAGGTTTGAGTACCCGTCTCCAAAGACACTTGTCAGTCTAATGAGACAGAGGTATATTGATCTGATCCACCATCATTATAGCATGATGACTGTTTGGAGACATTTACTTCTGCGCATCAGAGTTGAAAACACGCATGTAATGAAATTAGCTTGAGGCGTTCTACAAGGGTTAGGAAGAAACCAAATAAATTGGATTAAATACACATATCTTTAATACTTGAACAGTGAAGCACTTGTTGAAGTAAGAGATAGAATGTTATGTATTTTAATGAACCGCCATTTGATTATTCCGTATTTTGTTTTTTTTTTTGTTTTTTTTTTTTTGGGGGGGGGGGGGTGGTTCTCGTTTTTGCGCACACTGGTTTCCAGCAGCGTGTTGAAAAATGATTCAATATGGCATATATAACGTTGCTGGTTGGATTGTTTTTCACGGGCCATATGGCCATCAAGTGTTTTATTAAACTCCTGTTCTATGAAATCCCAATCTACAGCAACACTAAACAATGCGGAAAATGAAAATCTGTTCCACACATATGTTCGGAAAGGAAATCGTTGACGGACTATTTTTTAAATAGAAGCGAAATTTCACTGGAATTTTCTACAAATCGTGTAATTCAATTACAATTTGAATCGCTAGCGATAGCTGAAAATCGTCCCCTGAGTACCAATGTACCAATGAGAGGAGGCACGTAGAAGAGATTGGACCTCAGGGGATGCAATGGTAACATGTGTAACCCTCGCAAATTTGGTTGGCGATAAAAAATGAGTTCTTTGTGTAGATAGTTGTCAAATGAATTGCTGAGTGTCCGTCTAATAATTGTTTCTATAGACGTGAAGGTGTGTATATTTATTTATTTATTGGTGCTTTACGCCACATCAGCAGCTTAGGCTATATAGTGGCGATGAAAGTGTATATTTCAAAAAGACCATTGATTAAAATATGAAGCAAATGGAATAAGAGGTTTAAAAATGTTGAGTGTGAAACATAATGAGAAAGTGAGACAAGTAGTACAAAAAATACTGTGCAAATGAACCTGTGAAATAAATAAAATTTATGAAAAAGGTAGATTACTTTCAAGAATGAGATGACTTTTTGCGGGCTCGTGAGATAAAATAAATCTCTCAAAGATCTGACTGTAAAATACTGCCCTCAAACATGATTAAAATCAGTACAATTCAAAAGAATGTGTTCCACTGACAACACCTGCTGGCAGGAAACACATTCTGGTCGCAAATTACCCTCTGACAAAAAGGAATGTGTAAGTCGTGTATGACCAATATGACACCGCGTCAAAACTGCAAGATCCTTTCTACAACGGTTACTACACGGACAGTGATCTGAAATAGTCGGTCGAAATCGATGAAGCTTGTTATTTGTCGCCCCATCCCATTCCGCCTGCCACATAGATTTGATGTAACAACTAATATGAGGCTTAAAATCACAGAAAGGGATCTTAAAATCAGTGAGAGGCTTGGATAAAGCCTGTTTTGCTGCACTCTCTGTCCTGGTGAAGATGTGTAATAAACACAGAACGACACACGCATGTGAATGGGTTAATCGACATGGAACTTGTGTCATCGTGGAATATAAGTTACAGGGCGTTTAGCTGACAGATACAGTGTCATATACGGCCCAGAGAAAAGTGAGGCGAAGCCGAACCTAGTATTGTTTTCTCTGAGCCGTTTATGACACTGTATCTGCCAACTAAACGCCCTGTAACCTATTTATTATGCACGACATGCTAAAATGTCATTGGGGAAGTTAACTCAACGAATAGTTAAATGATGCGCACTTCTCGAAAAAGGTAAACAAAGCAGACGATGTTTACATACGCAACAAGGGGAGAAATTTTGTTTCCGCATTCTAATAAATCACTCGTGATTTGTTCTATAACCGCCAATGTTTTGGGCTTGTTTGGGATTTTATTAGAACAGTTTCATTTAACCGAATGCAATGTTTATACGACGTGGCTATTTTATATGGTGGGTCTTCTGTACGACTGCGTTGCAGCATGTACGTACATGTAAAAGCTGAGGCGCGTGGATATAATGATAAAACAAAATGGCTGGCGGGCACCTAACATTAAATTAATATTGGGTGCTTTTCAGCCATCTTGAACCTAATATTGCCGAGTCTATGTCTCTTAGTAACTTCATTTGATTGGATAAACAAATTTACTAGCATAATAAGGATAAAACTCGAGGCCTTATTTTATTTTACCATATATACACAAGAGGGAATGGGTTAATCGATATGGCACGAGTGCCATATCGATTAACCCATTCCCTCATGTGTATATATGGTAAAATAAAATAATTGTTGGTACCTAATCAAAACAGAAGGTATCGTCTATGAATTGGTAATAGCTGTTATGTCGTTATTCTCCAACAAAGCCATAACGAAACAAAGTTTCCATCATTATGACAAACGCAATGTCTTAAAGTACTTATCATAATTGTTGATTTTTTAATCAGAGGACATTTTTAAAACATGAGGCAATAAAAAAAATATATAGTGTGCCAAAACGGTTTCCCCATTCGTTGAAATTAATGCTCATGAGGATATTGTGTTAAAGAATTAATCTGACTCGTGTGATAAAAAATTATATTGGCACAACGTTAGATCGTTGGTCAGGTACAACCCTTCTGTATCCACCTGGAAATTCTTGGAATAATGTTTTAGTTTTTTTTTTTTTACGATAGTCTCAACTTTTCAAAAGCCATGCCGTGCTTCTCTCAAACGAGGCTAAAGTGGCGCATCGACTTTTCAAAAGCCATAACATGCCTCTCTCAAACGCTACTGAAGTGGCGTAGTCATGTGAGAAGATCACGATGCCCTATTTCATCTTGCCGACCCGGCCTCCTCAACTGGACTGAATATTACAACCAAGATTTATTGACTGTTGTAATAAACTGTATATAACATGAACATAATAAACAAATTATTACAACAGTCAATCAATATGGGCTTTCCTATACCGCATCATTGCCATTATTGATGGGATCTGATCAGCCAGATCAAACAAGGCGTCTATGGTGTATTTCGTGTTCTGGCTGATCGGATCTTATCAACACAACGGAATATGAAAACTCAGATAATATGTATATACACATTAACATAACAAGCATTTTTTGCAACAGTCAATCAACCTGAGCTATCGTATGCAGTCACATTATCATGATTGACGGGGCGAGATCAGCCAGATCAAACGAGATGCCCACAACGTTCCAAACATCTGGCTGATCTAGTCTCATCAACTCGACGGAATATGAGAACCCAGATTGATTGACTGCTGTAATAATCCGCACATAGAGGATATGAAATGAGTGTATATCTCATATGATATTTCTGAAACGAGTCTAAGAATTTTCCGTTTGGACGAGCCTCTGGCGAGCCCCAAATAGAAATGTTGGACGAGTTTCATAAATATCATATGTGAAAAACACTTATTTCATATTATATTTATCACATGACACACATATGTACAAATTAACGACTTAGTATGACTTTTAACCCTTTACCTGACGTGTGTTGCAGACGAAACTTGAAAAAAAGATCCTCATATAACTAAAAGATTTTTATTTTTTGCTTCCAAAACATAGGTTATGACCCCTTATTGGAACGTGCTCAACGCGCTCGTTCTAATGAGGGGTCATAACCTATGTTTTGAAGCAAAAAATAAAAAAAACAAATTGTGTATAGCACTGGCCGGTTTTGGTCGTTATATTAGATAAAGGGTTAATGCAATATAACCCAACGCGCGTTGATCTCGTTTCAATGAGGCGTCATAACCTATGTTTGGAAGCAAAAAATAAAACAAATTTGTATATAGCACTGGCCGGTTTTGGTCGTTATGTTAGGTAAAGGGTTAATGCAATAAAACCTAACCTAAATAGGACAGATAACGTAAAGTCTCCCTACTCAAATTATGCAAATGTGACCCAGTTGTATTTTGTTCAGCCAATCAAACTGTCCATATTTGAAATTGACCAATAAAATCTTTCAACCCCAATTATGCAAATTATGAAAATATGGCCCAGTTGTATTTTGTTCAACCAATCAAACTGTCTAGTTTTGAAACTGACCAATGAAATCGACGGAAGGCTTTATTTATCACTGATTAATATGAAAGCAAAATATCAAATGTTTTAAAATGAACAAAACGGACGAGTCATATGATAAAGATCGTTATTCGTTATTAATCTTTAGTTACAAAAAAACTGAACGGAGTTTTCTTATTATCCCCGCATTTTTTTAAAAAAGCGGGACATTGCGGTGATCTCTGTCCGTTCCTTCTGTCCCGTCCCTTCCATCCCGTCCCGTTTGTCCCGTACGTCTCGACAACCCGTCTGTCCCGCCCGTTCTTCAGAACTTCATATCACTAAGATGTGTAATTCGAAACATTTAAACTTTGCTGAGGTCTTCGGGTAGCATCTGCAGATGTGCATATAGTTTTCGGAATTTTGATTTGGCCACAAGTGGTTCCAATGCACCCACTCTCATGTTATTGTTAGAAAATCGGTTTTCACTGAAAGGCTACTAGGGCATTTAATTCGAAATATTTAAACTATGCTAAAGGGTCCTGGTAGCATATGTAGATATCCATAAAGGTTTTGCAATTTTAATTTGGCCCCATGTGGTTCCAGTGGAACCACTTTTATTGTTAGAAAATCATTTTCCGGTGGAAGGCTCCTAGGGGATTTAATTCGAAACGTTGAACGTGTGTTCATATGTTCCGAACTAAAAATAGTCTGTAGATGTGCATAAAGGTTTCACATTTTTGAAAAGGCACAATGCGGCACCAGTAGCGACACATTTTTCATTGGAGAATCAGTTTCCTGAGAAAGACTCATATAGGGTCTAATTGAAAGCATTGAAATTGTGTTCATATGTTCAGGTAGGGTCTCTGGTATTTCAGCTTTTATATAATACATTTTCATTTCTGTCTGTATCAAGCATTAACCAATAACGAAGAATGCAAGTGCGGGGATATACTATAGCGTGCTTTGCACACAAATGACACCATTTAGTTTTAGTTTTCAAAAAATGAAAACAGGTTTGCATTGAATGGTAATTTGTTCACTGGGTTTGTGTCTTCTCACACTGAAGCTCTTACCAGTTTGCAGTTTTAACCCTTTACCCAACGCAGACGAAATTAAAAATTTATTATTTTAAATATCATGTTTTTAAATTTTTCAAAAAAATTCAACAAAACCATATCATGTGACCCCTCGTTGAAACGAGCTCGACGAGCTCGTTCCAACGAAGGGTCACATGATATGGTTTTGTTGAAATTTTTTAAAAAATAATATTTTTTCAACTGCTGAATTTGCATATTACGCGGGCGGATGCGGGCGATTCGTTAGGTAAAGTACTAACTTCCGGTTCAATTTAAAATATCAGAACCATCACGATAACACCCCTTAAACAACAGGGAGTCATAACTGACAAACTTCCTAGTTATTGTTTCAAGAATAAAAAAGAAAAGAAAATTGCATTATATTTGTGAGAAACCTCATCCATTTAAAGTGGTAACAATTATTTAAACTGACTATGTTTGGACATGGCGAAGAACATGCTACACGGAAATATGACCAAACGTTTCTGGAAGCTCGAACGGCAGACGACACTTGCAATCAAAATTCTTGAACAACTATTATTTTTTTTCATTTTTGTGTCGAAAACATAGCTTATGACCCCTCATTGGAATGAGTTTAACGAACTCGTTCCAATGTGGAGTCAAAAGCTATGTTTTTGACGCAAAAAAATGACACGATAATAAAAATTGAATGGAGATTTTTGTGAATAGAGCTGGTCGATTTTGGCCATTACGTTTGTTAAAGGATTAAACTTGTGTTAGATATCAGTGAAGAAGGGCCAAACTTATGGACATTAATTTCTGGGAATGGGATGGGTTTGCGCTACTCATTATGCATTGCACGGAGTGGATCATGAGGTATAGCAACTTCAGACACCAGGATATGTCAAACCCGCAATCATCAAATCCCCAGTGGGTGTAGGATTTTCCCTAGTTTGCTCTTATTCTCTGTATACTAATTTTACCTTTAACCAAAGATTAAACGTCTTTAAATGTCAGATTCTTGGATCTATTCACAAATACTACAATTCCTTTTTGGGCGACATGTGTGCGATAATTATGTGATAAATTGTGAATAACGAGTTCCAGCTTGTAGAGAAATTTACGAAACAGTTCAAAAAATTAGGTCTGTACCAACAAGAGGGCTGGAAGCCGGGGGAAGGATGAAACTGCCCAATTTTCCTGAGGTTAGGGGGCAAGGGGCAGCGTGTGCCACTTTTTCGCCAGAGGTGCACCAGTGGAAAAGACTTTACTTCCCGAGAACTCAAAGTGAGGAACTCTCGGGTATTCGTTTCTAACGTATTTTACGTGTGCCATAGCCCTTGGGGATGTATATCGGTTATATAGACCGGGTTTGGTCGATAATCACAAACAATGAAGCTATACAACCGAAGGACGAATTTCTAAAGCCTTATAATATCATGACAACTGGCACCCAGTTCATTTAATGGGACGATATGTAAATATAGCTTACCTTCTACAAATATTTGGGAATTTCATTGGTTCAAAGACGCCCACATACAGACTGCATACAAAACCATGTACTGCCTTCAACATCAATATACGCTGACAGCTATGGGTAATCTCCCCTTTGTTCATTGATTATTTAAAATGGCGGCAGCCGATAAACGCTTCAAGTTGAAAGATTGGGTGTTGGAAGCCCATATTTGGTATGAAGTGCAGGTTAGGCAACTTAAAAGGCTTCATATTTTGTGGATGTGTGTCATGTTACCTTCGAAATGAAATTGTTTGGTATGTATGAATTTGCCTTGTTACAATTTATGGGAGAGTGCCTACCGGCACTCTCCCATAAATTGTAACAAGGCAAAGACTCGTGAACACATTGTGAGAATTCTGTCATTTAATTTTGATCGCTGCTGTTATTAGTTCTGTGCATCGATGCAGCAGTCGGTAAGATATATTCGTTACACAGTTTATTGGTGGCCTAATATGGTATATATGGTGTCAATTAATTCCATATTGGACTCGAGCTTCGCAAAATTAATTTAATTCACATGTAAATTTTACTGCAAACGTGAGGTGAGTGGAAAAGTACGTTTTATCCCTTGATTGAAAAACAAGATGCATAAAGGGATTGAAGAAAGCAGCACTTCCTTTGAGGCCTTGAATAAAGTCGTCAAAAAGGATACGTCCTTAGATTGAGCATCCCCTCCTGAAAATTCACAACGACTTTTCTGGTGGCAAGAAAAATATTCACTCCACATGTGACTGAGTTGCTATCAATTCCTCCTGGGCATCCCTACCCCTCAATTTCTCCACTCATCAGTCTTCCTGTTTATTTGTTCTCCTTTCGCTAACAACACATCGGAAGTTAAAATTATTCGAACCTATTGCAGGGTGAAACTGTAAATTATTATTTATGAAATAACTGTTGTTTTCCATCGGTTTATGCGATATAAACCGAAAATTTTCAGCACAAGGTTCATAACTCGCGTAGCGAGTTATGATTAAGCTTGTGCTGAAAATGTTCGGTTTATATCGCATAAACCTAAGGGAAACAACAGTTATTTCTTATAATTTAGCTGAAAATCGTCCCATGTGTACCAATGTGCTCTATATGAGAGTAGGCACATAGAAGAGATTGGACCTCAGGGGATGCAATGGTAACATGTGTTCCCCTCGCAAATTTGGTTGGCGATAAAAAATGAGTTCTTTGTGTAGATAGTTGTCAAATGAATTGCTGAGTGTCCGTCTAATAATTGTTTCTATAGACGTGAAGGTGTGTATATTTATTTATTTATTGGTGCTTTACGCCACATCAGCAGCTTAGGCTATATCGTGGCGATGAAAGTGTATATTTCAAAAAGACCATTGATTAAAATATGAAGCAAATGGAATAAGAGGTTTAAAAATGTTGAGTGTGAAACATAATGAGAAAGTGAGACAAGTAGTACAAAAAATACTGTGAAATAAATAAAATTTATTAAAAAGGCAGATTACTTTCAAGAATGAGATGACTTTTTGCGGGCTCGTGAGATAAAATAAATCTCTCAAAGATCTGACTGTAAAATACTGCCCTCAAACATGATTAAAATCAGTACAATTCAAAAGAATGTGTTCCACTGACAACACCTGCTGGCAGGAAACACATTCTGGTCGCAAATTACCCTCTGACAAAAAGGAATGTGTAAGTCGTGTATGACCAATATGACACCGCGTCAAAACTGCAAGATCCTTTCTACAACGGTTACTACACGGGCAGTGATCAGAAATAGTTGGTCGCAAGCGATGAAGCTTGTTATTTGTCGCCCCATCCCATTCCGCCTGCCACATAGATTTGATGTAACAACTAATATGAGGCTTAAAATCACAGAAAGGGATCTTAAAATCAGTGAGAGGCTTGGATAAAGCCTGTTTTGCTGCACTCTCTGCCCTGGTGAAGGTGTGTAATAAACACAGAACGACACACGCATGTGAATGGGTTAATCGACATGGAACTTGTGTCATCGTGGTATATAAGTTACAGGGCGTTTAGTTGACAGATACAGTGTCATATACTGCCCAGAGAAAAGTGAGGCGAAGCCGAACCTAGTATTGTTTTCTCTGGGCCGTTTATGACACTGTATCTGCCAACTAAACTCCCTGTAACGTATTTATTATGCATGGCATGCTAAAATGTCAGTGGGGAAGTTAACTCAACGAATAGTTAAATGATGCGCACTTCTCGAAAAAGGTAAACAAAGCAGACGATGTTTACATACGCAACTAGGGGAGTAATTTTGCTTCCGCATTCTAATAAATCACTCGTGACTTGTTCTATAAACGCCAATGTTTTGGGCTTGTTTGGGATTTTATTAGAACAGTTTCATTTAACCGAATGCAATGTTTATAAGACGTGCCTATTTTATATGGTGGGTATTCTGTACGATTGCGTTGCAGCATGTACGTACATGTAAAAGCTGAGGCGCGTGGATATAATGATAAAACAAAATGGCTGATGAGCACCTAATATTAAATTAATATTGGGTGCTTTACAGCCATCTTGAACCCAATATTGCGGAGTCTATGTCTCTTAGTAACTTCATTTGATTGGATAAACAAATTTACTAGCATAATAAGGATAAAACTCGAGGCCTTATTTTATTTTACCATATATACACAAGAGGGAATGGGTTAATCGATATGGCACGAGTGCCAGCGCGGAAGGATAAAACTCGAGGCCTACGGCCTCTCGTGTTATCCTTCCGCGCTGGCACTCGTGCCATATCGACTAACCCATTCCCTCATGTGTATATATGGTAAAATAAAATAATTGTTGGTACCTAATCAAAACAGAAGGTATCGTCTATGAATTGGTAATAGCTGTTATGTCGTTATTCTCCAACAAAGCCATAATGGAACAAAGTTTCCATCATTGTCACAAACGCAATGTTTTAAAGTACTTATCATAATTGTTGATTTTTTAATCAGAGGACATTTTTGAAACGTGAGGCAATAAAAAGAATATATAGTGTGCCAAAACGGTTTCCCCATTCGTTGAAATTAATGCTCATGAGGATATTGTGCTAAAGAATTAATCTGACTCGTGTGATAAAAAATTATATTGGCACAACGTTAGATCGTTGGTCAGGTACAACCCTTCTGTATCCACCTGGAAATTCTTGGAATAATGTTTTATTTTTTTTTTTTTACGATAGTCTCAACTTTTCAAAAGCCATGCCGTGCTTCTCTCAAACGAGGCTAAAGTGGCGCATCAACTTTTCAAGAGCCATAACGTGCCTCTTTCAAACGCAACTGAAGTGGCGTAGTCATGTGAGAAGATCACGATGCCCTATTTCCCTATTTCATCTTGCCGACCCGGCCTCCTCAACTGGACTGAATATTACAACCCAGATTTATTGACTGTTGTAATAAACTGTATATAACATGAACATACTAAACAAATTATTACAACAGTCAATCAATATGGGCTTTCCTATACCGCATCATAGCCATAATTGATGGGATCTGATCAGCCAGATCAAACAAGGCGTCTATGGTTAATTTCGTGTTCTGGCTGATCGGATCTTATCAACACAACGGAATATGAAAACTCAGATAATATGTATATACACATTAACATAACAAGCATTTTTTGCAACAGTCAATCAACCTGAGCTATCGTATGCAGACACATTATCATGATTGACGGGGCGAGAGCAGCCAGATCAAACGAGATGCCCACAACGTTCTAAACATCTGGCTGATCTAGTCTCGTCAACTCGACGGAATATGAGAACCCAGATTGATTGACTGCTGTAATAATCCGCACATAGAGGATATGAAATGAGTGTATTTCTCATATGATATTTCTGAAACGAGTCTAAGAATTTTCCGTTTGGACGAGCCTCTGGCGAGCCCCAAATAGAAATGTTGGACGAGTTTCATAAATATCATATGAGAAAAACACTTATTTCATATTCTATTTATCACATGACACACATATGTACAAATTAACGACTTAGTATGACTTTTAACCCTTTACCTGACGTGTGTTGCAGACGAAACTTGAAAAAAACATCCTCATATAACTAAAAGATTTTTATTTTTTGCTTCCAAAACATAGGTTATGACCCCTCATTGAAACGTGCTCAACGCGCTCGTTCTCTTGAGGGGTCATAACCTATGTTTGGAAGCAAAAAATAAAAAAAAAATTGTGTATAGCACTGGCCGGTTTTGGTCGTTATATTAGATAAAGGGTTAATGCAATATAACCCAACGCGCGTTGATCTCGTTTCAATGAGGCGTCATAACCTATGTTTGGAAGCAAAAAATAAAACAAATTTGTGTATAGCACTTGCCGGTTTTGGTCGTTATGTTAGGTAAAGGGTTAATGCAATAAAACCTAACCTAAATAGGACAAATAACGTAAAGTCTCCCTACTCAAATTATGCAAATGTGACCCAGTTGTATTTTGTTCAGCCAATCAAACTGTCCATATTTGAAACTGACCAATAAAATCTTTCAACCCCAATTATGCAAATTATGAAAATATGGCCCAGTTGTATTTTGTTCAACCAATCAAACTGTCTAGTTTTGAAACTGACCAACGAAATCGACGGAAGGCTTTATTTATCACTGATTAATATGAAAGCAAAATATCAAATGTTTTAAAATAAACAAAACGGACGAGTCATATAATAAAGATCGTTATTCGTTATTAATCTTTAGTTACAAAAAAAACTGAACAGAGTTTACTTATTATCCCCGCATTTTTTTTTAAAAAGCGGGACATTGCGGTGATCTCCGTCCGTTCCTTCAGTCCCGTCCCTTCCATCCCGTCCCGTTTGTCCCGTACGTCTCGACAACCCGTCTGTCCCGCCCGTTCTTCAGAACTTCATTTCACTAAGATGTGTAATTCGAAACATTTAAACTTTGCTGAGGTCTTCGGGTAGCATCTGTAGATGTGCATAAAGTTTTCGGAATTTTGATTTGGCCCCAAGTGGTTCCAATGCACCCACTCTCATTGTTATTGTTAGAAAATCGGTTTTCTCTGAAAGGCTACTAGGGCATTTAATTCGAAATATTTAAACTATGCTAAAGGGTTCTGGTAGCATATGTAGATGTCCATAAAGGTTTTGGAATTTTAATTTGGCCCCATGTGGTTCCAGTGGAACCACTTTTATTGTTAGAAAATCATTTTTCGGTGGAAGGCTTCTTGGAGATTTAATTCAAAACGTTGAACGTGTGTTCATATGTTCCGAACTAAAAATAGTCTGTAGATGTGCATAAAGGTTTCACATTTTTGAAAAGGCACAATGCGGCACCAGTAGCAACACATTTTTCATTGGAGAATCTGTTTCCCGAGAAAGACTCATATAGGGTTTAATTGAAAGCATTGAAATTGTGTTCATGTGTTCAGGTAGGGTCTCTGGTATTTCAGATTTTATATAATACATTTTCATTTCTGTCTGTATCAAGCATTAACCAATAATGAAGAATGCAAGTGCGGGGATATACTATAGCGTGCTTTGCACACAAATGACACCATTTAGTTTTAGTTTTCAAAAAATGAAAACAGGTTTGCATTGAATGGTAATTTGTTCACTGGGTTTGTGTCTTCTCACACTGAAGCTCTTACCAGTTTGCAGTTTTAACCCTTTACCCAACGCAGACGAAATCAAAAATGTATTATTTTAAATATCATGTTTTTAAATTTTTCAAAAAATTTCAATAAAACCATATCATGTGACCCCTCGTTGGAACGAGCTCGACGAGCTCGTTCCAACGAGGGGTCACATGATATGGTTTTGTTGAAATTTTATAAAAAATAATATTTTTTCAACTGCTGAATTTGCATATTACGCGGGCGGATGCGGGCGATTCGTTAGGTAAAGGGTTAAAGTACTAACTTCCGGTTCAATTTAAAATATCAGAACCATCACGAACCAACACCCCTTAAACAACAGGGAGTCATAACTGACAAACTTCCTAGTTATTGTTTCAAGCATAAAAAAAGAAAAGAAAATTGCATTATATTTGTGAGAAACCTCATCCATTTAAAGTGGTAACAATTATTTAAACTGACTGTGTTTGGACATGGCGAAGAACACGCTACACGGAAATATGACCAAACGTTTCTGGAAGCTCGAAAGGCGGACGACACTTACAATCAAAATTCTTGAACAACTATTATTTTTTTCATTTTTGTGTCGCAAACATAGCTTATGACCCCTCGTTGGAACGAGTTTAACGACCTCGTTCCACTGTGGAGTCAAAAGCTATGTTGTTGACGCAAATAAAAAAATGAAACGATAATAAAAATTGAATGAGGATTTTTGTGAATATCGATTTTTGTGACGTAACAGCGATAAAGAACGCCGTTTATTTTTCTTCGTCGGCATGAAATTGTGTCTGTGGCCTGTCGTTTTTGTTTTTGTTTTTGTTTTTTTTTTTTTGGGGGGGGGGGGGGGTAGGGGTTGGGGGCGCGAAACACATACCATTGCACTAATTTAAATGCGCGATTTGCAAATAATAAATACCGTTGAACTTGAAGAGGCAAATGTGATAAAACTTGACACACCTTCTCAGCTAAATACTGCAGTCTTCTGACAGTTTCTCAAACCTTCGAACTCACAAATACCAAACGTGGTGGGGGGGGGGGGGGGGGGTCGGAACATATACGTCATTGTGGTGTATTGACGGTAACATGGTGTGACATTTGCTGTTAGGAACTTGTATGTTCAACCTCGCAGCTATCGCGGCTCGGTTAAACACATAAGTTCTTGACAGCAAACATCACACCCTGTTACCGTCAATACACCACATTTACTTATAATGTTACCGTCTGACGTCACCAAATGAAATATTTGAACAGATGATAACAATGGGAGAAGATTCAAAGTGCATACTGCCTACAAAATCGTATTTTTCGAGGTCGGTGACCATTCTATGAATGCATACTCACAACCAACTTATACAAAAGCCGAGGTTATTCCGTGTCAGTTCAAATCATGAACTTGTTCATGATTTGAACTGAGATGGAGTAACCTCGACCTTTATTTACATCATTGATTTTTTTTTTGTTTCCAATGACAACGTGGGGGTACACGAGAGGTTTATTTACTAAACGTGTTATCACTAAGTTGCCTTGTTCATTGAAGTTGCCTTGTTAACTTCACGATGTGGGTTTTGGGCTTTGGGTGTGGTCTTATTGGAGCATATGCGTTATTGTAAGGATTTAAGGGTATCATGATCTGAGATCTTTGTTGAACATAAGCTTCGAGCCGCAAACTTCAGGCCATGATGCCGTCAATTCATCACAATAACTAATAATGTCTCTCGAGTCATTGTCAGAGGTCAAAGTTTAAGTAAGAATACAATTGCGATCAACTGGAATTTATTTCCAGAATGTAACTGAACGACCATGTTCCATCACTTTAAAAGTATGGGAAATGTGGCAACTGAGATTCTCCCTTGAGTATTCCACGACTTTAGGGAGAGCACCGCGGTGGACCCTCTTCGTCAACACACCCCAGTCGGACGGAGGGGGGGGGGGGGGGGGGGGGGGGCATGACAATCAACATAACAGTCAGCATCGAGCTGTACATTGGACATCACGCAAAGCGACAACATGACCGTTGACAAAATTGGCGGTGCAATTGTAACACTCAGTTACGCAGCAGTAAAGCTTTCCACGATCGCAATGTTGACAATGTGATTCAATAACATAATAATTAATTCCAACTCACGCTCTGAAAGAAAGATTGCGAATACCAACCAGAAGTATTTATATTAGTCTCCACAGCACAGAGGAGTTTCCGAAAGCAGGTGGAAATATATAGAATAAATAGGTACTAAGGCCGGTAATCAGATTTATTATCCAGTATTTTTAACAACTACAGGCCAATCAGCATACTTCCAGCATTCTCAAAAGTTATGGAAAAGATAATGTATAATCGCCTGTTAAATTTTTTATCGGCTCATGATAGTTTATATCAGTTTCAGTTTGGATTCAGAAAAAAACATTCTACAATACATGCTATATTACAACTCATCCACAACGTTGCCCTGAACAATGACAAGCCTACAAAGGACCGAACTTTATCAGTTTTCCTTGACTTTCCTAAAGCTTTTGATACTATAGACATTCTATACTCTTACATAAACTCGAATACTATAGAATAAGGGGGATACCTAATTCATGGTTTAGAAGTTATTTGTCAGGTCGAAAACAGTATGTACAGTATAAAGAGTGTTCATCGACTTTTGAAAATATATCATGTGGAGTTCCCCAGGGCTCAATCCTGGGGCCACTTCTCTTTCTGATATATGTCAATGACATCAGTAAATCAACACTTCTAAACCTTTTGTCTTTTGCCGACGACACCACGATATCAACGGCCGACAACAACCTTGACATATTGACAGAAACAACAAATAAGGAACTTGACAAAATTGCAGACTGGTGCTCCGGGAATAAACTGTCACTCAATGCCACCAAAACACGATGCATGCTACTACATCCCCCACATGACACATGGGACTTAGTTGCCACTCCCATAACTATAAACAATAAACATGTAATACAAGTAGGGAACAAAAACGAAGTCCAAACAGTAAAATTCCTCGGTATTGATTTAGACGAAAACTTAAATTTCAAGCACCACATCTCTCATCTGAGCTCAAAGATAGCCAAATCCATCTGGGCTATTAACAGAGTAAAAAAGTTTTTACCATTCGATACTCTAAAAATTCTGTATTTTACGCTAGTGCAAAGTCATTTGATGTGTGCGATACACATCTGGGGACACGTGCCGGCTATAAAGAAATTAAGTATCCTTCAAAAACGTGCCATTCGAATAATAAACAATAAAAAGTACAACACACATACTGAGCCCCTATTCAAGAAAAATAAAATCCTGAAACTGGACGATCTATATAAGCTAAATATCCTATTATTTATGCATGATTGGACCCACAACAACTTACCACTATCGTTATATAGTCTATATAATCTTAACAAGAACGAAACCGACAGGATTACCAGACACAGAGGTGAGATTAAACAACTCAAGCCCCGAACACAGTTCACGGCAAATCTCCCCTTACACACATTTCCAAAAAAGTGGAATGACATTGACCCACTGGTTCGAAATTTACCACGAGCACAGTTTAAAAAAAAGATGACCAACACGTTTCTAGGTTCGTATGAAGCCTCTGTCAAATGTAGTAACAGATCATGCCACGAATGTCGGGAAGTACCGACTCCCGCGACACTACATACTCACTGAATAAGTCCGAAAAGTCCTTATTAATTAGGGTTGATTCCTGAAAAATCCAGAACACAAACTGCCAGCGAGGAACTCAAATCTCTCAGCTGGCTCTGGGCAAAATATCATATTCCCATGTATGCCCCCCTTCTCAGTGCAAGAATGAAACCAAATTCCACTTATCACCAGGACTGCAGAGTTCATTCCTTACATATATATATTTTACTTTATTTTTTCTACTGTACATGTCATTTTCAGTTGCAGCCGATTCTCTTCTCTCTCTCTCTCTCTCTCTCTCTCTCTCTCTCTCTCTCTCTCTCTCTCTTCCTCTCCCTCCCTCTTTCTCTCTCTCTCTTCACTTTTTTTCCCTCATTCGTTACTTTTTTATCTCCCACTTTTTTGTCTTCTCATACTCTACATTTTTCCCTTTCCCTGAGGTGGGTGACAGTAATACAGCCAGCTGGCTATGTCACCTCCCTGCAGAAGACAAATATGTAGCTTCATAAATCCTAGATGTGATATATTATTATTACTATTTGTTGTTTCTTGGGCAATTATGTTATAAACATGTATTATAATGTCTTTTCCAAATAAAGTTATTACAAATTGCACATCCATTAAACTTTAAACCCTTGTATTCAACGGAATCGCTGCTATGATATAAATGATTATGTATTCAACGAGTGATATAAAAGCCGGAACTTTTTTTACCGCACCGTTTAGTTGCGCTTCGAAAAGTTTCCAAATTTCGTTATACAATCTTCGACCGTCTGTCTCATAGTGTGAAATGAAAACGTCCAAAGCAAAATAAAGTCGGTTCACAAAAAATTAGCCAAAAATGAGAAAATATTTTTAAAAAACCCAATCATTTCCAACCGGAACATTAACCCAGTCCCGTGGCCGTCTCGAGTTGTGGATCCCATTATATCTAAATTGGTCAACTTTATTTCGGTAAATCTTCGTACATCTTGCATGGCATGCTTCGAACTTCTTTTAAAAACGTTTCTCCCAGCTGTTTTGCAAATCTGCACATATTTGTACTTATATTTGTACTAACAGTAATAGCCACCAAATGGTTAGGCGTGAATGGGCACACGCTTCAGTACAGCTTCAGTCAAAACAAACTCTTCACCTTTGGGGTTAAACATCGGAATTAAAATTTTAATGCATCGGTTGTGTAATAAACACAGAACGCGATGTGTGTTTGAATCGGTGGGTGTTTTACATGACTCTTTGGAATGGCGTAATCATATTTCGCTCGATCCTACGGCTCTCGCGAAATATGACTACGCCATTCCAACTCGTTATGTAAAACACCCACCGATTCAAACACACGTCGCGTTCTGTCTATTTAAACCACGAGTAGGGTAAGGATTTTAACCACGAGGCTCCTATTAAACCCTTATTCTACAAGTGGTTTAAATCTGATTACGACTCTAGTACCTATTTGTTTTATTTAGTTTAAACAATATTTATTTCAGTGAAAAAGAATCATGTTATATGTACACATCACGTTCGAAAAGAAAGATGAAACAAAGCAAAATCAAGGATAATCGTACATAAAATAACAAAGAGAACATGTTATAAGTAAAGGATTCGACAGTAAGAACTGAGCTTTTGAGGGTCGTCTCCCTAGTAAGATAATAGTTACACATATTAATTAATTAAACGGATGCTTTACACTATTTAGTATATTATTGTAAATTGCTAAAAATCGAAAGAAAGAGAAAAGTCGAGAGGGTGTGGGACGTAAGATACAAACCACGCCTAATAAGGATACAAGTAGATGCACGATGCTATGTTAATTACCTCCAAGATGACCAGGAATTCATGAAGTGAGGTGAGTCTAGGGGTGGCACTCGATTTTCCTATATGGACTTTCATTATGCTGTAACCGGCATTCGGAATTTCTTGTAAGATTACCAGACAACTCTATGAGTGTTCGTGACAAATCTTTGTATGCCACGTTAGATAAATATTGCGGATTTTCCTACGTCCCGAGAGAGAATAGATGAAAGAGTAAAGATTGAACAGTAAGCGGAAAGGAAAAGAAAGGGAGGGAAGATAATAAGCCAACACGAAGACAGAATATAAGTTCACCACGATGCTGAGCTGGACAGAAACTGGTGCGTGCATGATACAGGGAAAAGAACAATACCAGCTTGCTAAGGTATTTGAACATGTTTAAGAGTGTGTTGGCTCTAGTGGGATGAATCAGAGGAGGGTTAAAGGGGGTTGCTTACCCAAAGCGTCCACTTACCATTATGAAAGTTTGTACAACCTCAAAAATAAGAAGACTCTCGATATTGTTCAACGATTCAGAACCAAACAGTAACGTTGAGAGACCTGGAGTAAAAGGCAGATCATTGATTGTATTATTGCGGAAATTCGCATAGACTGAGCAGTGAAGGAGGAAATGCTCAGGTGTTTCGACCAGACCACATTGGCACAAGGGAGAAGATGATATATGGTTTTCATATCGGTGAGCGTTCAGGTTACTGCACCGCAATCGCAACCTACAATGGTGTACCTGGGCTACACGAGACTTATTGCTGCTATAAAATCGCGGTGTACGAAGGTTGCCATTGTTGAGGAAATGTTTGAAATTACTTAGAGAAGAATTCTCTCGGATAGACAAGGGTAAGCTATTCCATTGGTTGGTGACGTTGGGAATGAATGAGCACTGGTACAAATTGGTGCGACAGAACGGAACTCGATGGTTGTGACACGATCAAAGGTTGGGACGTTGGCTAGTCGTGGAGATAATCGGAGGTACTTTGTTAGAAATATATGGGGGGGGGGGGGGTTACATGGTGGTACATTTTGAAAATCTGTACAAGTTTGTGTTTGCGGCGTCTTTCTAGGAGAGGGTCCCAGCGGGTCTCGGAATACAGCAAAGACTTACTTGCACTAATGGTCGCACCGGTTACGATCCTTGCCGCAGCTATTTGTATTTTCTCCAAATCAGCGGCCTTAGCTTCTGAGCAGTTGTCTCATACGGGATCAGCATACTCTAGCAGGGGCCTAATAAAATCAAAATAGATTTTTTCTAAAACATTACGGTCGAAGGGTAAATTTGTGTTTCCTTAACAAATCGACGCGCGACCAGGCTTTAGAACAATCAATATGACCATTCCATGTACAGGAATTATTTAGTATTATTCCGAAGTGTTTGTGATTAGTAACCTCTGAAATCTGAGTACCGCCGAAACGTAAAGATTGCATTTGCGCGAGATCAACATACTCTCCGTTTTTTGCGGGTTGAACTCAACTAACCATGTTTGAGCCCAATGTTCAATTGTTGATAAATCATGGTTCCTCAGAATCGAAGCTCGATCAGGAGTTTTCAAAACCGAGTACCGCCGAAACGTAAAGATTGCATTTGCGCGAGATCAACATACTCTCCGTTTTTTGCGGGTTGAACTCAACTAACCATGTTTGAGCCCAATGTTCAATTGTTGATAAATCATGGTTCCTCAGAATCGAAGCTCGATCAGGAGTCTCCACTATTAGATATAAAGAGGTATCGTCGGCGAAGAGGCGAATAGAACTAAGTTTTCGAATATGTCGTTGATATACAAGAGAACCAACAAGGGGCCAGTATAGAACCCTGAGGAACACCCGAGTTGATAGGTTTCCAGGGGGATCCTTCAGAGGGTATGACAATTCGTTGATATCTGTCCGTGAGATAAGATCTTAAAAAGAGAAGAAGGTCACCAGAGACTCCGACTCACTCGAGCTTGTGAATAAGTCCAGCATGCCACACCTTGTCAAATGTTTTACTCACGTCGCAGAACACCAGCCTGACCTCTTTACCTTCATCTAGTGTACGCCAGAATTCATTGTAGACATCGGTCAGCTGTAAGAGAGTTGAGTCTCCAGTGGTGAAGCCTGACTGGAATTCACATAAAACATTGTTTTCTTTCAGAAATTGCCACAAGCGCTTAAATACACATCTTTCGAGTATTTTTCCAACGCAGCTTATCAGAGAGATTGGGCGATAATTTGTAACCAAGTTAGAGGGATTTTTTTAGTACAGGGCAAACATGAGCCTTTTTCCAGTCGGATGGAAAGTAGGAATTGTTTAATAAAATGTTGAATAAGATCAGAAGTGGCTCACACAATGAGGAGGTGCATTCTTTAAGAACACGGGGACTAACGAGGTCAGGACCACATGCCTTTGATACGTTAATAGATTGCATTGCTGTGTAGACTTCACTATACTGGAGAGTAATGGTTTCAATAGAACGTGGCCTGGATGGAGGCACTAGAATCGTCGACGGTGGATATGGAGCAGAATCATTCGTTGAATACTTCGGCTTTCTCTGCGTTAGTAGAATATATGTTGTTTATGTAGTTAATCGGAGGAATTTCTGGTGCTTTATTACCTATAAAGGATTTCAACGTTTTCCACTACTGGGACGGCGGTGTTTCATGGCTACTCAGAGTGGACTGGACTTTGGATACGTAAGAGGTTTTAGCTTTTCTAATGGCTGCTACTACTTCATTTCTTTTGTGTTTGTATTTTTCCCATGCATGAGGGAGCCCATTGCGTTTGGCTATGCGATATAACCATTTTCTCTGCCTGATCAGGAGACATATTTCGTTGTGCATCCATTTGGGTTGAGACGCCCTTGAAGTAATTATTTTGGTAGGAATGTATTTAGCTGCAATATCGAGCACCTTTTTGGTGAAACTGGAAACTATAAAATCAAGATTTGCATTATTAAAAAAGAATATCCCATCGCTCACCACTGAAGGCGGCGTTTAAGGCTTCATAGTTCCCATCGGAATACAACCAAACACGTCTCCTAAAGACTGAGGGCGGCGGTTTTGAAAAGTCCACTTCTATGGACACTGGGCATTGGTAGCGAATCTGGTCTGGTATTATTGGGTCTAGGACCTCACATCCTAATACGTTGATTGTGTTACTAACAGCGAATGAGTCAAACAGGGAAGCAGACGATTCGGTGAAGTATGTGGGCTCACTCACAAGCTGGCCTAAGTTAAAGTACTTAATCATGCCCACGAAATGACCATTTGGATTTACAATTTGGCTGTTATTAAAATCACCAGTAATAATTAAATCATCAGTTGACGAGTCTTTAGCCATTTCAATGGAAGCCGATATAATATCCCATATCTCTGGGGTACTGTTAGGAGGGCGATAGAATACCCCTAGACCCTAGTAGTAGCGATCTGCCGCATCTTGTAAAGAGTTCTGCCCATATGCATTCGACGCTTGTAATTTCCAGATCGGATCTGTGACGAAAACAGATACCATCTTTAATATACACGGCAACACCTCCTCCTTTTCTCGGACGGTCGAACCGCAAGGGTTCTTGGAAGCCAGGGATCAGAATTTCAGATGTAGGATCTGAACACTGTAGCCAGGTCTCAGTAAAAGCTAGGATGTGATATTCAGTAGATTCACATTGAATAAGATCCAGTTTGGGCCTTAAGCTCTGTACATTCTGGTGGATAATTTTTAAAGTGTTTAAAGTTTTTACTGATTTGACTCTAACTGGCCCTGGATTGGTTTCTATGTCTCCAGACACCAACAGAATCATAACCAAGACGAGAAAACACATGCAGTCGAGAATGATCGTGGACATTGTTATTTGTAAATTTGCATTTCTCAAAAGACCTGGTTGCAAGCATGGCTTAAAATAAGATTTTGTCGCCAGAGAGTAACACTCGAAGTTAGCTGATTTCTCTTGGTGCATGGTGACGGAATTCATTGTTGACACAAAATAAAAGGCAAAATAAAAGGCAAACATAATCGTGAAGCTGTTATGTAGATCAAGGCCACTCAGGGGTAAGTAGATGTAAGCTAGGACGCATAATGATTGATCGTTTTGTAGATTGTGTTTTAAGCGTCCAGCGTAAAATGCAGCATTGAATGTACCAATCTGGGAACGACACAATTCAATGCTATACATTTCGTAAACCGTGAATAGTGATGTGATAAATTATGTTTCGGTTCGAGTTGGCCAGAGCGAGAAACGAGGACAAGAGAAGCTGCTATTTACAAAAACTGGTTGAAATTACTAGGTGGAGTGAGAATTGAGATGTTTATTAACCCTTTACCCAACGTAACGGCCAAAACCGGCCAGCGCTATTCTCAAAAATCGCCAATTAATTTTCATTATTTTTTTCATTTTTTGTCTCAAAAACATAGGTTATGACCCCTCGTTGGAACGAGCTCGTCGGGGTCATAACCTATGTTTTTGATACAAAAAATGAAACAAGAGGCCCCAAGGGGCCTGAGGGCGCTCACCTGACATGGTAGCCAAAATATCAACCCAGAGAATTGATTTCAACAAGTTGCATCTGCTCCTCCTAAGAAAAGCTTATACCAAATATCCAAAGATTCTGACCAGTGGATCTAAAAAAAAGAAGATTTTAAAAGAATATTCCTCATATTGACCTAAGGAGCCCATATATGAACCCAGGGACTTGGCTTTAACAAACTTGAATCTCACCCCCCTAAGGATGCTGCACACCAAATATCAAAACATTCCGACTGCTGGATGTAAAGAAAATTCCTCATTTTGAACTAAGTTACAATTCAAGCTCCCACAGTGAGTCCAAATATTGACCTAGGGACATGGCTTGAACAAACTTGAATCCCCCCCCCCCCCCCTCCTAAGGATGCTGCATATCAAATATCAAAACATTCCAACTGCTGGATATGAAGAAGATTTTTAAAGAAAATTCCTCATTTTGAACTAAGTCATAATTCGGGCTACCACAGTGAGCCCAAATATGAACCCAGGGACTTGGCTTAAGCAAACTTGAACCCCCCCCCCCCCCCCCCTCTAAACATGGTGCATACCCAATATCAAAAGATTCTGCCTGCTGGATCTTGAGAAGAAGATTTTCGAAGAAATTTGCCTGAAATGCACTAAGTTTGAATTCGAGCTTCTATAGTGAGCCCAAATATAAATCTAGGGAGCCAATTTAAAGAAACTTGAATCAGATCCACCCCACAATGTTGCATACCAAATATCAAAAGATTCTGCCTGCTGAATCTGGAGAAGAAGATTTTTTAAGAAATTTGCCTGAAATGCACTAAGTTCGAATTTGGGCTTCTACAGTGAGCCCAAATATGAATCCAGGAGGACCGGTGTGAACAAACTTGAATCAGATCCACCCCACACTGTTGCATACCAAATATCAAAAGATTCTGCCTGCTGGATCTGGAGAAGAAGATTTTTTTAAGAAATTTGCCTGAAATGCACTAAGTTCGAATTCGAGCTTCTATAGTGAGCCCAAATATGAATCTAGGGGGCCGATTTGAACAAACTTGAATCAGATCCGCCCCACAATGTTGCATACCAAATATCAAAATATTCTGCCTGCTAGATCTGGAGAAGAAGATTTTTGAACAAATTTGCCTGAAATGCACTAAGTTCGAATTCGAGCTTCTATACTGAGCCCAAATATAAACCCAGGGGGCCGATTTGAACAAACTTGAATCAGATCTACCCCACAATGTTGCATGCCAAATATCAAAAGATTCTGCCTGCTCGATCTGGAGAAGAAGATCTTTGAAGAAATTTGCCTGAAATGCACCAAATTCGAATTCGGGCTTCTATAGTGAGCCCAAATATGAATCCAGGGAGCCAATTTGAACAAACTTGAATCAGATCCACCCCACAATGTTGCATACCAAATATAAAAAGATTCTGCCTGCTCGATCTGGAGAAAAAGATTTTTTAAGAAATTTGCCTGAAATGCACTAAGTTCGAAATCGGGCTCCTATACTGAGCCCAAATATACACCCAGGGGGCCGATTTGAACAAACTTGAATCAGATCCACCCTACAATGTTGCATGCCAAATATCAAAAGATTCTGCCTGCTGGATCTGGAGAAGAAGATTTTTTAAGAAATTTGCCTGAAATGAACTAAGTTCGAAATCGGGCTCCCATACTGAGCCCAAATATAAACCCAGGGGGCCGATTTGAACAAACTTGAATCAGATCCACCCCACAATGTTGCATACCAAATATCAAAAGATTCTGCCCGCTGGATCTGGAGAAGAAGATTTTTTAATGTTTTTCCCATTGCCTACAGTGTTAAAAAGTGCTGACTCAGCACTTTTTCAAAGTCCTGAAAAAAGTTCCTTGTGATCAAACCAATAGAGATTTTTTAACCATTCTATTCTACTGAATAAAAGTAAGCTTTATACAAAATAAGAATTCTCTGTGCCGTGTAGTTTTGGAGATATGGCAGTTTTAAGGTTTTTCCTATTTTTAGCTCCCGAGGTTCCCACGGGGCAATGAGAAAATTTCTTGCATCAATCAACTACTTATGACCCATTATCATCTCATATCAAATTTGGTTCAAATCGACCTCACGGTTCAGAAAATAGAAATTTTAGACGTGGCCAAAATTTTTGCCCCTCCCATAACGAAGGCAAATAATGCCTGACAAACGTCTCTTGAACAAACTTCATTCTAAACCTCAAAAGGACTCTGTATACTACATATCAAGTCTCTGCTACTGGTGGTTCATTCGAAGAAGATTTTCAAAAAAATTTGGCCATTTTTCCCCACACCTCTGCTCAATATGAGCCGAAACCTATTTTGGATAAAAATCAAAATGCCCCTATATAACCACTACTTACATGAAATTCAATTAAAATGTGGCCAGTGGTTTAGGTGAAAGAGGCTCAAACACCACCTTCACGACGGACGACGGACGAAGGACGAAGAGTGATAAGAAAAGCTCACCCTGACTTTCAGTCAGGTGAGCTAAAAAATTAGTTATTCAAGAATTTCTTTTGCAAGTGTCGTCTGCTTTTCAGGTTAGGTAAAGGGTTAAACAAATTAACGTATCTAAAACTGTAGATTGGGCACAGATAGAGTTAAGTAAAAAGAAATATTCGGTGAATAGGAAGATATGAACTATTCACATCTACAGATACTCCAAAGTCAACCATGTTTAAATGTAATATGGATTGATTTACTGCTAGAAGCTGAACATACATTGGCAAGATGTCATGAAGGAAGAAATGCAATGATTTCATATGTACTATCAGTGTGACACCAATAAATCTGGAAGGGGAATGTAGTGATAACACAATAACTCGTTTAGTAGCACGAGAATATGAGAATATTTGTTTTATTTGTACCATGCTCTTAATAAATAATTGACTTTGTCACTTAAAATGAAAAAAAAAAACGATACTTTCTATTGCAAACACATGGATTTGTTTCGTTTACATCTGTGCCGGTGGGCAGTACTTCTGGCTGCACATGAATGCTTGATTGACAGCTTGACATATCATCAAACTTGATTTGCTTTTTCAGTAAAATTGTTATAAGCAATTCTTAAATTTTATTTTAAATATTTAATTGCAGATATTTTAAATTTAATAAGTCATTGCAAGTATTAGATAATACCGCATGACGTCGTATGTTAGAATGAAACATCGAGAAGTGTGAATGTATCGAAGTTGGCAAATTGGGTCATGTCAAAGGTCAAGTTGGATGTAGTTCCTACTATAGGTGTACATATTTGTTATAGAATTCTCACAAAGAACGTGTTAACCACATTAGAAGCTTTACACCGGCAGTGGGGTTGAAAGCTTAGATTTAACATACGGGCTCTTCACAAGTATCGATAGAGTCAAACACACAATATTTTTTTTGAATCAAACGCAAACAATTACTTCAATTAACAGAATTACAGATGACTGTTGAATATGTGAACTCTTCTCACACCTTTCTGTTCAGAAAACTAAATAGATTCTGCCCATAATGGTATAATTAATACCTGTGTTAATGGGCTCAAGTTGGTATTTTTTGTCTGGTTCACTGCAGGTCTTCTCATCAACGAATTAAAGTTGAATAACTCATCACTTGTCTGGCCGAAGGAATGTCACTGTCAATGATTCCAACGCAATATTAAGTTTAGTAAATAAGTGCATTTATTTTTGTCAACTTTCAAAAATTAAAATAAGCCTTTACTTAACGTAACGGCCAAAACCGGCCAGCGCTATTCTCAAAAATCGCCAATTAATTTTCATTATTTTTTTTATTTTTTTGTCTCAAAAACATAGGTTATGACCCCTCGTTGGAACGAGCTCGTCGAGCTCGTTCCAACGAGGGGTCATAACCTATGTTTTTGATACAAAAAATGAAAATAAAATAGTTATTCAAGAATTATTTTTGCAAGTGTTGTGTGCTTTTCAGGTTAGGTAAAGGGTTAAGATATCATCAAAAACAGAATAAAAACGTGAACAGATGTAGCCAGTTCCGGCAGGTAAGTGGGGTTTGCCCTCTCTAACAATGAGTAAACAATTCTAGGATGGGATTAGGTCCCAATTGTTATCATTTTGATATTCACTTTCTCGAGACAGGCCATTATTAATTACCCTCAAGAATGCTGTGCAGCCGCTCGTAAATTAATCCATATTTTTTCCACGACTAACGTGTAGTGGATTATGAATTTCTGGAATACTGAAAATTTATTTAGCGTTGTATTTGAATTTACGCATATCTCATATAACGTAGCAATTCTCGTCTTGAAAATCTGAACACATGTAATTTTAAATGTCGCAATTAAATTAAAATGTATTGGATAAATGCTTCTTTCACATTTCCTATAGTTCAACACACAAACACCACCACGCTTGATTCCCGAGTCTGTGCTATGGATATTTCGAGTATCGCGACCGGTTTTCTGAACCAGGAACCCGGGGATTCCCGTTTCAAGGATTACACCCTAATTTTGGTTAAATAAACTGTTTAATATTAGTGTTCGAGCAAATCTCTTTTGCCATTCCGTTTTGTTGAGTGTCTCCAACATTTTATGAACTTAACTGAAACTGTGTGGACAACTCGTCAGTTCTCTTCTAAATACAAAAAATAAGAATATTTCACAGAAAATAGGACAGGTGCAGGTGGAGGTATAGTGTTTTAGACAGACACACTGAGGTGTGTGTGTGTGTGTGTGCGATAAAACCACGACACCGTGTTGATATTTTTACAGCATATTTACACCAGGGGCCAGTACTATAAACGTTAACAAGTGGATATTCCTGAATTATATTTTCTGTCTATGACAATTAAAAACTGAAAGAAATCATTAGCGTTTCGAAAGACGTGGCAACTTACCTACAGGTAATGTACCGCGTCTTTTAAAATGCCAATGGTCAATTTTAGTCATTACAATACGAAGGTAGAAAATACAATTTTGAAAAATAGAATTGTAAAGTTTTAGTACTGATCCATGGTCTTGAAGAAACTTAGCACATTATGCGTATCAAAGTAACGCGGGAATAACATCAGTACTTTAAATGACCTCAGTATGTTGGAGCGTTGTTTTTTTACCCACCTTTCAAGATAGTGGCACAACGCAAACACTCATGCACCCCCGCCACACACACAAACATTCACCCCACCCCCTACGCCCACCATCACACGTCCTCTCGAAAACAAAATCACATAAATACCCACCCACAGAAATCAAACCTGTCCTTTTTGTACTCGTTACAGCAGTACAACGCATAGGTCATAATTATGTTCCTTTGTAGTTAAATTTCTAAGGAAAATATAGTCGTCGATAAGAAGGAAAATTAATGAACGGGATCATTATATTACACGATGTAAATAAATGTTCATTAATACGCCGTCAGTGGACGAATGATCGTGTAGGTATTACGAATCTAACAACGAGCAAGTTTTAACCATTTGAGAATCCCGGTGCTATCGTCCACGTCAGTTCAATGGCAACAGTTAGAAGAGTCCATATTCATTATCTGGGGGTAGACCAGTTAATATTTTCAACGCTCAGCCCCAATGAACGTTGAAGATAATGGTTGGTCTACCCCACACATTTACTTAGTGGCCGCCCCACTTTATGGCATTATGGCCTAGCATATCTCCGACGTTCCTGGACCGAAGGGTTAACATCTAGTGTGAGGATTAGCGTGAGTCTCAAATGGATTCGCTGTGGTGGCGCACGAAGGCGTCCGTGTTATAGCCAAGCTCTCTGGCCATCAGTTTGATTCTTACGGAATTCGACGTTGTTACGGCCTGGAACCAACTAGCCCTTAAATAGTCCAACGTATACGTTTAGATTCACTCGTCTGGGATATTACAGTTGGTCGGAAAAGCTCACCGCATATATACAAGGTCTAAAAATACCATAAACATTTAATTTTTTAATCAGCGGAAAAAAAATTTGCTAAATCGAAACTTGATTTGACCGATTGTTTTCTAACATTACCATTAGGATTGAAGACTTACCATAGCGGTAGTTTTATGATTACGTCGTATATAGTTCCACTGACTGGGTTAATATATGAATTTTATATTTATTGTTTCGAATCTCTATAACTGGAGCACGAAAGAATCTGTGTATATCTCTGTGAGTGAAAGAATATCACATTTCATCAACGGTAAACTGCGCGGATACTCCAAGAAAAGTGAGTGAACAAACTGCTCATAACAGCGTCGAATGTCTAATAAAATTAGGCTGGTGGTCTGAGAGCTTGTGTTATCGCGTCATTTTATAATGATACGTGGTTAAGTTCTTGTACACAAAGTGCATTGTTATGGCAATACGATTTTCCACCAACCCTTTTGCATGATCGAGGCCGAAAGTTTGGAATTCTATAGCGGCACGTGGTTGCCCCGGTACGCAAACAAGCCACAGTGCTAGGGGTGTATTCTTGGAGTGTTCTATCCGGTGTAATTACCCTGGTATGTGGTACTAACGTTAAATGGAAAATTTTAGGGGGTGGGCTAATGTGGGGTTTTTCATCAGGTCTTGGGGCACAAACTGGTTTCGAATGTGTAGCAAGTAGTGCTGTAGTGCATTGCAATATGTTATATTATTCCGTAGTCTACTCCGATAGATGGGAACCCGACTTTTATCATTTTTAATTGCTTTACCCTTTCCAACTGGTCACTGCCTTATTGCGTCCACACCTTCCCTTGCTTTCAGTTTGGTTCCTCAAGTTTTACTTACTCTAACCTCTATGTTTGTATTTCTGATCAATTTCTATCGATTGTACTCCCCAATCCGACATTCCTAGCCCTACCTCTCCTTAACCTTGTCTCGTACTGGGTTATTCTGGCTGCCTGTCCATAATTCTATTCTCAGAGCCACATACCAAACCGACCAATTAAACCATACAATGAAGATCAAACAGCTAATCACGTTGCCTCTTTCAACGTATTCACCTACAGTCCATCTCAAACACCTCATGTCATCACCTGGCTATCCGGGTATCAATGGAGACCACTGCTTGGGGTCCAGTGGAGACCACAACTTTCGATGTTTCTACCTACCCCTCCCCCCCCCCCCCCCTACGACATCTTGGTTATCCGTTCACCACTGTTATGGTTTTGGCCACATGGACACTGCATATGTTAGTTTACAGGGGTTTACCAACACTTTCAGCAGCCAGGCCGATTACACATTGTACAGTTTTTATTGTGTAGGAAGCTCGGGAGAAACGGCCAGCAACAGCTCAACTTACTAGATCGACACCAGAAGTCGTCTGCTGAGATCCAATGTGTTCTATATGCCTACTGACACATAGAACACATTGGAACTCAGGGGACAAAGCGCTAGCATTGGTTGAAGTTTAGCGCACCATAAATATTCTGAACGCATAAGCACTGGTCTCCCAATTGGGTATTTTGAATTAAATGTCTTCTTGAAGGACACAAAGTCAATATCGTGGGATATGGTCGAACCTTCTAATTTTCTATCTTTCTGCGCTGAACAATGAACCACCATGCTCCACCACTGCCACTGGCGTATATCACTTGATTATTATTGATACTGGCGCACGATTACCGATGCCTCACGGATGTTTGTCGCTAATAATAATGTGAACACAAATAGACCGTGATCCATCACGACAATGACATCAAAGTGTGTACCCCACCTGTCAGCACGTCATGTCCTGTTCCATACAGATTATCACTACAGTGTGTGTCTCTGGGAATGCAGATCAGTCGAGTTGGAGGAACAGAATAGTATTTCGACGAGCCCGTTAGGGCGAGTCGAAATGCGATTCTGTGCCTACAACGAGACTTGATCAGTGTGCCTACAACGAGACTTGAGGCAGTGTGTGTCTCCAGGAATTCAGATCAGTCGAGTTGGAGGAACAGAATAGTATTTCGACGAGCCCGTTAGGGCGAGTCGAAATGCGCTTCTGTGCCTACAACGAGACTTGATCAGAATTTCCGGAGATACACACTGTGGTGATGATAAATTGATCTCACAATATTGCCCACAAAATGTGTTATAAAACTATTCTAAGAGGGACTGTTTCATTTGCCTTATCGATGGAAAGACGCAAATTGAACAGCGTTCATTGATCTCCATATTGAGGTCAGTGATGAAGTTACACTTCAGAGAAAATTACGTCACTGGGATTCACTTTACTGAATACTGTCTTGCGAAGTGGAGCAACTGTGTGTTTCGTCAACGTGAATTTGGTTGTTACTTTTGCAATAAATACTGGTGAATTAAAAATCCTTCTTGGTGTAAAGGTTCATTATATTTTAAAATATGTCGTTCATCGTTTATTGAGGCGGAGTTTTCCACATTTCATAGCGAAAGCTAATCCTTTAACTTCAAGAGAGAAGCCTCGACTCGGGCGTTCAGGAAAATCCCAATAATAGGCTACCTACAAACCAGCCCCAGATGCCGAAAAGTGCGCATAATTTAACTATTCGTTGAGTTAACTTCTCCAGTGACATTTTAGAATGCCATGCATAATAAATACGTTACAGGGCGTTTAGTTGGCAGATACAGTGTCATATACGGCTCAGAGAAAACAATATTAGGTTCGACTTCGCCTCACCTAATATTGTTTTCTCTGAAGGGAAAAACGCGAAGCGATCGAAAAATGATGTCAATGCCGTTGTTTTGGCAACAGCAGAAGCACGCGCTTGTATCAGGGGCCCTCGACACGGATTCGGAACAAGGTTCCAGATACATTAAATTTTAGTTGCGTAACAGTGCAAAAACGCCCCGATTGTGAGATAAAAATGTTTAAGTAGCCTATGTCATCAGAAGCTTATGGTCAACCAGTGATCTACTATCTAATGCACTTCTGACAACAACACCTTGATCCTTCAGTAATCGAATGAGGACATGATAGGGCTTGGGCTAAGCCTTCATCTAGGCATTTTCCCCTAGATCCCATAGCTAGGGTCCAGCGAATATGGCATTTTCTTGCAAATTGAAATTACACCAACAACTTTGAAATTGAACGAATATTGAACATTGAATATGGATGACCGCACATTTTTCTTTCGCGACCCACGTGGCATATCGAGTCTTACGCTACCCGTCGTTTGCGAAGTTTGGGATGTTTTTTCATACAAAGATCGAAAACAAAGCTCAAACTCATATTTCTTATCTGTGTCAACTGAAGATTGACGTTGACAGCGATTTGTGGATACACATTGGCGCGTGTGTATACCGTATTGAATTACGTTTGCGTGACGTAAAGCTTTTTCAATGAAAACGTCCTGTTTCACGTCAATGTAACTGACCCCATTGTGACTTGTCTCCAGTTTAAACGGAAGTGTGTTGACGGTACACTGCAAAAAATATAGGTTCTCTTTAGAATCAAAACTGGTTCTAATCTTGTCCCTGAGATGGAACCAGTTCTGTTTAAACAGTATTTATTTCAAATCAAATAAATTTATAAAGATTAACATTAAATATTAACAGAATTAAAGATAAATTGAAGGGGTTTCAGCCGTAAGTTTAGAGCGCATACGAGGTTGTCTCAAATCATTATTAAACAAAGGAGATATGAACAGTTGGCATATCGAACCAGTTTTGGTTCTGTACAGAACCAAAACTGGTTCGATATGCCAACTGTTCATATCTCCTTTGTTTCAAAATGTTTGGCGACTGCGTTGAATAAGCTCCAAGTTTACTGCTGAATCTACTTCGGTTCGTGTAATATTCTGTTAAAATTGAATGCTAATCTTGGTAAATGTATTTGATTTGAAATAAATACTGTTTAAACAGAACTGGTTCCATCTCAGGGACTAGATTAGAACCAGTTTTGGTTCTAAAGAGAACCTATATGTTTTGCAGTGTACAGCTTCGGCCATCGGTCAGGTACTGTTAGTGTTGGGGCATTTTTTGCAGTGCTTCCATTAAATAGGTCCAAAGAAACTCCACATTCGACTCTTATATGAGTTTCGAATCGAATTACTTTTCGAATGTTCTCGGGACTCTACTCATAGCCTCCATGGGGGAAAGTCGAAGAACCGTATGATCAGCCAGCAATTACCTCCCAGTACAAGACTAGCAAAATGGTAATCAAATACCCCGCTCAGAACATTATGAATGTAAGGCGACCATTGTTTAGGTATTTTCCATAGCAACATACGATACCTGGAGATTATTATGAGAGTAAAGTGATCTGGTTTGTCGTATTCCAAAGAGATGACGAAAGCACATCGCCGGATGTGATCCGGCGATCTGACTTCGTCAACAAGACGGAATGCGACAAACTAGAACACTTTATTGTCATAATGATATGTTGTTTTTATGCCGTTATGGGAATTCACCTTTCACATGAGAAATCAATGTAAGGGCAAATTACGCGCAACTATAGCTAGAACTACATTTATTTTAAAACAACCCTCAATTGTAAAAATTATGGGAACTTCTCAAAATAACGTTTCAAAGTTTCCAAAGTTGACAGCATCATGCAGCATTTTATTCTTCTACATCAAAGTCAAATTTACGAATTAAAATAGCAATAAAGTAAGAACAGAAAGATATTTTATTTTGATTAATAGGGAATAATACATATGCAACTGGTTAAGAACAATATTATACATTCATGTTATTCGATAGTGTTTATTTGCACAAAGAAGCGTACCTAGAAACAGTAGGTAACCTGAGCGAACGCGATTGACGCTCTCCAGTGCCGTCCTCGTTCTGAGATCAACCATCTGATACGGAATTGGAAAAGCACTCAGTGTGATCCGGCGATCAGGATTCGATGCATGATAAATACGGCGTATCGTCGATAGGTATATAATAAAATAGAAGAAGCACACATAACGCTACTGATTCTGTCCTCGTGATCTCAAAGAACAAGACTATGACAAACGAATTCCTGATTCCAAGATAAGGACATGATGGATGTCTTACCCGTCAATCAGTGTTTATGTGACTAAAATATTTGTGGGATATAAAATGCATGGACTACCACTAAAATCTCTATTTAAGTCTAATTTTTAGGTGGTAGCAAACCCTAACCTTTTCCGCTTAATGACCCAAACCCTAAGTCTAACCCTTAACCTAACATAAAATTGCTGAAAATACAATGCCACTTTTTGTCACTTTGTAGCCACATAAACCATTTTAGCCACATAACCCACTTTTTGGACACATAAACACCATTTGTTAGTTCAAATTTATGTGGCTAGACACATAAATTAGACTAGACACATAACAGTGCTGTGAACATCAGGGCACAAAAACCCGATTTCTTGGTGCGTTATGCAACATTCCATTAAGAGGTTTACTCATGGGGCTCGTCCATTTATACGACACGGAGAATGTCGAGGCCTGCTTTACATGCCAAGAACATCTGATCCACCAAGTAAGTGGTAAAGTCATGTGGCTACCACTTCGTCTCATTACATACAAAGGTCACGTAAAGTCCATTGTGTAACAGACTTATCTGGAGATAGCTTGTTTGAGCTACTGTGAAGCAATCCAGCAACATGTAACCTTTTCCTTCCAAAGACTCTGCATGTGACACACCGTGGTCAACCATGGTTTCTCGCGGTATTTTGGGACAATACCATAGTGTACCACTTCGTAACATGGCACTTTTGATAAGTTTTTCTCTGTTAATACGATACTTTTATTGTTTTACTTTTAGCAGATTATAACCTCCCCTCTTTAGCAAGGATCTGGTTTCGCCACACTATTGTAGGACATTTTTTAAAATGTTTCATGCATGTGCCATAGCACACCGGACATTCATAGGTAACATAAAAACTGACAACTTAACGGAGTCCTGAAATTCTCGTACTTTAATCGCGCACTGCGACCGAAGTCCGGCTTCTTTTGTGAACGAAAATCCGGGATATTTAGATGACTATTCAAACCTTTGTTGAAGCGTTTAATTTACATTTATGGGTTTGAGGCTCGGTACAAGTAGTTCCTTGTTACCAGTTTTGTAAAAATTCAGCACACTATGCAGTGTCCATGAACTATTTAGAAAATGCTATCGCACGGTCGCCGTGGATTGATCACTTTCCACGGGTGAGAACTATTTCCACGGAGGCAATAATATTAGTTACACAGTTTGTTGGTGGCCTAATATGGTATATATGGTGTCAGTTATTTTCATATTGGACGAGAGCGAATCTCGAATCCAGTATGAAATTAACTGACACCATATTAGGCCACCAACAAACTGTATAACGAATATATCTTACCGACTGCTGCATCGATGCACAGAACTAATAACAGCGATCAAAATTAAATGAGAAAATTCTCACAATGTGTTCACGTGTCTTTGCCTTGTTACAATTTATAGAAGAGTACCTACAGGCACTCTCCCATAAATTGTAACAAGGCAAATTCATACATACCAAACACTTTAATTTCAAAGGTAACATGACACACATCCGCAGAATATGAAGCCTTTTAAGTTGCCTAACCTGCACTTCAGACCAAATATGGGCTTCCAACACTCAATCTTTTAACTTGAAGCGTTTATCGGCTGCCGTCATTTTGAATAATCAATGAACAAAAGGGAGATTACCCATAGCTATCAACGTATGTTGATGTTGACAGGCAGTATATGGTTTTATATGCAGTCTGCATGTGACGTCTTTGAACCAATGAAATTCCCAGACACTTGTAGGAGGTAAGATATTATTAGATTCCAAACCCTAACTACACGAATAATCATCAAACATTTGATTAATGGAGCATCGGGTACAACACGGAGCTTCATTAATTAAACGTTTGCCGATGATGATTTTCAGTTTAAACAATATTCATTAGAAAAATAACTTTAACATACATACATACATACATACATACATACATACATACATGCATGCATGCATCAGGTGCGTGCGTGCGTGCGTGCGTGCGTGCGTGCGTGCGTGCGTGCGTGCGTGCGTGCGTGCGTGCGTGCGTGCGTGCGTACATACATACGTACGTATGTACGTACATACATACGTACATATATACGTACATGCATACGTCATAATATACTACAAAATGAAGGCATAAAATTAAGTGAATGCCAATAACATTTTTGGGTGGTATAAATTTGATAGGGACGGGATTCGACAGTAAGCATAATGCTTATTAAGGTCTTCTCCCGAATTTCCCAAAGTTACAAGCTGAAAAGTGGGATCTAGTTGACGTTTGGGAAGGTAAGAGTTACTAAACAGATGGGAAATAAGAGAGGAGTGGAAGGTAGAAGAACAGAGATATAGGAAAGAGGGATCCAACCTGGCACCAGCCAAATAGCTTCTGCTAACATAAACCATACAGTAACACGTGTGTTATAAATGTCACAGCAGGTATAATTATTACTCAGAGGGTTATCTAAATTGCGACTAATAGCGCGTATACATATACACACCAACATGCATACATACACGTGTGCGCATGCAAGGGCACGCATGCGTGCGCGCATGCATGTTTGTGTGTGCACACACAAATACACATGCACACACAAACACACACACGCACACACATGCACATACACACATATATACACATCCTTATGATTTATTTATTTATCTATTTATCTATATATTGGTGCTTGAGGACATATATTTCTGCACAATGGCTAACATCCTTTTTTATATTGCTATAAACGCTTAGTTGCCAGAATATATTCCTGAACTGCTATAAAGACGGAAAGAATTTCCTCATTACTTTGCAGTTCAGATCCATAAAGTAGAGCGAATACGTTAGCACCAAATGACAGTAGGCTAATTATGCGGTCACAGACATTGAGGTGAATCGATGATGATTTTTATTATCTGGTAAACGCATGCGTGGACATGGTTGCCCACGCGTGGATTATCTCCTGTCCACGGCAGCTGTACTGTTGGTAATGAACGAAACATTACACCGATGCGTTAAACTTCGACATTTCGACTACATAAATATCATACGATGATGCATATTTACGAACCTGACTCGGTGGAATCAGATTATTGCGTAGAGGACACTTTTAGAGACCCAAACACAGTTAATCAAACTCTTATGTCACCAGTCTAATTCCTTCAGGAATCCGACTCTGTTATGAACACTTTTGTTCACCACCTTTTAGTTGAGATTGTGTGCATACTACCTCTGAATTAAAGTGACGTCCCTTTATTTACAGAGATATTCTGGATATTATTTTGTGCTGCAGTTAGAGATATTTCTGTCAATAAATTTTTATTGCGCTTTGAAAACATCAGGATATTAACCCTTCACACACAAAATCGGCCGCATCCGTCCGCTTAATTTATAAAATGAGCCAACAAAATCATATCATGCGACCCCTCATTGGGACGAGCTCACTGAGCTCGTTCCAATGAGGGGGTAACGTGATATGGTTTTCTTGATTTTTTTTTTAATCTTAAGGAATAATATTTAAAATAATAAATTTTGATACCGTCTGCGTTGGGTAAATGGTTAACACAATTTGCGGAACTCCGTGACGTAATCCTAACACTTTAGCCGTGGTGAGTCTTCACGCAAAAGTATTTACAATTGCATTGCGGGGGTTCAAACAGTGCAGTATGTAGAATTCATGCAATCACTTGATGCATAAGTATTTAGTTTAAGATTATGTCTAACAGCATTGTGATGTCATTGAGGATTTGGTTACATCAATTCTCGAGTGAGCAACATTTCTTGTATCGATTCAAAGAAAATGATCGGAAAAGCGAATCTCAGGTTCGCCCTTCTGGCCAACAGAAATATTCCAAATGATTGAATCAAAAGCATAGTCGATGGACGACTTGAGGGCTAGACTGGTTCCAGACCATAATACCGTCGATATCCTTACATAATTTGACTGGTGGCTTGAGACCTTGATCGCTAATATATGCTGTTTCGGATATACCAGGGGAAAAACTACTTCCACGTAAACACGTATGTACTGGTCAGTAGATTTCAATATCAATATGTTATTGAATGAAATCCTGTCAAATTTATAACAAAGTCCAAAACAAGGCACTATTTCGACGTAATCGTGTAAATACTAGTCTGCAAATTCGTATATCAATATGTTATTGAATGAAATCCTGCCTACTTTTTAACAAAGCTCAAAAACAAGAATGAATTAATGTTTGGACGCAAGGGAAATTATTCAGCAGGCCAATCATATTGTCTAGTTTTGAAATTGACCAATGAAATCGACGAAAGGCTTTATTTATCACTGATTAATATGAAAGCAAAATATCAAATGTTTTAAAGTGAACAAAACGGACGAGTCATATGATAAATAGTGATTGTTCATACTAATAGAATCAAATTATTACTGATTCTCATACCGATGGCATTAAACTGATGATTCTCCCATCTGATAGTAGTAAACGATCACTGAATCTCATACTGATAGTATTAAACTATTACCAATAGCATTACATTATTACTGATTCACCCAACCGCTCTGAATTATTACTGACTTTTCCTACCGTGAGTAATAAACTATTACTAATTTTCCTTATCAATCAATATTATCATTATTTTTGATTCTCCCTACCGATAGCAATGAATTATTACTGACTTCTCTACTGGGAGTATTAAACTATTACTGATTGTCCTTATCAATCAAAAGTATTACATTATTACTGATTCTGCCTACCAATAGAAATAAATGATTACTGACTTTTCCTACCGAGAGTATTAAATTATTACTGATTCGCCCTACCAATAGTCGTAAATAGTTACTGATTCATCCTACCGATGGTATTAAATAATTACTGATTATCACTACCGACAGTATTAAATTATTTCTAAATTATTACTGACTTCACCACCAGTAGTATTAATTAATTGCTGATTCTTTTTCCAATAGTATTAAATTATTTCCAATTCCTCTACGTTATTGCTGATGTTCTCTTCCAATAGTATAAAATTGTTACTGATTCGCTGTAACGGTGGTATTAAATTACGATTGATTCGCACTACGTATAGTATTAATTATTAATGATTCTTCCTACAGATAATGCATTTAATTGTTAGTGAGACTTCCTACCAATGGTATTAAATTAATACTTATTCTACCTACCAATAGTATTAAATTATTACTTATTCTACCTACCAATTGTATTAAATTATTACTTATACTGATTCTCCCTACCGATACTATTTAATTGGTACTGTTTCTCCCTACCAAAAGTGTTAGATTATTACTTATTCTCCCTTCCGATATTATTAAATTATTACTGATTGTAATGCTGATAGTACTATTAGTTACCCGTGTCTGATCACGTGGTACGGGTTTTTACCTACCAGAAGCCAGCCGTATCCCCTGAGGCCGGAGCCTCATGGGATACGGCTGGCTTCTGGTAGGTAAAAACCCGTACCACGTGAAAAGACACGGGGTAACGAATTTATCTATTGACTTTCCGTTTTAGAAGTACAATCTATTTCATGTGTGAACACACACAGCATGAGATCTTTTATCTTCCTTTGTAGAGCCATACAGGTTTCTGTGGAATTTTTGTGCAAAAGAGTTTTTGTGAAAATATGCCGATACGACTAGTATAAAGAAATTATTGAATTTCTTTTTTTTTCTTTTTTGTCTCAAAAACATAGCTTATGAACCCCACATTGGAGGGTACTCGACAAGCTCATTCCAATAAGGGGTCATGAGCTATATTTTGGAGATAAAAAATTAAAAATATAATACATGTACACTGTAAAACTTGAATGACGCGTCTTCTACGGGGTATGGACAATTTGTAGATTTCGGAACGAGGCTTCCACTGGGTATGGGAAATTTGTCAGTGGCTGGGCGGACGTATCGTGGGTTTCAATGAATATGGTCTCATACCACGTATCTATCAACCAATCAAATAAAAAAATTCACTTTAGTCAATAGATAATAAATTATTACTGGTTCTTCTTATCAATAGTATTAAATTATAACTGATTTTCCTCAATTATTATTGATTTTCCCAAATGATAGTATTACAATTATTACTCATTCTCCAGATCAATAGTATTAAATTATTACTGATTCTCCCTATATTAAAACTGATTCTCCCTACCATTAGTATTAAATTATTACTGATTCTCCCTACCATTAGTATTAAATTATTACTGATTCTCCCTACTGATTTTCTGCTTATTCCATCGTCCGTGCGTCCTTCACGGTCTGAAAGGGTTACGAATCATTCAGATTTAATCAACTTTTGGATTATGTCAAATTTAACTCGTTCTGTAATGGTACATTTTGTAAGCTGAAATTGATGGCAACTGCTAGGCCCAGATCAGTGGTCTATATATATATGAACGACGGATTGTATATACTCATCGTGTTACGTACCACGAACTCGGGCGTAATCTATCACAGCTGTTAACATTACCGTTATACTTTATTCATTTATGTATTGGTGTTTAAGGCCACATACTTCTGCACAAAGGTTAATCGTGGCCGTCACATTGAGATAAAGTCTAGTCCAGCCAATCGGAAGGATTTTTTTTTTATACCTGTGTTAGCCATTTTAGAGGACTTCCACCCCAGGCATTGGGGACCGGATCCTATTTTACCAATAAAAACTAACCTTGTTTACCACATTAAACATGCACTGCTTCACTTCACGGGGTACCTACGGGGATCTGTTACACTTGAATAAAACCATCCTGTCAGCTAGCCAATCAAACAGCTGGGTGTGCAGCGTGCCCGCAAACATCTGGAGCATCCAGTCTAATGCTGTAAGGAATTCGACGTGGTTATGGCCAAGAACCAGTTTATCCCTTAAATAGTCCATCGCCTTTGTTTAGATTAACCCTTCTGGACTATTTCCTACGGTTCGCTTTCCCGACCAACTGAAATATTCAAGACGATTGAATTTACAAAATACCATGAACATTAATTGCCTTTGAATTAACGAAAGAATTATTGCTCAATCAAGAGTTGATTTGGCTATTTTGTGATGACATTACCATAAGGAACGAAGACTCACAACATCCGCAGCTTTATCATTACGTCACGTAGTTTCAATAATTGTTTTCATATATTGTTGGTGCCGTGGTGAATTAAATATTTATTAACTGATATATTTATAACTGGGGCAAGAAGGGAATGGAAAGTTCGTACATGTTTGTGGGTAAAATGACATCAAATTAGACCAATGGACATCTGAGCCCAAATTTCCTTGATAAGTGGGTAAACAAATAGTCCATAACAGCGTAGAATTCCAAATAGAATTATAGACTGAGGACATGGGAGTGTGTCCCCGCGAATTATACATTTCCGATTCGAATGGATTCTCGAATCGAATAAGGTCTGTTACTCGAAATCGAATAGAAACTCGATTCGAAGCAGGGGTGTCTAGAAGGTGACTGTGACGGTTCAAGTCTCGACTGATACAATATTCCAACTACATCATCAAGGCATGCCTTCGTCGAAGGCATGCGTTAATGATGTAGATGGAATATTACCCAGTAAGGGTTACAGTTCGAAAACAAAAACGAGCGCGTGAATTGCCCGTACTATGTACTGTACAGGACTAGTCGCTGCCAACAGCTCATCATCGAGATTGCTTGGAAATTTTAAATTTGCTTCCAACAGAAGTGGTGAGTGGTGAGACTGGCTGTAGCATGCAGCTATTTATGTTAATATAGCGGAAATTACACTCTGTCTTCACCTTCAGCATTGTTTATGTACAATTTCCACCTGACTATGAGGCTACGAATATGACTGATACCAGGTTATTTTCCAGTGAAAGGATTCGAAGGGAGACGAATCGGGAAGCCTACTTCGAATCGAACCGAATACCAACTTTACATTGGAAATCGAGTCGAACCTTGAAACTTAACTGGGTCCGACCAGAAAGCTTGCCAATCAGCCAGCTAGCTAACCATCCAACCACACAACAAACAATAAGAGTTCAATTTTCTTTCAATATAAGAGAGTGGAGACATTGAATGGAACACTGTGCAAACATAATTAGTATTGCTTGCTTTTACTCCTGTACTATAATGGATAAAAAGGACACAACATTGTGATTTCGTGAATTAATCAGAAACGTCGATCTACTAATTAGTATGTCTATCATTAATTTAGTTTGCATTGTTAGTCTGTCGATCTGATTCCCATCAAGATTAGAGACAATATGTTTATCTTCCATGCAAGATGACCCAGCTAAATGAAGTACTACAGACAACTAGATAACAAAAGTGCACTTTAATGTGCTCCCCGTGTTCACATGGATCACAACATTCAAACAGTTGAGTATAACTGTACCGAATATTTGAATTAGTGTTAATCACCTTGAAAAGTGGCACGCGGAAATGATGCAATCTCCTAAACTTTGCCGCTTGGAAAAAGATATTTATTTAAAAAAACTTTTGAAGCATTCTACCTAAATCTTGCATCTTTGCTGGATATTCCAGAGAGCAAAGATGGCGAACTTTTTTTCCAAAAATTCATTTGACTTCATGCGTTTTTGTTGAGAATTCACGGCACAAAATGTGCACGTGACCTGAAGTTTCCTTCTCGTAAATTATTCTCTTTTATTACATACATGGCCCCCCAGGTTTTAGGACAGAACAAGTTGTTTGAAGTGTTATTCTTTACCAAAATATTAGAATGCCCAAATTAGAATAATGCGATCATATCGTCCCCTGAATTCCAATGTGTTCTATGTGCCAGTAGACACATAGAACACATTAGAACTCAGGAGACGATATCTTTTTTTTCACACGAACGTTATAATGGGTGCCTATGGGAAATATTTAGTACCGCTATATCGTTAACTCCGATATACCATTTCGACAGTGTTTACACCGATAAATCTAACGCAAAACGAGAGCAAAAACCAAGATGGGAAATATTTAGTACCGCTATATCGTTAACTCCGATATACCATTTCGACAGTGTTTACACCGATAAATCTAGCGCAAAACGAGAGCGAAAACCAAGATGTTGTTCCAAATTTATAAACGTATATTACATAAGTAGTATGTCTCGTATGTTTAGGGCCTTGGTTGGATGATCTCATTTGGATGATCTCATTTGACGTCATAGTCACGTGACCTAGTGCCGCCATGTTGTGTTGTCATGGTAACCCGCGTGAGCGGCCATGTTGTGACGTCATCGCCATAGTGATACGTGGTGGTAGTACGCATGCGCAGCGCGTGTTGTTAGGGTGATACGTGTTTTCGTCGTCCATTTTGTATACTGGAGGCCGCCATCTTGGTTTCTATGGTAGCACGTGATTGCTATGTTACCCAATTTTTCTGCAATAGGACGGGGTATGTTCGGAGGGTATGTTCCTTTGTAGAAGAGTAAATCTAATTACCACAAACAACCCGACAATCCCTCCAAATCACCAAAATCTATCCCAACTTGTATTATTTCGAATTCTTTCAGAATTCTCTGCTTCTATCTATATATGCAATAGTTTACGTCTACCTAAGCATGTTCCTTTATTCTAGAGTATACTCCAGTAGCGTAGAAGAGCCTATCAACTGGAACAGTTTACCTTATTATTGCTATATTTAGCAATTTCTGGTCTATTCTTGTTAGTTCTGCCCCTATTCTAAGTACTCTTGTTGTTCCATTTATCTAGATTATAACTAACCAATCAGATTGCTTGATTTCCCATAATCTGTATGCAGGGTTATCTCCCTTGTGTATAACAAAAGACTATATCCAATCGCCATGTCCAATGGAATCCCATAATTTTGCAAAACACCTGTGGCTATGGAATCCCTTTTTTGTCGTATGAGGCCATGAGGACTATGTAAAAGCCCTCAATGAGTCCTCATTTATTATCCCTCATACCCTCATTGAATTTTGAGGTTATGAGGACCTTGAAAAATTCCTGAATGAGGTATAATTTTCTACGACTCTTATCCTCATATCAGTATTTAACAGGTATATCCTATGGAATCCCATTTTGGAAAACGCCTGTGACTGTGGAATCCCTTTTTTGTCGTATGAGGCCATGAGGGCTATGTAAAAGTCCTCAATGAGGCCTCATTTATTATCCCTCATAGCCTCATTGAATTTTGAGGTTATGAGGACCATTAAAAATCCCTCAGTGAGGCATAATTTACTACGACTCTTAGCCTCATCTCAGTATTTGAGGATACCCATGGCCTGGTATTGTATTATTCGAGGATACCTATCGAGGATACCTTTTATGGGATACTTATCTGAGGATACTATATAGGCTGTACATATCCATATATGTCTCTTGCTTGCCCTTAGTACTATTAATCCACCTGATGATTTATGTTATCCTATGGCCGGTATAGGTAGTATGCAATGCTAGGTATAGGGATATTGTGGGTAGGGGTACTGCCTGGTAGTTTAGAACGGTACTATAGTATGGCGGTATATACACCTATAGGCCCCTGTTAGTGCTTGGTACTATTAACCAACCGATTGCTTTGTTTTATTATATGGCTGGTATATGTAGTATGTTATGGTAGACCTAGTGATTTTGTGGGGGTGGAGGCAATGCTTGGTAGTTTAGAACGGTAGTATAGCATAGGCTGTACATATCCTTGTAGGTCTCTTGCTGGCCCTTGGTACTACTGATCCACCAGATGCTTCATATTATTGAGCGGTATTCTGGGGTGGGGTCAAGCCTGGTAATACAGAACGGCAGCAGAGTATGGCTGGTATATTCCCATATAGGTTTCATCCTAACCGTCCATAGTATTAACCTACCAAATGCTTTGTATCATCCTGTTACTGGTAGGTGGTACGTAATACCAGTAGTCCCTACCTTATTCCGAGTACTCTTGTTGTTTCATTTATCTAGATCATTTATATAAATTATAATTAACCGATTAGATTTCTTGATTTCCCATAACCTGTATGCAGGGTTATCTCCTTTCTGTATAATAAAAACCTATATCAATGGCAATATCCCGGCACCCCAATTTCGGCACCCCTTTTTTGAAAAACATATGGCCTTCGGCACCCCTTTTTTTCTGAAATGAGGATAAGAGTCGTATTAAAAATCCCTCATTGAGGGATTTTTAATACGACTCTTATCCTCATTTCAGAAAAAAGGGGTGCCGAAGGCCATGTGTTTTTCAAAAAAGGGGTGCCCAAATTGGGGTGCTTTCTGGAGAATCCCTTTTTTCTGAAATGAGGATAAGAGTCGTATTAAAAATCCCTCAACGAGGTCAAATTTACTACGATTCCAAAAATGTTATCCGATTTTTCGAATAAGCTTTCTGCAGCAAGAATCAAGTAAAACAAAGTGACTCATACCGGGAAACCGATCACGACTTGACTGTTGAATCAGAGAAAAAGGTCAAGTCTCTACTGAATCGGATGTCACGGAAAGGTCCAATATCTGATGATTTTAAAGAATATATGTACCCGGGAATTCTCTTATGGGAAAATTCAAAGGCAACCCGAAAATCTACAAGCCGAATGCGCCCTTCAGAACTGTAGTTAGAGGCATGGGACCGCCACGGAGCGGATAGCTGAAGTCGCTGAATAGACAGAAGAGAATGGAATAGAATTGATTGAAGCAATAAACATCTACTTGAGGCAGATTGCCAATTTTACAACAGCATTATTACGGTAATAAAATGAAACAATAATGAAACAATATAAAACGAAATGAATGAAACAATAATTTGGACAATGAAGAAACGACGGATACACCCATGATAAGGTATATAATCATACAGTCATACATTAAGGAGGCATCGCAATGATTCATAAACCATAAATCACTGCGGGACTTCAGATTTCCGTAATATGAAGAAGCGCTGGATTATGTTACAGATCGGATTGCACAGTTCTGGGACGTTGTTCCTCATAATGTGTTGGAAACGTGCAATATTATCCACTTTTATGCTGTATGATCAATGAACATTTTGAACAGTTTATCACGCAACTGATCATATAATGGACAATTTATTATAAAATGGAATTCGTCCTCAACCGCCCCCGAATCGCATCTGGTGCATATTGGTTCATTGGCCGGAACGGCAGGCTATGAATGCCTCCACGTTTCGATCAGTAAACTGTGGTTGCTGATTCGAAGACGAGTGAAGAGTTTCCTAGCTTCCCAAGGCGTAGTGTGCACTAAATAGAGTTCTAAAACATATTCACTCTTGAACTTGCGATATATTTTTAATTTATTTTTACCCTGTTTTTTTTTTTATTATCGCCATGAATGACATTATAAAATTCTTTTTCATGTCTTGTTTTACCTTTCCCTGTTAGAATCATTTTAATACCTTTTTCGCGACACAGTTGATCGATGTCCGATATACCAAAATATTCATGCAGATTTTTCTTTAAATTATCGAGGCTATTCTTTTTTGTTTCACAAAATGCTCCACCAATCAACGTGGTAGAATCCTGGGAAGTTAATTTACAGTAATATTTTCTTATCTGGTGGAGTGCTGGAAGCCACAAAATGGACTTTACTAAAAAGTACTGGTAATGGTCCTATCTATTATTCTCCACTGAAGATAGTTTCCTTTTGGACCTGGAATAATTTAGATATAGTGCACAACAAATTGGTTTGTTACACTTGATTGGATAGTGCCTTCAGGCACTATCCATTCAAGTGCCACAGAGCAATTTATGATGAACAATATTTTGTAGTCAGGAAAGCTTAGCACTCTACCAGTTAACAAATAATACATGGGCTACAATAAATGTAGTTGAGTGGACCTAGTCCGTTGTTTGTTTTCGAAATGTAGAAACTCAACTTATACATTGAAATCAAGATTTCTAGAATCGGTCCATTTATACCAAAGTGTTGTTGTTTTTTTAAAAAGTATTGTTCTGTCTACAGTATCAAAGGCTTTTTCTGAAATCTACGAAAACAGCATACAGAGGCTTTTTAAGCTTTCTGTATTTATTTATTGTAGTTTTCAGAACAAATATACTATCGATTGTACTGCAACCCTTCCGGAAGCCAAACTGGTTTTCACTTATTATTTTATTATTTTCCAGGAAGCTGTTAATTCTGGAATTAATTACCCTGTTAAACAGTTTACCAGTGGTATTGCTTTGGGCTATAGCGCGACAGTTATTCGGGTCGCGTCTATCACCTTTTTTGTATAATGTTGTGAGAACTAATCGACTCCAACTAATAGGATAATGTCGCAACTCTAAACAATTTCAACACTTCGTCTATTATGTATGGAATTATTAAATTCAAAAGTTCATTCGACACGCCGTCGGGGCCTATAGATTTGTTGTTTTTTCAGCTGGCGGAGAGAGCTGTATATTTCGTCAGCTGTAAATTTATCGGTGTTAAGAGAGACCTCAATGTTTGCCGGTTTACTCCTGCATTGATAGTTATTATTTTCTGGTACGGATTTACATAATAAATTCTTTAAAAAATCTACTGTAACATCCGGATCAAGATCATTCCCCGGGGACTCTTTTTCTCTCAGAAGATTAATAATATTCCAATATTTCTTAGAATCTGTGGACTATACGTGGTCGAGTTGGTTGCAGATTTTTGTTAAACATTTTACGTTTGTATTGTCTAACTTTTTTGTACATCTTTCTTGTTTTAAAATAGTTTACAATGAGTGGTTTGTCTTGGGGGGTGTTTTCGGAGAACGGGCTAAATTATCCATGTGTTGTTTCAGTTGTTTACATTCTATACCAAACCACTTGCGTTTCGGCCTTTTCCTGGTTTTACTTCTCGGAATGTGCGTTGTGGCTGCCTTATTTATTGAGCCAATAATGGACATCAGATCATTGACCGCGTCTTCTTTTCAGATTTGTCTGTTCTAAAAGGTTTTATTCGAAAGCGCTGCAGTTGGGTTGTCATATTTTGATTGTTTAAAGATGTTAAGGCCTTTTCTGCGTTCTTAGATGCCCATTTCAGTTTGGTGGGCATTTTGAATAAGCGTAAGTACATTGATTATCCCTTTACCCAACGCAGATTATATCAAAATTTATTATTTTAAATATCATTTTTTTCAAATTTTTCAAAACAATTTAACAAAACCATATCATGTGACCCCTCGTTGGAATGAACTCGTTCCAATGAGGTGTCACATGATGGTTTTGTTGAAATGTTTTGAAAAATACTATTTTTTTAACTGCTGAATCTGCTTATTACGCGGGCGGATGCGGGCGATTCGTTGGGTAAAGGGTTATTGACTTCATTAGCAGTTCGATACTTTAGTTGGAGCGAACGTTGACAGTGATCAGAATATTCATTTGGGTTTATTACACAAAAATAATCAATATCGGAAACACACTTGTCAGATATTTAAGAATTGAATGCAGTTTTTATAATCTTTATTGGAGTATGAACGTGTGGGAATGGGTACAAATTATGTATGAATCCCGAAGGGATTCATACAATTTGTACCCATTCCCACACGTTCATACTCCAATAAAGATTATAAAAATTGCATTCAATTCTTATAATTACATTCCGTAACTGTTTAAACTACTTTTTACCAAAAAACAAAGCAGAAAGAGGAAATAAAACTTGTACGAACGAACGAGGCGAAAAACCACCCTCACACAAAAGACATAGCGCACAACTCTGATTTTTAATTTTCACAACTTTAGAAATGGAAACGAGTATTTTAGTAACGGGCTTTATGCCACAGTTGGGAAATGTCACCAAAGAAACAGCAGCGGAGTTGATCACTGCGAGAGGCGCTAAAAGTTAAAAACCCGCCCAAACACCACCCGAATTACATTCTGTCAACTGCGCTCTACCGTAAATGCGGGTCAAAGTTCGACCAAATGTATTCATTGGAAAATGAATTACATTTGGTCATGACGTTTTCATCCAGCTGACCAATGGGAATTGAGTATTTGGACCCAAAATGTATAACTACATTAACAATGTAATTATTATGATATAGTCTACAGTATGGGCACCGTTGTATTGGCAGCTTGTGAAGTTACCAACATAATCGCCCGGTGCCCGCCCATTAATTATTTTCAATCGATCTACCTGACACTATGAGAGGAGTTTCCTTCCAAAATCATTCAGTGTTTTGTCAAAACTCTCCCTTTGATTGGTCGCATCGATGTTGTAGTCTTGTGGAAGGGGCGCGTGCTTATCGCTATCATCTGTAACGTAATCCGGCCTCCCACAAGTCCGTGAGTTACAGTTTCCACCTAATATATGCAGACTGTCTGCTCTATATTTGGATAATTCTACATCAATCCGTTCATACATACAACTGTACAATTGTTTATGATGCCAATAGCTTGAATGTGCTGGCGGAATATTATCCGAAATGAAAATAACCGGGCGTGTAAGAGTGAATATCTTCCCATCAAATTCCACCAACAGAACCAAATCATCAATACTTCGAATTCTGTTTAGAAAGCTGTCATACTTAGGCCGAGAGTAAAATCCAAACAACCCTTTTGCACGTTGGAAGTTGTTTCGACTCAAGTCAATGCATGTAAAACCAGAAATTTCTATTTGATTTTTTTGTTGATGCCAAGTTTCTGTTAAAGAAATAAAATGAAATTTCAATCGAATGGTTTTAGTGCGCCGATGGCGCGCGGGGCCGGTGAGGGGCAAGCCCCTTTCGACCCTCATTTACGGTATAACATTTTTCCATTAATTTTGAGATATCATCATCGGCATTATGTCTGAATGGTGTAAAGGTGGAAGAGGACGGGTGTTGATATTCCATATTGTCGTTCTTCAGGCAAGTATAGTCTGCCACTTATTATGTTGTAGATTAGGCCAACATCGGCAAGTATAGGTTACCTTGGGCTCTGCAGCTGGCGTGTACGGATCTTGACGGACATTGGAAAACGAAAACAACGGACCTTGACAAGGTACCACCAACCTGAACATTCCTGGTTCAGGTAACAGACCTCTATTTCTTATTGGGTCGGGACCTGAGGTGCGCTGAAGAAGCGCTTTACAAAAAATGGTCGAGAAATCGGGACGCAAGACCAGCACTCGCCTCCCTGTAGGTGGATGCCCACGTCTGGGGATGGATTGAAGGATGTGCTGAAGCCATAACGGTTATTGGGTTGCCATAGCGGTTACTGAAATCCATATCGGTTATTGGGAAAAAAGGTAGAGGCGGAAAGATAATTAAAAAGACACTTAGAGTTAAAGCAGCAAAAGATAGAGGAGAGGAAGAAAATGTGCGGTTGTAAATAGGGCTGTCACGATCAATCGATTAATCGATTGTTGATCGGTCACGGCGAAATCGATTAGTATTCGATTAGTATTTTTCGTTGTCGAGTAATCGGTAAATTATATCCCGTTTTAGATGTTTAATAATTAAAAGAAATTTTGATGAAAAAACTATTGTTTCTAAAGGTATTTGTCTTCCAGGTGCATTCATCAAAGCTTTGATGTTCTGAGTCTTTGAACCATCAGTGTAATAATCAAGACCGGTCGGCAGTTGCGAAGATCGCAACTGCCGACCGGTCTTGATTATTACACTGACGGTTCAAAAGTTCAGAACATCAAAGCTTTGAATGTACCTAAAACGTTGATCGTCTTCATTGTTTACTTGAGGTAGGTCAGCTGACTGGAACTTCATTTTTATCGACTTCAAAGAGAGGGAGAGGGGTGGGGGTCATCTAGGTACGATTAATCGATTATTGTCGATTATTTGCGACGATTAATCGATTCCTAAATTGAAAAATCGTGAAAGCCCTAGTTGTTAAGTTGGCTGTCTTTTTGGAGATGTCATTTCTTTGTCTTGTGTGTTTGTCGGGCAAGTATAGTCTGCCACTGGTTAAGTGTTGGAGCTATCACTGGCAAGTATAGTCTGCCTCAAGCTCTTCTGTTGGTGGTTGTTGACTGTATTGATGTTGCTTTTGGTCGCTTTGTGTGCAGGGTGGTCGGAGGATGTTTCCTTTGTTGGTTGTATCTGCTAGGTTGCGTTTTGTGTTGGTCTGTTCTGTGTAGCCGCACTGGCTGAAGATCGATGTGGATGCAATGGCTAAAGATAGAGAGAAAAAAAAGGTTAGTGCGTCCCCCCTCCCTCCTTTTTTTCCGGCGTCTGTTCCTAACTCCTCGTAGGAACGAGCACGCCGATTTCATTCCAACGAGGGGCCCAGACTATGGCGTGGAGAGAGGAAAGACAAGTCTCTGATATTGTATTATTACGGAGATTTCAAGTGTTTATTATTCGGACACCTCATTGTCGATAAGGATTTCTATATTTCTATATCTGAGAATAAATGACACACTTTCGCTCTCCAAACCACCGCCCTGAACTTCTCATTGGAAGGAGCTCGGCGAGTTCGCTCCAGTGAGAACCCAAATCACCGCACGGAAGAGGAAAGGGAAATCCACCTAGAGCAAACGACGACTATTTTAATTAATTAACATGGAAAAACTGCTCTCATCTCATATGACATTCATGGAACGCGTCCATGTCTTCCATTTCCTTTCGGCAGATGCTCGACAAGACCGAAAAAAGAAAGTCAAGACTGGTCTCCCAAACAGGGCTCAAAATAAGCGGTGTCGCGTCACTTTTTTGCTATGCAAAAGGCTACACAATGTCCAATTATGTATGGCATTTTGCGATACAAGATAATCAACTGCAGCCTATTAGGCTGCAGTTGATTATCTTGTATCGCGAAATGTAAATGAAAATTTGCAAACAAATTTGAAAACTAGTTCACTGATGCTTTACTTCTGATTTGGGAAAACTCCAGGCATAACTCAGATTAATTCTCCGTCAAGCAGCATTAGCAACTTCATAGGTAAGATGAATTCTATTGGTTTAAATTCTTCCTCTTTTTATAACATTTTGCATAAAATGTCCATTAAAAATAACTTCAAGCCCATCAAATTAAAAATCCCAACTTCCATTTTGAGAACTCTATTAAACAACCAAGACGCCAATTGAAAATACCCAAGTCCATGCAACCCTTAAAGGCAGTTCAGTTAAAAAAAAAACATAGTAAATGTTTCATGTGTTGCAGATCATTTGGAAATGCCCAGAAATGGATGGAAACTATTCTATCTACTTAGAAGAATTCAATACAAAACATCATAACATAACTCTGGTATACAAAAATAGCTATGTAAATTTTACAAAATGCTATTCATTTTTTGGAAATGTGTAGCATTTTGCTACGCAAAGAAAAAAAGTTATTTTGAGCACTGCTCCCAAATATCATATGATATAAATATCAAATTGATGACTTCACGGAGACTCATATCCCCGATCGATAAAATTCAGCTTCATCGTTGCATGTAAGCATACACGCATACCAGCACGCACGCACTCACATACATATACACACCTACAGTTAAAACTAGAAGTTCTGTCAAGTACTGAGCGCTTATGGAGGCTTAATTGCGCGTAGGAGTTGCGCGCGATTGCCATATCGAATGGCATCCAAAAAAACGGCAGGTTCTCCTATTTACTCATAGCAAACACAGGCAATGTTTCTGCCAATGGACCTCGGGATTACCCGGAGGTCCATTGGCTGAAACACTGATTGTGCACAGGCCATATATACAGAATTTGATAGCCTTACTATGATTATAACGCGTAAATTAACACGCAGATTGACGTGCTATTTCATGACAGGACGTCTCGTTTTAACTGTTCGCAACCTACCCCCGCGCCCTCCCCACACACACAGTCATTTCTCACACATTTTCATTTCCATCCCAGGTAGATGTATAAACAGTACCCAATCAGTTTGATATGCCTCGCCGAAACAGCCCAATAAGTTTGAAAATTTGTCCACAAAGCGCAGAACTTGAGTTAGCACTGTATTCACTTTGAGTTCTTTGTTCCGACCTATTGTATGGGTTCGCCGTTTGCGGGTAATTTTGTTCATTATCAAATTGTCGCCGCATCTGATAACTTTGGTTAGTTCTGAGGTTTAGCATAACATGATTTAATGCTAGTATCTCGTTCGTTACATAACTCTCCCTTGAAGTGTTGGTACCAGATTTGTGGTCGTAGTTATCGTATTTCTTAATCATTCCGGCAAGCAATCTCATCCCAAGAGGATTAATGTGAAAGCTGTCCATGTACAGTTGTTTGAGTGATACCCCGTTGTTAGACACAAATGCCGCATTGTGGTCTATAAATATATAACCTGTTTTATCACAAGACGCGTGAAATTTCTGATTGGTTTCTATGATGGCATTGCTGGGAATTCACTGCGGGAATGATGGAAGATAACCGCACTTCTGCCTCTGGATATTTGCTTTTTGTTAAAAACAGAAGCGTGTCGATGTCACTTAGTCTAATCAGAATATTGTTTTTGCATGCGTTAATGCCGACATGTACGGTAACCTTCTTCACATTACTGTAAGGAAGCGCTTCCCCTTTGAACCACTTCGTTAACCATTTGACCATGAATCCTGGAAGCACAACAGTTTTTACCCACTCGCCTGTTTTCGCAATTTTTTCGCATTAATGCCGAGTATTACTGAATCTCCTACAATAAGATGCAGTGGGAATTGCTGCCTTGTCTTGTAGTGTTTAGATCGTCTTGTGTCGGCAACGCGTACTGAATAGTACGTGTGTTTTGCCTCTTATTCTCCACACTATTCGATTCCCTGCTAACTTGTGTTGATGTTTAGGGAGTGTCATCATTTGTGTCTAGAAGATTGTTCAAAGGATTAAATTTGTTATTTACACTGACGTTTGGTATGCAGCCACTATGAAGTGTAATGTTTCCGTTTTCGCATCCGAGAAGTGCTGGGCTTTCCGTTTCTTGTGTAGCGGGTGTTGGATAGAATAAGTCGGCTGTAGGATTTAGTTTACTCTCACATATTTTGCTTGAACAAATGAATTTTTATTTAATATTTTTCTGACGTGGTTGCTTTGTTGTGAGAGATTCGTCAGTTTTGCTCTCAACATATTCAGTTCATCGTTGAGTCTACCATTCTCACGTTGTAGATACTGCACATCTGCGACAGTTTATTTATTTTTATTTCAAAATCCTCCAAAGAAGTACACAACTTATTTCGAAATTCATTTCTCATTTCCGATATATTTTCTGTAAAACTATTTTCCTGTTCTTTTTGATATAATTTCAGGTCGTCCACTGTATTTTGTAGTCCATCCAGAGTTTTCAGAAGAACAGAAAAATCGCTCCGTGTGGGCAGTTGGTGAGAAGAGTCCACAATTGTAGCTTTTTTGACTAAAGTACTACGTGTCTTTTGGGGGAGTTTTAAACTCCATTTTTTTTTATTTCACACACACCGTAGATTTTGCCTTGGGGATACATGGAGTAATTAGAGTCTTGAGAGTATTTTTTTTCCACCCCCATTTTTACGTGCCAGTTCACTCTGTGAGAATAACCTCTTGGCGATATCTTTCATATCGCAATCAACCGCCGTATTGAATCCGAAATTATATACAAGAGAAAGTTCATTCACAATCCACCATCTAATGTTTTATTTTGATCCCTGAATCATGGGGGTATTTGTGGTCCTATAAATATGAATTCTGACCTTCTGTTTGTTGGACTTAGGCACAATAAGTTTATGGTCCACAAAAATACCATGTTGGTCGGAAACACATTTCCAGATGACTCCATTCCTCTCAATAAGTGTATCGTCGCCACAGTATTGTTTTGTGAATCCTGTCCTGTAACTTTCGAACTTCGCTGTGTCAGGCTTCAATACAATATATTTTTCAGCGTCCTTAACTAAAATACTATGTATATCATCCATTAACCCTGTTGTTTTCCTTTTTACAACTTTCTGAATGTTGAGATTATAGCTGCGGATTTCGTGTATTCGAGCGGAATTCATTGGTAGAATATTACCATTCCCCTGAATTGTAGTATTCTCTTCTTCAGTCACCACGGAATTCATTGGATGGATATTTTCTCCCCCCACTGCATATGTAACATACGTCTGTCCAGGGTGAGATAGCAGGGAGAGACAGATGTATCCCACCACACCCACGTGACGTTATACATTTACAACGTTATTATGACGTTATGCATATCGTATCAGTTTCTTGCTACCAACTAATTCATATTGACGTCATCAGAATGCCGTGTGATCAAAGTTTGGTGCTCTAAAACCCCTTAAACCTCAAGATGCCACCGTTCCTAATTTATTTCGTGGTATATATCTTTGGTATATACATATCTTTTGCATGCTCTTTCCGATGATGTCATTAGTTTTTCAAAACAACGAATACCAAATTAGTAGATTATATCAGCACGTGACCGCCGATTACCTCTGGCTAACGTAACCGCTGTATGATGGGGGGAGAAAAATAATCCCTGATGGGTACGGGTGTGGGGTGGGAAAATCTCACCCTCGGGGCAAGATATTTGGTCCAGACACTCGGCAAGCCTCGTGTCTGGCCCAAATATCTTGACCTCGGGTGAGATTTTCCCACCCCACACCCGTACCCATCAGGGATTATAATAATCCTTTCCTTGAGTTTTAATATAATCTTCCTCAGTCACCGCAAAATCACAAGTTTGTGCACCATTCATTTTTTCGTCGATGATTTAACTTCATATAGGTTTACATAAGCTGCTTATCCTCCGTTTAATTATCCCTTTCCTGTATATTCTCCTTGGTAGCCATCTTTACAGTAGAGCTGTAGGTTAACCGAAACCGAACCGAGGTTTTTAGTTTTTTTTAAAAACCGAAACCGTCGACATTCCGTAATCTAAAGTTTTTCGTTGTTTATTAAATACTCTCTTGCTGCAGAAATTCACAGAATGTGGCCATTCCAGAGTAGTGGGAGTACCCAGACACTGCCAGTGGCAGTGTCTGGGTACTCCCACTACTCTGGGAAGGCTACATTCTGTGGATTTCCGACATTTCAGCTTAGTTGTGTTTGCAGCTTTCCTCAAGTTGCGTGTAGGTGTCAGACCTCGAAAAATGGCCAAGCACAATAAAAGTTCTGTATATTTAGGTAATTATTATATTGGCCTTCCTGATTCTTCATGTACATGAATTATAGCTTATTTCGGGCATTCACTGAGTTTCATTCAATTTCACTACCATTCAGTTAAGACTCCGGACATAAGAATGGGTTTTATTGAATTTTATTTGGCCTCATGAACAAACCGAAAACCGAACCGAACCGAGGTTTTACTCCACTTGAAAAACAAAAACCGAAACCGAACAAGAAATTTAAAAACCTACAGCTCTACTTTACAGTTAGTCATGCTTCATTTCCCCCGGGAGCAAAACAAGAACACGTCTGTTCCCTTCGCTGACTATATGCTGTGTATTACTTGAAATGTAACTTCAACCCTTTGAACCCTGGTGGTATATTCCAAGTCAGTTCAATGGCAGCATTGGAAGAGTCCATTTGCAGTATTTGGGGATAGACCAATTAATATTTTCAACGTGCAGCAAGGAGGCTGCACGTTGAAAATATTGATCGGTTTACCCCAAACATTAACATAACAGACACCGCCACTTAATTAAATTATGAAGTATCATGTTCCTGTGCCGGAAAAGCGGTCTCGGGTGTTCAAAGGGTTAATGGAGCAGTCGCAACTCAATCAGATGATTCTCCACGGAAAGCATTAGCGAAAATAACAGCGAGTAGTATTACTGGATTTGAAGTTTGTCGAATTGTGTTCCTCACATATTATTATTATTTATTGGTGTTTAAGGTCACATACTTATGCACAATGGCTAATCGTTACCGCGACAGTTTTACGGGAGGAGAAACCCGGAGTACCCGGAGAGAACCACCGCGCATCGACGAGCAACTGTCAGCTCCTCAACATTCTAACTCTGTTCAAGCTCCACTCAAGCAGCGGTTGAAGACATGCGCACCATCAACGTTCAGTACGTCTCAGTACACGGCGTCACTGTGCCTCCATGTAGGCAACCGGGATAAAGACCCTTGCCCAAGGACACAACACGGGTCGTCCCGGGCGGGGATCGAACGCGGGACTTCTAGCACAGAAGTCCAACAGTCTACCACTGAGCCATCGCGCTCCCTGTTCCTCACATATCCGTTCACCAAAAGTGAAGTTTGATTAGTTCGAAGTTTTGGAATGCTACAATTTATAATTCGTGTTGTATTCGCCACATTTTCGTCACGCATTGTATTATATGCCGTATTTCCCCACGAACAGATTTTAACTCCTCACAGAAACCACGTGTTATCAAAATTTGTTACATTATTTTTTTTTCCAACAATGTTTAAAATAATTTCAACAAAATCATATCATGTGATGCCTCATTGGAATGAGCTCGGCGAGAACCTTCCAATGGAGGGGGGGGGGGGGGGGGTCACATGATTTGGTTTTATTGAATTCTTCTAATTTTTTCTACTGTACAATTTTTATATTACGCGGCGGATACAGCTGATTCGTTCGGCGGAACCGAGATGCGCTGTTGTCTACTCGTAGAAATTACAATATTGCAGCTTCGATGGTGCACAAAAGCGACAGCTCGCCTCAAAATCGAAAGGCAGGTGTCCATATTAGGAAGATTCGGGGATTTATTCAGGCTAAACGGAGTTTTTTGCCCAGCTTAATATCACCTAGTCCTGGACTGAAGGTGAATGTCCAATGCCTTTCCCTTGGAAAAAATAACTCTCTTACCAACCGCAGTTCCCTGATTACTTTTTGAAAGATAAAGTATAGTACAGCCGTCGTGGATTGGTCACTTTCCACGAGCGGGAAATATTCCCATGGACGCAATAATATTAGATACCAAGCACTAATTGTAGAAATAATCATTAAAAAAAATATAATTAATGAAGCACCGAGTACAACCCGCCCCGGTACAACCCGCCCCGGTACAACCCGGTGCTTCAATAATTAAAATGTTGATGATGATGCGATGTTGATGATGAGTTGTATTGCCTGGTAAACGCATGCGCACACATAACTGCCTACGCGTGGATTACAACCAGTCCACGACGGCTGTACTGTACGCCAGAATTGAAAGCATAACTACGTCCAGATGATGCCAGAAATATAATGGTGAGAGTATATGAAACAGTGGTAGGGAGTTCACGCGTGACTGTACACAATTTTGGGATTTTTCCAAACAAGTCGTTCCCTGAGTTCCAATGTGTTCTATGTGCCAGTAGGCATATAGAACACATTGGAACTCAAGGGACGAAGTGTCGGGGAAGGTCTTCCAACCCGCCTCCGCCTTGTTGATACGCTACTGGAAAGAACCACTTAAACATTTGCATTACATGGTGCCTTAATGCCTTACCAGACATCGTATTAGCTTACAGCCTACGTTCCACTGGCAGTATGCCGTTGATGAGAGCATATTTGATGAAAAAAAATAACAATTCCCTAGTGAATAGACGAAGTTGTCTTCATATTAACACCATTGTAAAGAATTTGGGTCACGTATGTTCATGAAAGAAAATGTCATCTTTTTAAAATCGAATTGTTATTTTATTTCATGTGTTCCAACAAATTCTTGTAAAGAATTTGTTGGAACGCGTATGTTCATATGAAGAGAATGTAGTCTATTGCATATAGAATTAATTGTCATAAAATTTCGCCAACCTAATTATAAGAGTGTTAATGCTGAAGTAAATCGAAGGAATGTAAAGACATACATTCAGGTCTTTTGACAGGGATATTCAAATCTAGCAATGGTCATACAACAAGGTTTACTTGCAAAAAACTATAAAACTGAAGAATCAGGGACGTGGATAGAGGTTTCCGATTGGGTGGGTGTAGGGTAGTGCATTTCCAACTAGAGGGAGGGTCCGGGAAGTGGAAACCCCCCTCCCGGTCCCTCCCCCTAGTTGGAAATTCGCTACCGAGAAAACCTGAAAATGAAGCCATGAAAGGGGACATAGAATTGATTCTAGTAACTGAAATGCCAACACATTTATGATAGAATTATCAGGTTATTATTATTTGGTATTATTCTGGGAATTGAATATGTGCTAAACAAATGCTTAAGCTCAAGCATGATGATATTTTCTTGAAGTGCATTTCGAACATTTTTTTTTTATTACAATAAGTAAACGTTCTATAAAAACCTAATACCGATGGACATCATGAGTACTCGTGAAGATCGATATTGCGTACACTGTAGTTGTGAATAATAGCAGTTGGAAGGAGACATAGACATCATCAAAGAAGCTCTAAAATCCAGATAGATGGAATTTCCAACTACTAATCACTTGCCCTCCGAATTTTCAACTATAGGGAATTTTGGCCAGTCGCCACGTCCCTGTGAATAATTGACATAGCATAACATATGTCAGTCAGACTTTCATTGCAAGTAAACATAAAAGCAATGAATTTGTTGACGTGTCTTGTTTTCCGAGGCGAAGTAGGTGGAGAGTGGATATTAACTAAATTACCCGTGGAGTGGAGTTGTCACTCAAAGTATCACTTTCAAATTCTGTACATATGGACAAAAAACAAGCAATGTTTCAGTCAATGGACCTCCAGGTTTAACCCCGAGGTCCATTGCCTGGAACTTTGCTTGTGATCGTTATGCTTCGCAACAAATTGCAATTATTGCTTAGTGGAATCTCCACTCTTCAGGTGATTTAATGATAAAACACTCTCCACGTACTGTACTTCAGTTTTATCGCAAATATTCAGTTACCGTCTACAGATTTCTAAATGGAACTTTTCGTGATACAGTGCAGCCCACTTAATTGGATATCTCTTAATTGTATATCCCTGTTAATTGAATATAATTTTAAAAAACAAAACCATTTACCATATCTTCAGTACAAATTTGATCTGTTAATTGAATATGGGTTGTAGAGTAAACTTCTGTTAATTGTATATAAATTTTTGTAATATGTCAAAAAAATTACTGTGTCACGCACCAAATTCCCCTTATTTATCAACCTTTTTGGCCTCACTACATCCAATACAGCCATTTATTCTATTATATCTTGTTTGGCAGAGCTCACCGAGCTCTGTCAAACAAGATATAATAGAATAAATGCTCAGTTTACCTACAGAATACAGGAAACTGACCAAATCCCTGTTAATTGTATACTCCTGTTAATTGAATAATTTTCACTGGCAAAATGGATATTCAATTAAGAGGATTCTACTGTACCAACGTTTTATCCTCGGAAATGTCCCCTGAAAGAATGTGCGCGTATTGTTTTATCAAGCAAATATTACAAGACCCAAATGGAAACATAAATTAGCACGTTGGGACATAAAAAATGAAATACTTAGATTATCAATTTTTTTTAAAGAGGAGAAACGATTCTTTTCCGGCTTCCTCCAGACGGCAAACTGTCCGACACGGGGTGACCTCGGCTGTCGAAAGAGTGGTTAACTCCCCTCCCCCACCCCCACCCCTAAACAAAAATCACTCAACCAGTTCAACAAAGTTCATGTACTAATGAGGTAATGTCATGAATAAATACTATTTAATTATAGTATAATCTCACGTATAGCCGTCCTAAAGGCGGAATAACACACAGGTAGCGGTTAACTCATTCCCAAATCAGTTTAAATATTCTTGGGCGCATGGTGAAATAAAAAAATATGGGATGGATCCCAAAAATGGGGCGGGTGCTGGTAATAACCAAGGTATTTGTTTTTATGGCCTTACATTCAATTCCTGATAAGCTGAGGGGTGGCTGTTCGACGATAAAAAGCGAAGCTCTCAGACACCAGGTTTTGAGGTTCGTGTTGTATAACGGTGACAATGCTAAATTTAACACCGGGGGCTATCACACAATTTTGATCGTTTAAATATAAATATTGGGCTGAAACACAGAAAGAGTTGACTATTTCTCTAAAGTGTGATCGTCACGGGTCCAAAAATCACTAGATTAACCCTTTACCAAACGAATCGGAAACACCTACCTGTGTTATTTACAAATTGAGCAGTTGAAAAAATATTTTCCAACCATTTCAACAAATCCATACTATGTGACTCCTCATTTGAACGAGCTCGTCAAAGATGGGGTCATCTGGCATTTGTTTAGTTGATTTTTGTTTTCAAAATTTTGAAAAATAACAAATTTTGATATCGTGTTCGTCGGGTAAAGTTAACAATTCCACTAACACTGTTAACCCTTTGGGCACTGGTGGTATCTCCCATGTCAGTTCAATAGTAGCCGTTTGAAGAGACTATACTCATTATTTGGAGCAGTCCAATTAATATCTTCAACGTGCAGCCTCTGGGTGAACCACGTTCACTGCGAAATTCAACAAAAATAGTTGATATTTAGGGTTAAAGAAGAAAAGCCAACACTTTAAAAAATGTCTACTGGTAGTTATATCACCGGCTTATCATCATCTTTCCTTGTTGCCATTTATTCTATTATATCTTGTTTGACAGAGCTCACCGAGCTCTGTCAAACAAGATATAATAGAATAAATGCTCAGTTTACCTCCACAACACAGGAAACTGACCAAATCCCTGTTAATTGTATACTCCTGTTAATTGAATAATTTTCACTGGCAAAATAGATATTCAATTAAGAGGATTCTACTGTACCAACGTTTTATCCTCGGAAATGTCCCCTGAAAGAATGTGCGCGTATTGTTTTATCAAGCTAATATTACAAGACCAAAATCGAAACATAAATGACCACGTTGGGACATAAAAATGAAATACTTAGATTATCATTTTTTTTTAAAAGTATTTACCATTAACGGCATTAAACTAGCAGTGCATGCTCATGTTGATTACGATAGGCAGCAATCAATTTTTTGAGTTTAATGGGAAAGTACATTTTTAACCACACTGCAAATGTATTGAAAATGCTAACACTGTTAGAGTAATATTTCACGACTAATTAGATAGAATAAAGTACTTGGGACATAGCCGTGGGGCGTTGGCAGAATGGTGACCCGTCAATACAGCTCAGGATATCTAGGCGTTGGTACATTTGGACAAACGATATTTTGGAAGTTGTTAACCAGCACTTTTAAAACTTATTTCCGATTGAGCTCTTACTGAAGAAAATAGGGTCGCATTGGCTAATTGGTTTGAGCATTGAACTTTAAACCAAATGTCGACGGTTTGATCCCGACCCGCGTCATCTACGCTGCATCCTTTGGCAATACCTTTAACGCGATTGCCCACACGAGGGGACGGTAGCAATGGGTACTAAGACGTACTGCACGTCGATAGTGTGCTTGCTTTCAACCACCACGAACTCTTCTTGTGTAGGGTTAGTAAGTTGGAGTTTCTGATAGTAGCACGCCGCAGCTCGTTGGTTTTCTGTGTTGCGAAATTCAGCCTATAGTGGAGGATTTTATGTTAAGTAAAGTGTTAAAGAGTCATTAGAGACAGCAAAATAAAATAATTACATTGTTAATGTAGTTATAAGTTTTGGGTCAAAATACTCAAGTCCCATTGGTCAGCTGGGTGAAAACGTCATGACCAAATGTAATTCATTTTCCAATGAATACATTTGGTCGAACTTTGACCCGCATTTACGGTAGAGCGCAGTTGACAGAATGTAATTCGGGCGGTATTTGGGCGGGTTTTTAACTTTTAGCGCCCCTTGCAGTGATCAACTCCGCTGCTGTTTCCTAGGTGACATGTCCCATCTGTGGCATAAAGCCCGTTACTAAAATACTCCTTTCCATTTATAGAGTTGTGAAAATTAAAAATCAGAGTTGTGCGCTTTGCATTTTGTGTGAGGGTGGTTTTTCGCCTCGTTCGTTCGTACATGTTTTATTTCGTCTTTCTGCTTTGTTGTTTGGTAAAAAGTAGTTTAAACAGTTACGGAATGCAATTATAAGAATCGAATGCAATTTTTATAATCTTTATTGGAGTATGAACGTGTGGGAATGGGTACAAATTGTATGAATCCCTTCGGGATTCATACATAATTTGTACCCATTCCCACACGTTCATACTCCAATAAATATTATAAAAAATGCATTCAATTCTTAAATAAAATAAGAGTACTTGAAAGTACTCGGCAGGCAGAATATAATCGACTAGAATAGAAAAGTATTTAATTAACCTGTACTATGAAACATGAATTATGGTGAGATTACAAAGCTGTGTTATTATCTATCAATCAAATTAATCATTGTTCTAAACAAGCAACAGATGCGCTTGCATTCCAATGGATGAGAAATTTATATACACTCATCTCCATTTCTGTTGGTGTAGAAACTTTATCTGTACTCTGGGAGTGACGTGATGGAATTTTCAGTTGACGGAAACTTGACAATTGGTCAGGCAATTAGTTCCATTGTTCTGTGAAATCATACCTGATTTGTAGAACTCAAACACTGACTGATGTGTCGCGTGGAGTTTAACCGGGATCAGCCGGTATCAGATGGTTCTGACTGGGCAATCACGCCGATATCTAACAGAAGACATCCTCCAAGCCGACGTCAGTTGGTGCTTGGGGACTAATGTTAGGATATCGGGACAGACTGATGGCGACACTTTTTGACTATGGGTGCCTCATGTCGCTTGATCTACTGACTTACTTTTTTAGATTGCGTGATTCTAAGGAAGCATGAATTTGCAATTCTGCCCAAGGCCATTCACGTACTTCTGTGTATACAACAACCAACAGAACACCAAAACAGCCACCTCCGGTCAAACTCACTAACGATACGCTTTTAGCAATCCTGCACACATAAAATGGAATATTTGGCGGGGCAGTAAGCCTTGACAGTACTAAGGAAACTACCCTCACTCCAGTATTAGCAAATAAGTGTCTCAGATATTGAAGCTTTGAGACTATTTTTATTTTTAATGTAAGAATTTGGTGAAGTTCTTAAAACTGTGAATTTAATACAAGTATTGATAATAAGAAAAGGAGCTGTTTGTCCAGGTTGTCTTTGCTACGGAATCTATAAGGGAGCACACGGATCAGAGGCCTGTAACTTAAAAGAACCACAAACTCATTCGAAAGACGTTTTGGTAACAACTGAAGTCCGAACGGTATTATAAAACCACTGGATGAGCTTAAAGCCACGGCCATTAACTCTCACTATGAAACTATCCGGGCAATCCGTCTTCCTCCACCGGTAATACTGCCCGACGCGATGTTACATTGGTTGTTGAAAGTGTTGTTAAATCCCAACAAATAAACAAGCAAACCAAAGAAGACAGCATATACATAGAGAATATCTACGCTATTTTAGTGAATATCGGGAATTATCTCATGAGCGTGGACCTGAACGTTTTATTTTCCAGGAGCGCTTGCGCGAGTGAAAAATAATATGCACAGGTCCACACGAATGCAATAATTTTCGATATTCACTAAACTAGCGTAGATTTTCTTTTTATTATATGCTACGGGATATTTTTCTGCGCAATATTCAGCCTAATTCGATTGCAAACAGTTTCAAGACAATAACATAGATCTCCTGATCGTTCCTTCAAGGCGAAGTTCAAGGCGACGTCATGCTCCGAAGCGTGACGTCATTTACGAAGCTAACGAGATAATTTCCGATATTCACTAAAATAACGTAGAATTTATTTTTATTATACGCTACGGAACATTTTACAGAGCGATATTCATCCTAAATCGACTGCAAACAGTTTCAAGACAATAACAGAGATCTCTTGGTCGTTCCTTCAAGGCGAAGTTCAAGACGACGTCATGCACCGAAGCGTGACGTCATTTAGGAAGCTACTGAAAAATGGCAAGCGTTCGTGAAAAATAAAACTTTCAGGTCCACACTCCTGAGATAATTCCAGATACTGACCACAATAGAGAAGATTTATTTTTCGTTATATGCTACGAGATATTTCATTGCACAACATTCAGCGAAATTCGACCCCAAATGCGTAGCTTTCAAAACAATAACAAAGATCAGCTGATCGTTCCTTCAAGGCGACGTGATGCGACGAAGTGTAGCGTCATTTAGGAAGTTATTGCGAAATACTTCTCGATATCTATCGAGTCGATAGATATCGAAAAATATCTTTTAGATTATTGGCGATAATTGATAGGCTAGCATATAATACAAACCCAAAATACAGATTACCCTTTGGAATAAGGTGTTATCATCCATGTCAGTTGATTGACAGCATTTGTAAGAGTCCATACTCATTTTGGGGTAGACCAATTAATATTTTCTACTTGCTGCCTCTGGGCTGTATGTTTAAATACTGATTGGTCTACCCACACATTCACTTAGCAGCCATTCTAGTATTCCTACCTAATGAAATTACGACGTATAAGTTCCTGGTTGGCCTAACGGGTTCAACGTGTTAAGCAACACGCTATACAGAAACACCACATGCGAGGGCAAGAGTGTAACTGACAGAATCAATGGATCTCAGCTTCTGTACTGTAGTGGGGGATAGAGATGGCGAATGGTGATCTATCTGTCAACGTTTCCGTGTGCGGTTAGACGTGTATAATCTCTGGTCAACCATTCTGAGCCTTGGCTGGTATCCTTTATTATCATTGGGGAGCCGGCTATCGGCTGGAGTCCATACACTGCCAGTGACCCTGCATGTGCCCATACACCCCTCTGCTGTGAACAATTTTCTTTCCGAATTAATTTTCCCACCTCATGTTTTCACCTATTTTCGTGGAAATAAAAGACAGTTTCCTGAAATATATTCAAAATGAAGCGATTCGGATCTTTTTAATCCATTATTTAATTCGTTTGGTGGCATGATGAATGCGTTATAGAACGTTTACTTGTGTCAAGGTAATAGCTTAAATTTGCGATTTTCTTGTTTAAAAGTGTATATATTTTTGATAATCTTTCCCACTCGGTCTAAATGTAAAGCATAAAGATAGGTATATGACGGACCCCGAAAACCGATGTGTCACTTAAACAGATCAGCAATAATTCAAGCTCTGATAATTAAGCATATAACGTATCTAGCATGTCACCGAGTGTCAGAATATACCAAAATGCGAGTCTAGCAAAGGAACTTTAAAGCGAGTATTAAATTAAGATAGATATAAGCGGCCAAGTTCAGGAGAAGCAATAAAACAGAATTGATGTTCCGACTATCGAAACAAAAATCGGGGGGTTTCCTGAAAAATTAATTCCAGTCTGAAGGCGGGTAAGTCTGTGGGTCGTAGGAGCTGGGGATGTCCCGTGCTATAGATTAGAGGAGGTGCCGCATCGGTGCGAGAGTAAAGGCACGTTGTAGTGTAGGGGAGCCACAGAGCTCATATTTAGAATAGGGACAGTTGCGGGCCAAGTTGGTGGCTATATATGAGAATATGATCAGAAACACGAAGTACGAGCTCAGAGAGCTATTTGCATTTATGTAAACGGCATTACCTGTTGTAGAAGGCAAGCCATACATAGGCAGAGTAGGATGTGCCTGTATGAACATTATTCTGAGATAAATGGTGGGGAGCGTTCAACCCCATTGGTGGCGACTGCTTGAGTGAAAAGCGTCCAATATAGTGACAATGAGCACGTGGACAGTGTTAGAGTGGCATTCCTTCACTCATTAGAGGGAAGTCGATATAGCAAAGTAACAATAAGTTAGTGGCCGTGTGACGGGAGTGGTGGTCTGACATTCCTTCGCATGCTAGAGCAAATGCGTCTGGTCAAGTGACAGTACGTTAGTGATCGTGCGACGGTAGTGAAGGAGTGAAGCGAATAGGCGACCCAAGTCCAAACACCAGCGAGAAAGAAGGCAAACCATTGACAACAGAGAATGCCGCAAGTGACTCAAATACTGTGTGGGTGGGGTGCGATTGACGTTTTGTTTTTCATATTCATTGGATTCCATGTAAGTCACAAATTACCATTTGTGTTTATATATATATGTATTAAAACTGTTGTTTTCAGTGAACCCCTGTCGATTTATGTTTTTTGAGGAAAAGTCATTGACCCCTTCAGGATAAGAACCACCCCAACAAAAACGAAGACGGGAGGGTTCGTTACGGTGAGACATACGTTCACGCACGGGTTCAGGCGACACTCCTTGAGTTTTGGCTGAATACGCGGCGTGAATCTATTTCCCCCAGCAACGACAAAGCCCGGTTTCGATAACTTGTCAGGCATGGCGTCATGTGAGGCTCAGAGCGATCAATATCAATCTCACTTCGCCTCACACAACGCGATACATGGAAAGTAAACCTGTAACTTATAATACTTTTCTGCCAACGGCGAAATGGGCCAACCTATTTTGCAGTTATAGAAAGTGCGCTGTTAAATTATAACCGATCCTATAACAGACATTTTTTCTTCTCGCAAAGGTTTATGAACACCAAGTTGAAAGGGTTAACCCTTTACCTGACGTAACGGCCAAAACCGGCCAGCGCTATTCTCAAAAATCGCCAATTAATTTTCATTATTTTTTTCATTTTTTGTCTCAAAAACAAAGGTTATGACCCCTCGTTGGAACGAGCTCGTCGAGCTCGTTCCAACGAGGGGTCATAACCTATGTTTTTGAGACAAAAAATGAAACAAATTAGTTATTCAAGAATTGTTTTTGCAAGTGTCGTCTGCTTTTCATGTTAGGTAAAGGGTTAACTCATCGTGATCATTGGATCATTTACATAGAACAGTTGAACATAAGCTTGGAGCCGCAGACCTCAGACCATGTTACCGTCAATTCACCACAATAACTTATAATATATTTCCCCCTCCTCCCCTGTATGTTCGGAACTCGCTCGGAATCTGATCTGTCCCTCCCCGATTTTCCGTTTTGTAATTTAGAGATGACTTCTCATACCCCTTCTACTTTTATTTGGTTGCAAACAAAAACAAACAAAAAAAATTATATTTTTTTTTTTTTGTAATCTGGTGGGTTATGATTGTTTCGCCGCCTGTTAACCTTTAACAGTTGAAAACACGCAAATTCGATTATTTTCACTTTCCATGAGACTTTGTTTGTTTTGATCAATTGGAATTTCGGCATTGTTATCGTCGTCGCTCTTGTCACTGTCAACTCCAGTTCCATCAGTGCAGACACCAAGCCACACTCATTTAAGATTAATTCTTGATTCCCGTGATTACGATTTTACCTGAGGGAAAAATGTGTAATGGATTCGTTCCCTCCTGTGTGTTATGTCATGGAGTATTTTTGGCTCGTATTGGTATTGCTCACACACGAACTTTATAATTTTGGATAAATAGAGGTCCACCCAGTTCGTGATATGGGGATGTTGCGATAAGCTCAATAGGATTTGAAACAATTCCCACCCTTCTCTCTCTCTCTCTCTCTCTCTCTCTCTCTTTCTCTCTCTCTCTCTCTCTCTCTCTCTCTCTCTCTCTCGTAGCTTATTTCATTCCCGAAATTTGGAAGCTGTTCCGTTACACATTACGCATCCCTAACATTCTTGTTGTCGCCGCACATCAGCCATAAATGTCATATTACGCAATCAATGATAGACTGGTAAATCACTTTAGATCGGACAACATTAGTGATCATAGATCAGACAACATTAGTGATATGAACCCTTTTGGAGAAATGAGGTGAAGGATGATAGCCTTAGCCTTTATATGAGCTGTTTAGGTTATTGGATTG